>QLNU02015270.1:107476809-107497672 GCA_006491805.2 Dysdera silvatica | reverse complement strand
GGAATCAAATCACCCCATTTTCTTTCTTTACTATTCTCTCTACCAAAGTTTTGGTTGAAAATGCAGATAAAGTGAAAGAAAGTAACAGTAAAAAAGGATCGCAGAAATTTAAAAGGAAAGCTCAAAATTATGTGAATATTTCTAAGAAACAAAAACTGAAAACTCCATGTCTCGTGAAGAAAGGTTGTTTTATTTTCTGTCGGAAGATATCAATAAGGCTTTCTGTTTATTTTTATCTCTAATTTCGCCCGTAATTTGAAAAGCAACGTTCGTCCGGTTCAAGGAACCGTGATATCTGATATTAAACCTCTTAAAGAGAAATGCTAGTGAACTTAAACGCGCCCATAAAATCAAGAAAGGATATTTGAAAAGTCCATCATCCTGAGAGGAGGAATCAAACAGATGATGTTAACATTACCCTGATTGAAGAAAATGAACTGAAGTAATCCAAGATTTTAACATCCATGATAAAAATGAATTTTATGAAAACATCAGAAGCTATTTCATAGCAGCATGTGACTACATGTGCAATAAATTTCCTTTTGAGTTAGAAGTATTACATCATGCATAAGTTACGCAAATATCGAATTTTGAAAATGCATCATTTTCCAACTTAAAATACTTTACAGAAAAATTTCCTGTTCTTTTGTTCAATAATGTAGAAGATGAAGCTGTTGATGCTTTACAAACAAAATTCAATGAGTTCCAGGCTTTCGAAGTTCCACAGACTGTGAGTAATGAAGGAAGCATTGATCCACAATGGGCGGCCATAGGTAAAATAAAAAATGATACTGATGAATTAAAATTTAAACGACTTTCTCCGGTTATGCTGTCAATACTTACGATCCTTCACAGTAATACAGCATGCGAGAGAGTCTTCAGTCAAGTGAAGAAAATTAGAACTGACTTCAGGTCAACCATGTCTGATGACACATTAGAAAATTTACTAATAGTTAAATGCAGACAACGTGTGAAATGTTACAAGAATGTATTTGATGTACCCTAAAATGTTAAATCTTGTAATTACATCAAATTCGCAGACCATATTGGCGCGAATGCAGCCTTAATCCTCTATTATTAATTCTAATAAATACCAAATTTCATTGTGCCCTTTTTTCATAAATTATGTATGATTTTGTTTAATTAAAATATGTTGGCTTGCCCGCACGCGCGCGATTGACTACAGATTTTTCACTTCTAGAAGTTGGCACATATGAGCATGTCATTCTGAATCAAACGAGTTAAAGTTGTATATAAGGTGAAAATTGCAACAGATGTACAGCGTGTCTCAGCACCAAGGCTACAAATTTCAAGGGGTCATTGTACTCATCAAGATGAACGATAATTGTCATAGAACGTAAGGTCACAAACCACTCACAACGCCAGTTCTAAAACCATCGAGTATATACAAATATTTACAACCAGTGCATGATAAGCACAACATCCATTGTCCAATCGGCTATTCACTTGATCAGCCATCCTGAGTAGTATTTGGCGTTTTCCATGCACTGTTTGTAAATATTTGTGCATTTACACTTGTGGTCCTTTCACCATAAAGCTTGCAGACACATTTTTATTGTTAATTTGTTTAAAAAATGTAAGAGAGATTTGTCAGTTTTAGAAAAAATTTGAATATAGGAATTTTTTTCTGTGATGTATGTTTGCAAATTACGTACAACTTAGAAAACCTCAAGGCCAGTATAACATTTCTGGGCCATAGAATCGGATTCATGATTGGAGTTACATTTAACTTACGCAAACCTCCTGACCTGAACCTCACAGTGTAAGTTAAATATAACTCGCACGGTATTAACTGAATATAATTTAAATTGTTCATTTTCAAGATTTAAATTTTTAAGTTAATTCAGAATTGATTTCAAGTCAGTGGACACTCAGGCTGTTTTCTTACCTTCATTTGTAAGGTGGTTGATCGGAGTTAAATTTTTTTAGTGCACTTCATTCAATTTTGTGTGATTTCCTGAATTCGTGTAATTTCATGGTTTGCTGATTTATTTTCTGGTTTATCACTCAGATGTTTATGAATGTATCTTTTCCATTGCAATTTATTTTTAGGTTGCACAGATTGCTACAAAGGCATTCTTTCTCTACGGCGGTAGTCCAGCTCTTTGCCAGACTCAGTCTTTGGATGAAAGTGCGAATCCTGTTGAACCCGAGCTTTCCATGACTCGTTACAAAATCAAACCTCCCAGTACTATTTTTAATTGTTTCGATAGCAAGTAGCAAATGTTTAAAGGCCAATACGTCAGTTTTTTAATGTAGATTAGGCATTAAGATTTATATATATAAATAGTGGAAATAAAAATGAGATGATAGTGTATATATGTAAAAGTAAAACAATAAATGTTTGCACAATTTGACATCAAGATCCCACATGCGATAATTTCCATATAAAATAAATATTTTAGTATAAACATTACTTGCATACTAGTAAAAAAAATCATTGCGTGTGATTTATGGGTAATTATTATTATTATTATTTTTTTTTTGAGGTGATTGATTTACTTTGTATTGTAATTTATTTTCTATACAGGGTGATTCAGTGTAGATATTACAGCAATGAGCTTTATAAAAATTAATCGTAGAAAAACTTCAGAGTGGGATGAAAGTGCACAGATTATATAAAGATATTGAGTACACTATTTATTTTATGAAGGGTGGTATATGTATAAAAATTTAGAATTTAATCAGTGTTACCTCGATTGTTGTCGATTTGTAGATGGTCCTTATTTGGTCCACAAGTATTGCATTTTAAATATACAATGTTTCAGCGAATATTTCTCATGGAAACATGAACTCTTTATTTTTATTTTACTAATTAGATATAGGATAACATTTTTTTATTTGGAAATGTTTTGCTAGAAGGGCTGTATAAAAAGTTAAATTACACATTTTTCATACATATACCACTCTCAGTAAAATAATTTACTCAACATTCTTACAGGACTTGAAAACTTTTTCCCCCTTCAATAGTACATTTTTATGACTGTCAGTTTAAAACTGAGAGAACATTGTAAGTCATCCTGTATGTATATATGCAGTGAATTCAGTTATAATGAATGCAAATATAACAAATTTATGACCATAATGAGAAAATTATTTTGGTTAGTTTGATTTAGTGTGTAATATATGTGGAATATCATGAATACAACGAACACAATTTTTTCTCTGAATTCTTTTTTACCCTTATATTTAAAAAATTTTTTGTTTACTTTAGAAATCAGGCTTTTTTCATGAAACATAAACTTCAGATTTAAGTAGCAAGGATAGGGTCTGAAGAGTATAGTGAGAAAACTCTCTAGACTGCTTTGTTTGCTAGTGTGACCTTGTGTTTTCTCTTTTGGGTGGTCATATTGACCCCTATTCTCCTACCGGTACTACCAAAGACAAGATACTTTGGGTTTTACAATTTCAATACAACAGTGACATAATGCTGCAATTTTCTAACACTTTACCAAACGCTAGGGTCACTGGCCACACACACACGAAACAGATCTATTCAGGAGAATTTAAGAACCATTTCGGGGATTCTGGAATTTTCAAGTGACTCAACTTACGGGTCATGACAGGGTCTCACTCCCCTTTGAAGTGATGAAATGGAACAACGCTGAGTATGTGAACTTGCTTCTATATGTGATTTCCTTTTCTCTACCCCCCCAACCTCACTGTAAAGTGTAAATAACCATGTAAATATGCTTATATTCACACACATTTTTTTTATAGTATGTGTGTCATTAATTTCTGCAAGTAATTAATTTTTAAATATTTCTTATTCTTGGGTTTCCATAGCCCACGTAGGCCTTCAGGCTTACTTTGACTGGACCCATGATCTTTCCCTGTTTTGGGCTGCCCCACAGCATAGTCCCTTGCCAGCGCAGACCCCCTAGACTTCATTTGGGCCCCCGGGCTGCTGCCCCCCCTCTTCTCGTCGGCTCTGCTTATTTTTGAAATATTAATCTTTTCTAAAACATTAAAAATAACAATGGTTGATTGCATACATTACTTTATAAATTAGGTATATTAACTATTAATTGTTATACAAAAGTGATTTTTGATAAATGGTTCTGTCAACTAAGGGCTACACCAAACAAAATCCTTTGATTCCTTTGTGTTTATTACAACTGAGTTTGACTATATGTGTGTGTATAATTTATAGAACAAAATCGTATTTATGCTGTACAGTTTTGATATTTTATAATGTATATTATAATTTACTTGCTGCTATTAGATTGGGCAAGTACACCTGTGCAGTCGGATCAAAGTTTTTCCTCCCCGTTCCGTCGAGCGGGTTTTCCAAGTAAGTGTATTGTATAAATTTATTCCTGTATGATATGTGTGTTTCTTATTTATTAGAAATTATTGCACTTTGTCATGTGAGATTCACTGCCATTACGTCAGAAGCTTTTATACTTCAGCTTTCCGATTTCAGTTGGCTGCATGCAGATCCCGATGAACAGAATTTGTTCAGAGAAAGTTCAGATCCAAACGATCGACTTTTGGATCCAAATAGCAGAGTTTAGATCCCATCTCAGATCCATTTAGATCCATCTCAAATTGTCCACTTTTTGAGCACACAGCTTTAATAAATAACTTTAACTTAATTAGCGGTAAGTTATGTCAGTGACTTAACATGAAACCTTCCTGTCATTTGACGACTTTTATATCCGTTGTTTTGGGATGCATTACATTTTAAAAACTTGTGCGATTTTTGGTTTATCCATGCTTTAGATAGAAGTTTATGTCTAAAGTACATTGCTTTGGTTCTTTGTTTTTAGTAATGTACCTTTTTATATTATTTGCGTTCAATTTTAAAGAGGAACTGAAATTTCCATGCTCTCGTGATTTATGCCCCAGGTTGCTTCATGGGCATTTATGCACCAGTCTGGCATGCCAAACAATTTTAAACATGTCTCAAGATTTAAAAAAAAAAAGATTCTTAAAAATTTGATTATACATATAGTGTTTACCACCGTAATAATTGGGACCGCGAAAATTTGGTCGTTATAACCGATAGTCGTTATAAACAATATTTTTTTTAAAATCATAATAGCCTGCAGTATAGTACACTCTAGAGTTTTATAAATTATTTTGATAGTAAAAAGTATTAAACTGTTTAGTTTCAAAATTAAATAAAAATATATTTAATTATAATGAATTTAATTTCCGTTTATATTAAATTATATTTATAGCCACACTAAATACATAGTACTTTTTAGTTTTTTAAATTGAAAAAATTCTAGAAAATACTAAAGTATATAATGTAGGAAACAAATCTAATGAATAATATTTATTATATTATACTAATGACTTCCGAACAGTGCCGGTTTAAGAGTTTTGTGGGCTCTACACTGAAAAAATAGAATGGGCCCCCTTAAGAATATGACCCTCGTGATATTCAATTAATAAATCACTTTTTAAGTTCACTATCTTTAATATTCAGGTTTAGCAGTAATAAAAATTTCTCAGACATTTGTAAATAAACAAGATTAAAATAACGCTTAAATTTTGATAACTATAAATTTTATTAACTAACCCACATGGTTCCGACTTATGACTGTCAAGTCACGTCGTTATATCCGATACGAATTTCCCTGCTTAGAATCTTCGTAGACTACAAAATCGCCGTCGTTATATACGATGTCGTTATAACCGATATATTTAGTATGGAGTAGAATAGCAAACCAAACTTCTTGTAAAAATTCCGTCGTTATATGCGGTTGGTCGTTATAACCTGTGTTGTTGTAAACGATTTTCACTGTATATAGTGTTTCATCTAGAAGAATATTAGGGCAGGGCGTATGGCCTGACGAAAGGCCATTCCTTTCTGGCGTTCTAAATACACGTATACTCGTGATGAACATCCGCGGTTACGTCAGTTTACTACTACTAACTCCTTTAAACATGTCTTAATTGATTTAGTTACTATTGCTACTTCCTTTACATTTTTGGTTTTTGTTTACAGGTAACCATTTTTTGGAGGTTTTTTTTAGTTTAGTTCCGAGTTAAGTATATGTGAAAGGCGAGCGGAAGGTGTGCGTGATTATTGCAATCTAATGTCAATGTTGCCAGATGGCAAGATTAAAAAATCTCAACTTCATACAAAATAATAATTAAATTATTATAACTATAATTTAGTTAAACATTATCCTATACTATATGACAAGTAAGAGTAATAAAATAGGGATGTAAAACATGCTTAATTTAGTGCTTAAAGACAAACAAATTGATTTTAACAAAAATTTGATCTCAAAAATACGTGGAACCGCTAACGTTTATCGCAGTAGTCCGTGGTTGAAAGTCTGCAAACCTGGCAACAGTGCTTTGTTTACAAATATTCGTCTGCAATCTGGTTTTGCCAAAACCATCAGTGTTATTACGGAAATGAAATACTGGAGTATAAAATTTTTATAAATCAACAAATTTCATCACGCGTTTTGGATTCTAACGTGGGAATTTGAATCATCATCGGGGAAGGATGGTGCGTTATTTTCCGAGGGTTGGGTGGGACATATGGGCACAAGGGCGGACAAGTTGAAGGGCATGGCACTTAATAGGTTCAGCAGGGCATTGCGCCCTTCTATTTCGCTTTAGATGAAATATAATATATACAGAGTGCGGTAGCGTAATTTGCTCATTTGGAAGGTCAATAAAATAAAAGATGTTATAGGTACCATTAAAATTATATTTTCTCCTTATTGTATGACATTGGAAATTTACGTTTACACTGTTTTAAAAATTGTATCCAACAAGTGGCGCCGTCCATTGGCAATACGCCGAGTTACCCGAATTCCTAAGTGTTGGTCGTCTTTTTCCAGCATAGCAGTGTGGATGTTGGTTATTGCTTGGCAAATATTCTCCTTCAGTTGAGCAAGGGTTCGTGGATGATCGGTGTACACAAGGGGCTATATCGGGTGAGTGCGCCGGCCACTGAAGATCGCCCCTCAAGGAGATCAGGCGCCCGGGGAAGTGTTCTCGCAAAACACGCATTGAAGTTCGCGCCATCCTGCTGAAACCATAGATCCTCTATATCCATTTCGTCAAGACTTCGCAGTAAAAAATCTTCGATCATTTTCACATAATAATCAGACGATACTACAACTATAACACCATTCTCTTCAAAAAGCAGGGTCTAACAGCCCTTACTCTCAACAGTGAACACCAAACAGTTCACAATGAAGGGGTCTCTCATGATGTTCTTGGGGATTGTTATCACTCCAGTAGCGGACGCTTTGCTTGTTCATGTATCCAGAAAGATGGAAATAAGCCTCATCACTAAAGACCACAAGTGCATCATCAGGCAAAGTTTCAAGGAACCCTTCACATGCATGTTGCCTAGCAGCAAAATCATGTGCAGTGAGTTCTTGCAACACAGCCAACTTCTAAGGATGAAAGTGGAGGTCATCATGAAGAATTCGCCTCACAGAATGATCAAACATTCCAAGGGCAGCTGAATGCATGCTGAACACCGAGAAGATCGTAAAAAAAAGATTGCCTTACCAACTCAATGTTTTGGGGTGTCCCCGCAGTCTGTTCCCATGATCTTGTTTGCAGTGTGTGTGCAGAACTTGTGAATAGCAAACAATAATACCATCTTAGAAGAAATCGGTTTTATTTTCAAGTAAACAAAACAAAACCACCGCTAGCAAATTTCGAGTATTCAAAACAAAGTTAGTATAAGACCAAGACAACCTCTCTCTATGAGCTTCAGCAGAGAACTGAAAAAAACAGTATGCAGTTTTTGCATGATCTATGACATCATGATGATTGCATCACACCACCTGTTCCAAGGGAAAAAGACTGTGACATCGTTGATGACCTCAGCAATGTTTGTAAACAAAAAAATAACCAGAGGATTTTACACAGTAAAATCACCAATTATACTAAAAATACATTTGAGAAAGAAATAGATGAAATAAATAGAATGATGCTTAATTATAATTATCCAGTAAAGAGACATACAGTTAATAAATAAATGTCACAAAAAAAATTAACAGGTCTTCTATTTTCCACACTTCCATTTATCTTGAATGTGTTTACCCACACAATCGATTGCCAGTCTGGAACATGAGCTCGAGCGGCAATATTAAAGTGCGTGCGCGGAATGCTCGCTCCATGGCGACTATCGAGCAACCGTTAGAAAAGTAAGCTTCTACAGTAAACGAGCGCTGTTCCCTCGCCCAACGCATTCTCGGTACTAAAGTGAACGGCCAAACTTCGTTTCCTGGTGCCCAATTTAGGTAACTCAGTGTATTGCCAATGGAGGACGCCACTTGTTAGATACAATTTTTAAAACAGTGTAAACGTACATTTCTAATGTTGTACAATAAGGGGAAAATATAATTACAATGATACCTATAACGTCTTTTATTTTATTGACCTTTCAAATCAGCAAATTACACTGCTGCACCCTGTATATATAAAATGTAATTTAAAGATCGCCTGGAGATGTGCCGGAAAAGAAGAGCATTGTATGCCACTGGGACCTCTCAGTTGCATACTAAATGCTCTAACAATCAAGCTATGGTCTGTGCTCAGTATCGCTCTCATTAAGTAAGGTTTACATTTACACACACACACACATGCAAGTGGGTAAACATACATATATTTATTACAATACGGAAACATTGCCAGTATCTGCTGTGATTCAGAGGTGTAAATATATATGTAGTACATTTATTCATATATTCAATAAATACAGATATTACAATATTATTGGTAGAGTATTCGGCATGCAACCTTAAAGTCCTGGGTTCAGGAATCAGTGGTCTACAATACTCTTCTTTTCTCACGTTAATGTGCAATAGGTCCTGCTGTGGTGCAGTTGTAATACGTTGCCTGGCATGCCAATATTCCAAGTTTGATTCCCAACAGTGGCCAAAAAATGTGTGCTGACCGTGCGCTGTAATATATTGTATTATACAATAATTTTTAAAAAAATATATAGTTTGTCACAACTACCAGTGATGATCGTGGTTCGACAAATCGTTGCAAAATATACTCGCCAGGCAAAAGCTGTGCTCGTCGACCTCTAGGCCACGAATCCAGTAGGTGAAAAAAGATTTCCTATTCGCCAATTGTAAAAACTAGTCGTTAGTGGTGACCAGATTTGGTGAGATCTGGTTGTGATGATCAATTTTGTGTGATTCCTTGGATGTTATAAACAGTTTCTACTATGTGTTTGTGTGTGTAAATATAAGGTCATTATTATATTATTTTTTTATCCTTAATAGGTGTTTGTAGTCCCGAAAGATCTGTGTTTACTTGTCAAAATCCATGTTCACCAACCATGACATCAAAGACATCGCCATCTGCAACCTCAGCTCAAGACAACAATCCTCAGTCGCCAGCTTCCTTTCAAAATCTATCTGGCCAACTACCGACGGGTTCTGACGTATCAGGATTTCAAGTTTCCGAAGTTGTGTACTCTGGGAAACATGACGGACTGCATTTGTACTTTGCAAGAATAATAAGGTTTAATGCCACTAAGCACAGATATTTAAGTCACTGACTTGGGGCTGTCATAACAAATCGACTTATGACAGCAAAAGTAAATGTTGTAGATATACAAGGGTTCGAAATTAGTGGGTGCACTGTGCACATGAAATTTTATCCATGCATGTAAATTTTTAATTTGGGTGCATGCAGTGCACCTAACTATTCCAAACTATGGCTACTTACTTTTTTTTTTCAAGAACAGTGACCTATGGAATAATTTTATATAATTTTCTCAATGTATCTGCATTTATGTTGATTTTTTTTGTTTTGTTTATTACAAATGAATGTTCAATTATTTTGAAAAGTTGCATTTTGTTGTAGCTTACATGCTTAAATATAGTTGCTACACTTACATTTTACCTGTTTCTAATGTTGAGGTTTACTTTCTATTCTGTTAGTTACTTGTATACATAACTAGTATTTTATGCACGTAAGTCGTAAGACTTGGGTGCATTTGTGCACCTGATTTAAAAAGTTAATTTCGATCCCTGAAATATACTCTCACGGTTCAAAATTAAGAGAATTATCAATGTTATTTCAATGAGAGGTATATATTTTCTGTCTATATGCTTTATTTGTAAAAAAAAATTTTTTTTATAGAAAACTAATGAGCTGCAAACACTTATCAGATTCACAACAAATCACATTTTTTTTAGGCATCCTGTGATGGAGAACCCACAATCAAAATTGCCATAAAAATTTAAGTGAAAAAAAATCCTGAACGTTCTCAGAAAACTGATTTAAAATAAGAAATTTGCTCACATAAACACCAATAATTATTCTTTAATTTTCCATATTTATATGAGCAAATTCGTTATTCTAAATCAGTTTTTTAAGATTTTTTTTTTACCTTCAATTTTTGTGCCAATTTTGATCGTGAATTCTCCTTCATAAGATGCGTTAAAAAATGTGATTTGTTGTGATTTTGTAAGTGTTAGCAGCTCACTAATTTTCTTCAAAAAGATTTTTTATGAATAAAACGCCTCAACAGTTAAAGGGGAAATATGTACTTCTGTCATTGAAATAACATTGAGCATTCTCTTAATTTTGAACATAAATGTGTGTATGTGTGTGTGTATATCACCATCACAATCAACCATTTTTAATCCACTGTAGGATGGAGGTCTCTCTGTTTTCACACATACACGTAGTACGGTGAAAGAAATACAAAGGAAATGGCCTTAAGCGCAGAATGTTGGCCAAACGGGTTGGCAAACTGGACCTACAGTTTAACGAAGGTTTTGAATTTCGGTCACCTCAACCAAAGCCACATGCTAAGGTGGGACTCATTGTGTCACCTTCCAATGGAGTGACCATACTGGGGCTGCTTCAAGCAGCGCTCTGACGAGTTCCGGTATTCTTTGTAGTGGACGGTGTAACGTATAGTGAGTTTTCTATTATTCGGACTCAAATAATTTGCACCAGAGATTGGATAATCCAAATTATTTAGATTCTGATTTAGTTCGGAAGTCGATTTTCTAGGCTTTAAGAGCTCTGGATTCCTTCGGAGGTTACTATATTTGGATCACAGCCCTTTTTATGCAGGTTACTTGCTTTCTTTACACACTACTTGACAAAGACGAGAGACATTTTTTGCCTCCTACAAAACAGGTACAGCCATAGGGTCATCTGCTTCTAGTGTGATGACAAATTTTTGCATGAAGGTATTTGAAAACAGTGATGGAAACAGGTGCATTTACCATGTCAAGGTGTGGAAGCAGTATTCGTTTGTCTTACCAGAGTCCTCAGTTATTGTCTTTCATCTCTTATTTCAACAGGTTAAATTCTCATATTCCATTTTCGTTACAGGAAGAAGATAGTAGTTCATAATCCTTCTTGAATGTTCGGATGGGGATGGACGACTATTCACTATGGTATTCAGGAATGCTACATCTACTGATAGATATCTAGACTTTAGTTCCATCACCCAGCAGTGCACGAAGCATTTGTCATTAGAACCTTGCATCAATGAGCCTTTGTGCACTGTTGTAATGATAAACTGCAAAATGTTGAATTATAACATAACAAAAATGTGTTGAAAAAAAATGGTTATCCAAGTTAATTTATTGCTTGTAACCAGTTTAATGTTAGTGGTGGCAACAGATGTATAGAGGGCACAACCAAAAAGACATTGGAGGTTTTGTCTTATGGGACAGGTGTCTCTAAAGTTGTCCTGAATTCTCCGTTGTGTGGATGTTGAGACCTACTACGAACTAGTCCATATCCTATATGATTTATTACTTAAAGATCATGTCCCTGATTGGGAAAAAAATAGTGCTATTTATCAACTACCATGTGTAGATTGCAACAAGATACGTATTAGGTAGATGAGAAGACCGACGCATCTACGAGGAAAGGAGAATGTCTGTGCAGTAGCCAGAGGAGGTGGTTTGAGACGGCTGAGCGTGTTTTCAAGAGGTAATTCAAACTGGACTAGCATTCAATGGAATTTTTACATAAGAACATGGCAAATCTAGGCAGTAGATTCTTTCTGGAATCATGGAGACTTAAAAAGCTTGAAAAAATAATTCCATAAACATCTCCAAACCTCTACCGGAACCTTAACGGATTTTTATCAAACCTCAAGTTGGGGGTGGCTATTTGACATCATCAGGTGTGGGGTTTCGCCAGCTGGAACTGTTTCACACCAAATAGCGTAAAATGGGGATCTCGAGTGTGAGAGTATATAAACTTAGGACTTTCACGAACTCTTCATTCTGCCGTCACTTGACAAAGGGAGCAGTTGGCTCCCGAAACGTCATTTATAAATCTTGCGTCTGTGCCAAAATAATAGTTATGAATTTGTGTTCTTTAAACAGATATGGTGTGTAACTAAGTCACCGTTAAGGGACGTTTGTGCTAATTTTATTCAAATTTTTCCAACACTATTTTTCTAATTCTAAGATATGCTTCCCAAGGTCCATAAAAGTCCTTGAATTTTTTTCGCTGAGTAGAGGCCCTTGAAAAGTACTTGAAAACTGCCAAAAATGTGGTTGGTCCTTGAATTTTTCTGAAAACCATTTTTCAAGTTTTGGCAAAAGGTGCAAACAGGTATTGCTTTTTATTTTTTAAACAAAGCCAGTAGTGCTTCGTCCACGCTTCCTCCCTCTCCTGCTCACTGAACATGGCTAATACAAGGGATGTAGAAAGGGTAGCTTTTGCTGGCAGTGTGCCAAGTTGAAAAGGAGCAAATGAGCAACATACTTAAACATTAATTTCTATATTATGCTTATAATGTCTTGCATTTTTAATTTTTATGTACATTGCGATTGACAATGTGAAGTCCTTGAAAAGTCCTTGAATTTCATCAGGACAAAAGAGTGGGAATCATCTGAGAGGTTTATTTGGGTAAAAATAAATGATGGGCTGAATATTATGATGATATCAAACCTCAGTTACTGCCCCAATTATATATACAGGGTGTCTCAGCACCAGGGTTACAAACTTCAAGGGGTCATAGTACTCATCAAGGTGAACGATAATATGTCATAGAATCTAAAGTCGCAAACCACTCACAGAGCTAGTTCTAAAACCGTCCAGCATGCACAAATATTGACAATCAGTGCGTGAAAAGCGCTAGATACTACTCAGGTCAGCTGCTCAATTGCATAGATGATTAGGACAACGCATGTTGCGCTTCTCATGCACTGATTATAAATATTTGTGCATGCTGGACGATTTTAGAAATGGCGCTGTGGATGGTTTGCGACCTTAGGTTCTATGACAATTATCATTCACCTTGATGAGTACTATGACCCCTTGAAGTTTGTATCCCCTGGTGTTGAGACACACTGTACCTGCATGCACCCGTACACACATACACACACATAAATACATTCATTGTTTGTCAAAATAATAATATGGAAATACCTTTAACAGTTGACACCAATGTATTCCAATAATGTTTTGTTGCATTACAGGCCACTGTGGAATCTTAAACTTGTTTCCGAAAACACAGCAAAGACGGAAAACACCGTCATTAAATTTGTACGTAAGCCTTTTATGCTATGTTTGTACCCAAACCTTTTATGTTATATGGTTATGTAAGTCTTTAATGTTACGTTTATGCACAAGCTTTTTTGCATTGTGTTTGTGTTTCATATTCTTTCTTTACACTTCCACAAGACCCGACCCTAAGGTGTCGCAGTGTGGTAATGTGTTTGCCTAGTGTGCCGTTAACTTGAGTTTGACTCCCAATGGTGCAAAGAACGCTTACTCAGAGATCTCATAAATATTGCACGTTTCACTGTAGTCAGGGATTTTGTTGCCTGCGCCTTCAGAGGTTTGGATTCTTTGGGAAAATTGTAGGTCCTGGTGTAGCATGTCTTTGAGCAGTAAAACCACAAACAAACAAGCCTTTTTGCATTGTATTTGTAAATGTTTCATTTTCTTTCTTTACATTTCCACAAGACTCGGCCTGAGGTGGCACAGTGTGGTAACACGTTCGCCTAGTGCACCGTTAACTTGGGTTTGACTTGTAACAGTGCAAAGAACACTTACTCATAGATCACCTCAAGATAGCACTGCTCACTGTAGTCTGGGGTTTGGTTCTCTAGGCCTTAAGAGGCTCAGATTCTTGGGAAAATTGTAGGTCCAGGGGTTTGAATTCCCTAGAAAACTGTAGGTCCTGGCACAGCATGACCATTGTAGTCCTTGAGCTGTAAAACCATAAACAAATCCATAAGATCCTGCAGTAGTAATACGTGTATCTAGTGTGCCATTGTCCTAGATTGGATTCCAAGCAGTGCCAAAACGAAGAATGCTTACCGACTAACAGCTCACTGTAACTCTGGGGTTGGTTCCCTAGTCCATGAGAGGTTTCTATTCCTCGAAAAACTGTGGGTTCCAGCACAGCATGACCCTTGCTGTCCTTACGCCTTAAAACTCATGAACAGAGAAATGGAGTAATGTCATAGTGGTAATGCATTTGTTTACCATGCCATTTACTCGGGTTCAATTCTAGCGTCACTGTAGAATGCATGCTGTTTACCCGGGTCTAATTCTAGCGACACTGTAGAATGCATGCCGTTTACCCTTGTTCAATTCTAGCGACACTGTAGAATGCATGCCGTTTACCCTTGTTCAATTCTAGCGACACTGTAGAATGCATGCCGTTTACCCTTGTTCAATTCTAGCGATACTGTAGAATGCATGCCATTCCTGGTTCAGTTCTATGGACACTGTAGAATGTACGCTGTTTACCCGAGTTCAGTTCTAGCAACAACATAGAATAAATGCCATTTTCATGCCTACGATAATCCATGCTGTAGTTCACTAGGCTACAGAGATTTGAATTTCTTGGAAAATTATCAGTCCTGGCACGATATGACCCTAGCCATCCTGCTATACAACACGAATAAAATAGAGTAAAAATGGAACGAGAAAATAAGTTATTTGATAACCAGCATCACAAACTGTTCTGTTGCTTTAAGAAATTGTTTGATTTTTTTATAATAATTTTTTTAAATTTCTTTCTTTCTTTCTTTTTTTTTTCTATTTCCAGTTATGCAGTAATGTATCGCCCAGAGATTTATCAAGTTTTTTGGTTCAACTTCAGTCGCTGAAAACTTTTATTTCTCAACATCTCCCCCAGTTTGTAAATATGGGAAATACTAGGTAATTATAAAATTTTTGCAAACAACACATTAGTGAGATAGTTAAAGAGAGAATATTTATTTATTTTAAATGTTTGTATTCAATGTTCGATATCATTTTCATCCTGCATCTGATGATGGCTGTCCAGTGGAACAGCCGTAAGCCTGGCTAATGTAATAAAAATTTTTACCCGCTTTACTTTGTCATGTACATATAGCGTATTAACACATTAGTGATTTTTTTTAATGAACAATATGTTGGTGAATTCCTTCTCCCCCTCTCTCTCTCTCATTCATTCATATTCTGAACATCTGATTTTCTCTTCGGCCAACTGGTTTTTTGTAGTGAGTAAAAATTTGGCACTGGTCGTAATGCGAAAGGAAAGCAAAGAAAATAGAGAGAATAAGTGAAGTAGAAAAGTAAATTAGAATTAAGAATAGCAAAAGCAACAAAAGGAGGAAAATAAATTAGAAAAAGTGAAGAAAATAAAGAAAAAGGAAGAAGGGATTTAAATAAAAAGGAACCTAAGTAGAAAGAAATGGAGAGAGAGAATTATAATAAACTTACTAGCTGCATTTAAAAAAATCTGCTGTTGGTAAGTTTTACTTATTCTCTATTTCTTCCTACTTAATTGCCTTTTTATCTACCTTGCTTCTTTTTCCTTTGTTTCCTTAACTTTTCTTAATTTATTTTTCTCCTTTCGTTAATTCTAGTATTCTTATTCCCAATTTATTTTCCTACTTTACTTTCTATTTTCTTTGATTTCCCTTTTCCTTCGCATTTCGACCAGTGGTAATTTTTTACTCATTATGGTAAACGCCAGCCAATTGTTGTATTCTTTTGATCAGTGATTTTCAAACTTTTTTACTACTACCACTGCAAAAGCCTTTTCTTACCACATGCTTAGGTACAGAAATCTCTATAAATATCATTTAAACAAGAAGTAAATGGCTATTGGTTATCACCGCTTGGAAATAAAACATAAAAACAAAGAATAAATTATTATAAAATGGCAGGTATTATTTATTAAAAAAAGGTGATGTAGAAACAAGAACTTTTTTTAATAAAATGATACATGTATTTATTGATGAAAGGTGTTAATGTAATGAGAATGGCTTTGTTTTTCGCTGTCACAAAGCCTTTTAAAGTTTGGATGTATCGAAAAAAGTTTTATTTTCATGTCAACTTTACGTTAGGAGTTGTCATAGGAAAAATTATAGAATTTAACCTGTTAACCGGGGAATAAAATTTTGTGAAACTCGTTTCACACTGGGGACTTTTTTTCACAGTGATAAGTAATGTCATCACACCATCACGCTAGGATTAAATATATAAGAACTACATAAAACGTAATGCGTTCAACATAATACGGTTAATTTCAATGACGAAAAATGTCGTCATTCGCATTTTGGTAGTCTTCTGGGCATGACGAAAAATGTCGTCATACCCAGTTAACAGGTTAATGGTTTGCTTTAAAAATTTAGCGATGTTTTACAAATTGCTTGCAGGACTCTTTTACTATTGGCATGAAACTTCTGGAGTTCTACAGAACATACTTTGGGAAACTCTGTTCTATACGACAGGGGTGTTAATCTTCTGGGAAGTGGTAGCTCGTGGTGTATCATGAGTTGAGTCATCCTTGCACCATAAAGTGTAATACAAATAAAGGACGTACTTTTTCAGAATTTGTTATATTTTTTTTTTAAACTTGATTTCAGTGAGACACACACACACACATATCATATTTACAGAATTATTTTATTAAAAAATTGTTCCATTAAATTGGAAATAAATAAACATTAGAACATCATTTTCTTTTATGTCTGCAAATTTAGTGAGAAAATTGGTACAAAAACTTGTAATGAATTTTATAGTTGAAGCTTAGTTTTAAAAAAAAAATTTTTTTCAACGATGAAAGTACAATTTGATATTTATTTTCAGCTTCCATTCCAAGTGTCCTCGTACTTCAAGCACACAGGTTCGACATACCCCATATGGAACTCCATGCCCATTGTTGACAAAGAAGTCTCAAAGTAAGTTATTTTTAATTTTTAAAAGGTTATCTGCATCGCCAGAATGTAAATAGAACCCTATTGTTACGATGGCATAAATTTACTTTCGTTGCCTCTGTTGCATAAAATTTCAAACAGGACCCTGCGGTGGTACAGTGGTAACACATCCATCTAGCATGTCGTTAATCCGTGTCCAACTCCTAATGGTAATCCCCCAAAAACTGCTTACCAACTAGCTACCCACTGTAGTTTAAGATTTGATGCCCCAAGTATTCAGAGGTTTGGATTTATGGGGGGTGGGGGAGGATATAAGTCCATTGTCATAATGTGGCATGATTGTAATGTATTTGTCCATCATGCCATTAACCCGAGTTTGACTCCCAACGGCATCGGGGAAAATTATTGTATAATTGGAAACTTCTTGAGCTGCTACTGTTTTGTTGGAAATGGCATCAACAGATAATGTTTTGGGCATTGTTAGCATGTTAATTAGAAATTCAGTCATTAATTAGAAGGGCATTATTGCGAGTAATGCTGTAATAATAATATAATAATAATTGCTGTAATTATAGTTTTGTAATATTATGTTCAATGTTATTCAGTTACTGTTATTGTGTAGTTATTGTTAACGAGTTACTCGAGAGCCTATTCCCAAAAATGAACTTGAGTTACAGAGTCAACTGCCGAAAATGAACCTGAGTTACAGAGTTGATTCTTGAGAAAAAGTAGCTGAGATGTTCTCTTATGGAATGAATTCCCATTTTGGACTGTCCTTACAGCATTAAAAATTTAACTTACTATCCATTTTGGGGAATATGTTTTTTTTTTTGTCCCATTCTTAAAAAAAAAAATCTTGGGCTGCATTTGCTTTTTTTAACCTTTAGCTTATGGGTGGGACAACATATATCCCAGCATATTTACCTCCCAAAAGAACAGAGCTGGGATAAGGCTTATCCCAGCTCCCCCTTTTCATGTTCTTCCCAAGTTAGTGGTCAGTTTAGTAGAACAAATGGCTTGATTCTGGGCAATAAGGAAAAGGGGGACAAAATAAAGGCCTATTGTACAAACAGGATCTTTCCCCTGCCTTTCTCCTCTTCACTGCTTTGTACAAAAGTTAACAATCTACTATTAGATTATGTGTAGGTTTCTTATCTTCCACTAATGTACAATACATGCACACTAAAGTTATTTGGCCTTGTTTGTGTACTTTAAAGTCCAGCTGCACCTCCCTCCTGACCCCCATGTAGTGACGCTTTCAGGTTCCATTTAGGTTGATTTGTATGGGGGGGGGAGTGAAGAAAGGATATTTCCCCCCTATGGAAGGGCAAATTTCTGTTTTCCAGCCCTGTAAGCTAAAGGTTAAATATAACGGAGTCTGTGGGAATCATTCACTTTGGAACGAATTTGTGATTTTGAATCATTCATTCATTCACTCACAACCGAAATGGTTATTCATTTAATGAAATATCACTCCCATTCTATTACGGAATGAAGTCTTTTGAGGTATTATTCTCATTCCCCCCTGAACACCTTTAGACTATGATTTTTAAACTTACTAAAACGTTTGCTGACTAACTGCTTACTGAATTTCGCGGATTTGTTTCCCTCTAGGCTAGCGGTCGCCAACTGGTGTTCCGTGGACCACGGGCGGTCTGAGAGAAAATTTTGGTGGTCCGCAGAAAAAGCTGGACATTATTTGCATTTTTAATGTTTTATTAATAATAAAACAAAAATAATATTCTAAGAAATTCTCATATTCTGAATGACAATTTTCACCTTTATATTGCACTAAATTCACGAAATGTGGTCCGCGGGATTTAAAATTATGAATTTAGTGGTCCGTGAGGTCCGAAAGGTTGGTGACCGCTGCTCTAGGTGAGGTTCTGATTCCTCAGAAGACTGTCGATCCCAACACAGCATGATCTTTGCCGTTGTTGTGAATGTTATAAAAATTCACACAAAAAAATTTAAACTTGTGTAACTAGACTAGTAGTGAGCTTGCTTGCATAGGAAGGTATCGTGACTTGGTGATATGATGTTATGTTTGATGCTAGACACATTGCGGGGGCTTGTAACTTGAAAATGTAGGCTAACAAACATTGGCATAATCTTTTAAATTCCTAATTTTCCGTTTTTGTTGGCTTAAATGTTTATGCAGATGAAGCAGAATTACATGAAAGAACTTCGCTTTCCAATCTCCAGAAATTGGTGAACTACACTTACGAATTACTTGGTTTGTGGAAAGTTCTCTGTGATCATCAATTTGATACTGTAACCTCAGTTTTGTCTGCGGTAAGTGCCATTTGGCAACACTGCCGATGGAATTGCAATCATACACTTCCCTGCTCCTTTAACAGTATACCTAATTTGGAAGAAAAAAGAATCAAATAATGTGATGCATAGAAAACTAAAGGATTTAAAGAAAGCAGCAATGAGAATTAAATAAATTAAGATGGTATTTAAACAAATTAGAAGCAGTAAAGCTGACGTAACCATGGATTTATCAAAGTGCCGAAGTTCATGATGCTGTTGGCAGTGGAGCAGAATGTTCCCCCTGGTGAGAAACAAATTGCTGGACGTAGTGATACTTTTGATAGGGATGCATCAAGTCACAAAACTGTTTTTTCCGAATCGTGGACAGACATGTATACTTGGTTATTTTACGTAAGTGCAAACGAAGAAAATCAAGGTGGATTGTTTTGCAAGTTGTGTCAAAAGTATGATGCTGTTCCACAAAATGGTAAAACAGTATGGACAAAAATCGGGTGCCAAACAATTAGGCTCGATGAAGTGCAAGATCATAGTAAATCAAAACGCATGAAACCGCAATGGTGCATGAATTGAACAGTGTGCAGAACCAGAAAGTAATGGAGTGTTGAAAAAGCTACAGTTGCTGAAGAAAAGGCAGTTACTGATGCAATGCAAGTGATCTATTTTATTGTTAACTACAATTTATCATTAGCTTTGTTTGAACCACTAGCCACCCTTTTTATTAAACTTGGTGAAACGAACTTATCCAAACTAAACTTGGGAAAAAATACAACTCACACATCCTCTGCTAGTTGTGAAGAGTTTGTAAGTTCATTATCAAACGTTACAAAAGGAAGTGTTCAAAATTACATTAAAAATAGCGCAACATTTGGTTTAACCCTGAACGAATATAGTGATGTTGAAATGAGGGAGCATTTACCTATTGTAGCAAAGTATATTGACAGTGAAGGTGTTCCAAAAATAGCATTTTTAAGTGATGTTCAGCTAAATTCTTGTGCCGCTGCTTCAATTTATGATGCTACAACAGAAGTTCTTTATAATTCACACACTCCTGTATCAAATATTGCTTCTCTTATAACAAACGGGGCTTCTGTCATGGTAGGTGCTAAAAATAGTGTAAGCTCTTTGTTCAAACAAGAACATAGTAAAATAGTTACATTCCCCTGTTTGAATCATATATTATCTTTATCTCAGGTGTTTTGAGAACATTACTGAATTAAAAAAGGTGGATGAACTACTTTTACCTTTGTATAAATACTTTCACAACAGTGTCATCAATACTGCTGACTTAAAAATGCACAGATTGCTTTGGCCTTACACATATTTGATGATATAAAGTACAAAAACGCTGTCACAAAAGAACTGTCCACACTAGGTGGCTTAGCCACGAGAATGCTTTGAATTCTATTTGCAAAGCATACAAATCCATAATTACTGTTTTAGAGAACAATGTTGCCGCTGGGAGGGATAAA
>QLNU02015270.1:107465089-107475809 GCA_006491805.2 Dysdera silvatica | reverse complement strand
GAGACTTTCACGAAAATTTTCAAAATTTCAAAGAGACAAAAACGGGAGATATCCTTTTGAATGGAGAGCAGATCCACTGAATTCTACATACTAAAAAAAAAAGAAAGGAAGAATCTGCTGCCTTTAAATTTTGTGCTCTGTATACTTGCCCCTATAGAAATCTAAGATTCCCCCCACTCATCCAAAGATAACGAAAAATCGTTAAAAAAGTATCATGGTGGTAGCCTTTTAGGAATTTTCTGCCAGAAGAAACACAAATTCGTTGATCCATCTTCAAATGCGGCTGCGACAGAAAATCATAGAGTACCGGGGAATCCGAGAAAATCTTATGAGCATTATTATAATATATAATGATATTTTTATGCATAAATTTATTTTATATGATGACTAAATTTTTTCTTGGTGTTCGCAAATGGAGGAAGGGGATGGAGGCTTTTTGAATGAGAGCGAATTGACAGAAGTCAACGATGTTTGTTTATGCAATTAAAAAGAAAAGTAAAATTTTGCGTTCCTAAAATTTAGTGTCTTGGGCATTTGTTCAAAATGCCTATTTATAAATTCAGTTTCAAATGCACACGATCACGGCTTAAAATATTATGTGCATGTAAACACTGCAATAAAGAAACTTCATTGCCAATTCCGTTTTGCGTAACTTTCGTGACCTGGGAACCTTCTCCTGAAGAAACTTAAAAAATATATTGCTTGAAGTTAAGGTTAATCAGCCCTGGTTAATAATAACAGTCCTTAACCATGACTATAAATTACAGGATTTAATATCGACCCTGGAGTTGGTCAGAGGTGATGTGCAATCTAATGTGCCGTTAATGCGGGTTTTATTACCATCAGTGCTAAAAAAAGTTAGGTGAGTAACTGTTCCTAGCTTGGAGGTTTATTCTTTAGGCCTTCAGCGGTTCAAATCTGTAGCAGAATGACTTGCTGTTCTTGCACCATAAAAAGCAACAAACCAACCAAGGCTCAGATCTCTCCAAAAAATGTATGTCCACTGTCCTGTGGTGGTATGGTGATAACGCATTTGCCTATCATGCTTTTAACTTGGGTGCCACTCTCAGTGGCTCACCTTGTTTGGTACAGAATGACCCTTGCTGTCCTTGCACCATAAAAATACAACCAACCATCTATTCCCAATGGTATTATGGAATACATGCCGTTTTTGTACCCACCATAGTCCCTGTTTGGTTTCCTTGTCGGCAGAAGTTTGGATTTATTTTTTATTTTATTTTTTTTTTTGGAAAACTGTTGGTTCTGGATCTGTATGGCCTTTGCTGTTTTTGTGTCATGAAACAATATAAAGAACAAAAGTGTCCTGAATATGATTTTTTTTTTATTTTTTGGTAGGAACATCAAGAACAGCTGAAGCAGATGGCGTTCAAGGATTTTATCGTCGATGGGCAAGAGGTGAATTTTTAAGTTGTTTAACATATTCTTCCCAAATTATCCAAAAATTGAAATATTTTGATCAAAATTTTCTGTCTGTAAACTTGTTATATGATAGTGGTGATTTATATGTGAGAGTGGTTGGAGTGATTGAAGTCTGAGGCTTGAAAGAGATATGAGGATAGTTCGTTTCATTTTTTTTTTTTTAATAAATGTTATTGTAATTTGAACAACGTTGTACGTTGGTTTCAGGTGCATTCTTCTTTTAATGCTGAAAACATTTTTTCTGCGGTCTAATTTGTAAAATTTTCACTATATTGAATCTTTAAAAAAAATAAAGAGTTGGGAAAGGGTTTTGAAGAGATGTTTTTAATGTTTGTTATTGTCAATTTTATCACTTAATGAAAGCAATTCATTTTTTATTAGCTGTGCACCAATCTTGCCAGTGCTGTGATAAACTTCTATTTAGAGGATAATGCGAGCATTAATGTTATTAGCCATAAATTGAGAGAAGTCTGCCCGTCCATATATCGGATCGAAAATGCAACCGTTTCAAAAGTAAGTCATGACAATCCTAGATGTAGGTCATTTGTTGAGCAGAACTACCACAGTGGATCCCCCAATTTGCATATACACAACTGGTACACCAAGGATAAGTTACCATTTCAATGGAAAATAGCATAAACCAGCTTTCAAAGACTGAAATTGAACTTTATATATGTATATGTGTGCGTGTGTGTGTGTATATATATATACATTGGAAGAAGCAAATGCTTAACTTCAGTCAGCTAAACCACATATTCATATGCTAAAATCTTGTCTCTTAAAATTATACAGAGAAATGCTAGTGAAATTTGTAAAACCAAGCATAAAATTATGTAGTGATATTTTGAAAGTCCACTATCATGAGAGGAGTAATCAAAAAGGTGATGTTGATACCTTAATTTGAAATGGAACACTGAAAGTAATCCAAGATTTTAACATCCATGATAAAAATGAATTATATGAAAAACATCAGAAGCTACTTCATAGCAGTATGTGACTACATGCACAGTAAATTTCCTTTTGAGTTAGAAGTGTTACCTCATGCAAAGGTTACACAAATATCGAATTTTGAAAATGCATCATTTTCCAGCTTAAAATATTTTACAGAAAAATTTCCTGTTCTTTTGTTCAATAATACAGAAGATGAAGCTGTTGATGCTTTACAAACAGAATTCAGCGAGTTCCAGGCTTTTAAAGTTCCACAAACTGGGAGTAATGAAGGCGGCCATATTTAAAATAAAAAATACTCGTGAATTAAAATTTAAACGACTTTCTCAGGTTATGCTGTCAATACTTACGATCCCTCACAGTAATGCAGCATGCGAGAGTGTCTTCAGTCAAGTGAAGAAAATTAGAACTGACTTCAGGTCAACCATGTCTGATGACACATTAGAAAACTTACTAATAGTTAAATGCAGACAACGTGTGAAATGTTACGAGAATGTATTTGACAAAAAATTTCTTTAAAATGCAAAATCTTGCACTACAGCATTTGTAAATTCTAAGAATTAATATTGCGTTTAATACAGTTTAATCCTCTATTATTATTAATTTAATAAATACTTAATTTCCTCATTGTGCCCTTTTTTCATAAATTATGTATGATTTTGTGTAATTAAAAAATGGTGGCCTGCCCACATGTGCAATTAACTACAGGTTTTTCACTTCTAGAGGTTTGCACCTATGGTATTCCTTTGATTTGTAAAAAATAGCTATTGCCGTTTGAGCATATTTTCGAAAATGCAAAATTTATATAGACTTCTCCAGTATGCCAAGTCGACCTTTATATTATCCTTAAAATTTCTGTAAAGAAATTCGCACACTTAATGAGTTTCCTAATGGAATGCCTGTGGATATATTTTCAAAGTCATATGTGTTGACTATCATACTTTTTTTATAATAGTTCTTTATATACTCTAAGATTCTCAGATTATTTTGTATGATGAAGGAAGAATGGTGATTTTCAATGTCTTTAATAATGCTTTTTAATATATTCTGGAATTTGAAGCTGATCTATTGTAAGCATTATGACCACAGATAATAAATCTGAAGCGACAGGATTTTTATGAAACTTAGCAGTAAGGTATAGGTTAGGAAAAGTGAAGTCCCGCAGTTTTATATTGAATTTTTTTTTATGAAAGGCGATCTTCTTGAAAACATGGATTGAGGTGGGAAGGATTTTAAAAGTGTTATTGTTGGTATAGTCTTAGAGAATAATTTTTTTATAGAATTTCTTGTACATAATACAGAAGTTGTTACCCGCTTTGTCCACTGTGGTAATGACAAATTTGTTTTTTTATTCTTTGATTCTCTTGTTAGTTTTATTACAAATATCTTTGTAGTTGAAGTGTTTCGATCTTCCATTAGTATTTCGGAAATCGCAGATCATTTTAGTGATCCAACAGTTAAAATTTTCCATTGGACACCCATATTTTAGGGCAAATTTTAGGATGAAAGAATTTTCCATTTTGATTCCATACACACACACATATATATCATCATCAACCATTATCTATACACTGATGGATGAAGGTCTCTCCAAATGCTTTCCACACAAGTCTATCCTGGGCCATTCGTTTCCACGTCACCCCAACCTCTTTTCTTATTTCATCCACCCATCTAGTTTGAGGACGTTTTCTAGGTCTTCGGTGGTCTCTTGGAATCCAGTTCAGAATTTCTGTTGTCCATCGTTGATCAGTTCTTGCAATATGCCCAGCCCATCGCCATTTCAGCCCTTTTACTTTAACAATGATGTCCTCTACTCTAGTTTGCTCTCTCACCCAAGTGTTTCTTTTTCGATCTCTCCTAGTTATTCCAAGCATGCACCTCTCCATGCTCCTTTGCGTTGTCTGTAACTTTCGTATTGCTCCAACTGTTAGACTCCATGTCTCTGATCCATAAGAGAGGACTGGCAATACACACTGGTTGAAGACCTTTCTTTTTAGACACAAAGGCAATTTCCCCTTCAGGATAAAACTGTTTCTTCCAAATGCACTCCAGCCAAGTTTAATACGTCTGTTGAGTTCTTTCATAATGTTGCCATCCATTGAAATCAGCTGGCCAAGGTAAATATATGAATCAGCAATTTCTAGCTCAGTGTTGTCAACTTGTATTTTTGTTTCCTCTACAAAATTATTGAACATGATCTTAGTTTTTTGTAGGTTCATCTTGAGTCCAACTTCTTCACTTCTAGTTGAGAGCTCTTGTACCATGTCTTGGAGTTCTAATGGGTCCGTTGAAAAAATAACAATGTCATCAGCAAACCGCAGATGATTTAAATATTCACCATTTATTTTTATTCCCTTGTTATTCCAATTTATCAGCTGAAAAATCATCTGTAAAGCAGAAGTAAAAAGTTTTGGAGAAATGGTATCTCCCTGCCTCACCCCTTTGCCAAGTTTGATAGTTTTGGTATCTTTATGTAACCGAAATTTTGCACTTGCATTTTTATACACACGTTTCACCATGTCAATGTACACATCCTCAATGTCTGTTGATCTTAAAGAGTTGATGACTGCTGATGTTTTTATAGAGTCAAAGGCCTTCTCATAGTCAATAAATGCAACACACAATGGAAGTTCATATTCATGTGTTCTTTCAATTAATTCTCTTAATACTTGAATATGGTCCACTGTACTGAATCCACTTCGAAATCCAGCTTGTTCTCTTGGTTGAGCTGCATCTAATTTTTTCTGCAGGCGATGTGTTAGCACTTTTGTGAAGATTTTATAAATAGCAGGTAACAAGCTAATTGGTCGGTAATTTTTCAAATCCTCTTTATCACCTTTTTTATGCAAAAGAATTACTGTTGCAGAATCCCATTGGTTTGGTATGTTACCGCTGTTAAGACATTTGGTAAAGAATTTTGCAAGTATGTCTTCTACATATTCTCCAGCTTCTTTTAGGATATCTAATGTAATACCATCATCACCAGGGGCTCTTCCTTTCTTCATACTTTTTATTGCAAATGAAACTTCTTCTTTTAAGATTTTAGGAGCTGTTCCTTCGACTATTTCAATGTCTTCGTTTAATCCACTGTTACTTTCGTATAGATTTTTGTAGAATTCTTCAACTCTTCTAAGTATTTCTTCCCTATTTCTTGTTACGGTGCCATCCTCTCCTTTTAATGCAATGATGTGTTTCTTCCCAACAGATAAACTTCCTTTAACAACCCTAAGGCTCTTGTTATTTTCAATGGCTTTCCTTACTAGCTCACAGTTGAATTTTCTTATGTCTTCTTTCATGCTTTTGCGCAGAGTTTTACAAAGTTCTATGTACTCAATCCTGGAACTGGTATTTTGATTGTCCACCTTCATATCTCTTCGCCTTTTCATGAGCTGTTTCGTCTTCTCAGATAATTTGCTATTGTGCTTTTTACAGGTTACACCACCAATTTCCCCAGCAGTTTCAACTATTGTCTTAACAATGTTTTCATTTGCTTCTGAGATATCACTTTCATCAATAAGTCCTTCCAGTGCAGAAAAGCGATTTTTTAATTCCAACTTGAATGCCTCGGTATTTTCTTTTAATTTCTTTAAATCCACCCTCTTACTTACTTGTTTCCTAATGAGCTTCTGTCGTTCTAATTTAGTATTTAAGTGCACTTTACATCTCACCATTCGATGATCACTTCCAGTATTAAATCTGTTCAGTACACTGCAATCTTCAATAATTGATTTCTTGTTTGCCAGGATATAGTCAATTTCACTAGTTCCCCCATTTGGGTGTTTCCATGTCCATTTTCTTTGCGGTTTCTTCTTAAAAAATGAATTCATGATGCTAAGATTTTCAGCTTCTGCAAATTCGATGAGTTGATCGCCACGTTCATTCCTTTCCCCATATCCGTATTTACCAACCGATGTCTCTCCTTGTTCCTGTTGTCCAATTCTTGCATTGAAATCCCCCATGATGAGCTTGATATGTTGTTTCCCTTTGGTGTGTAACTCTTTGATTTCTTCATAAAATTCTTCAACCTCTTCGTCGGTATGGCTTGATGTTGGTGCATATACCTGTACTATTTGAAGTTGGTATCGCTGGGTTAGTTGAACAACGAGCCTCGCTGCTCGATCTGACGTGCTTTCGACTTCAAGAAGGTAGTCTTTAATTCTTTTGTTGATTAAGAAGCCAACACCACTTGTTCTTCCAGTTTCCGTTCCTCTATAATAAAACAAATGTCCACTTTTAAGTTCCACCAACTCTTCACCTTTTCTTCTAACTTCACTGAGTCCTACAATGTCCCATTTGATCTTGTCAAGTTCTTCTTCCAATTCCTGAAGTTTTGCTTCAGAAGCAAGGGATCGTCCATTAAACGTAGCCAAGGTCAATAACAAACGGCAGCCTGGGCCATTCCAGTGATTCTTAGCACCCCCTGCTTTCATGCCACACTGACCGCTGCCTTGATCAGGAGCACTCCAGCACCTGGAGACTAGGGGCCATGGTTTCTGGTGTGTCAACATAATGGAGGAATTAGCCATAATTTCACCACGCTGGCTAGACGGGTTGGTGAATTAGCCCTCCCCTTCCGCCTTTCTATCCGTGTAGCAAATATTAATTTGCCACATAAATAGAAAGCTCAGCCTGCACCACTTGAAGGCGGGGTAGGACACTAGGTTACTGGCCTGGCCGGTTCCACACATCGTCACATACGTTCAGCGTGTGGGTCTCAGAGCATTGGCCTAGTGGATAAGGCACTCTGGGCTCAGAGGAGGGTTCCCAGTTCAACTCTGAGACAGGGACAATGTCTCTTTTTCTCCTGTACTAAAAAACCCTTCTAAATTGAGCTTAAATATGGGTGTCAAAATTATTATTCATAAACAAACCACCTTACTATTTCAAAGCATGAGTAGACATTTACTCTTTCGAAAGGTGACTGCCTACACATACATGGAAACATTATTCCGAACAATGAACGTATTTTTTTCCTTTGTGTTAAATATTTACAATTAAAGAAATGTAATTCTCATAACCAGTTTTACGTCAATTTCGTCTTGCTCTATGGTGGCGTAGTGATATTATGTTCATCTATTGCATCATTAACCTGTATTTGTTTCTTATGGTACAATTGGAAATGTGCCGCTTTTCTGCCTACGATAGTTCCGAACTTGGCTCTTCAGACAACGGAGAATTAGATTCTACAGAAAACTGTTAGTTCCGGTACAATATGACCTTAGCTGTGCTTATGCTGTAAAACCCAATTAATTTCCTCTTTTCCTGATCGAAGATTCTTTCATAGCTCTTGGGCCAATTTATTACACATGATTATCTGAATTTTCGATCGTCTTGACCTGCGTCGGTTGCAATTAGTTCAGTTAATTGTAATTGTGCTGTATATGCGGACTACCTAATCATTTATTTTATTTTTCTGTCTTGCTTTATATGTGAAGTGTTTTGTACTGTCTGGAAAAATGGTTTATCCTATTGTGTTTGTAGATACACGAAATTGTAATGCAAGCGAAGAGTATTGTGAACAAAGCAGACAAGGCAAAAGAACTAAGGGAAGCTTTGAAAGTGAGTACAAGAATATATCGAAAGTGAATATGATATGTAGAGCAAAAAAGTGAATATGACATATAGCGAGTGGGAAAGTGAACATAATGATACACTCTATAACAAAAAAATCCACTCACCAAGAAAGAGTTGTCCGATTGTAATGAAATTTCGTATGCAAAGACATTTTGACCGAACATGCAAATGATTAAAATTTGGTGTCCAATGAATGAATAGCGGGAACTCCAGCGCATCGGAACTGCGCATTCAGCAGGTGTATATAAGGAGCGATTCTCAATATGTGGTCAAAATTTCTGTTGCATTTTGACTGCGGATATCTTACGTCGACTGTAACAATGCCTCGCCGAAAGATTCGTGCTCATTACGAGCATATGTCAGAGTTTGAAAGAGGCTGGTTGGACGAATCGAAGAATCGCTGGACATGTGGGTCGAAGCGATGCGGCGATTGGACGGTGTTAAGAGGGGGGTCAACAACGGCAGGTGTCAACTTCGGGATGGTAGCGGTCAACCTAAGATCCCAACAGAACGGTAAGTCAGAGCAGCTGTCACAGCACCGGATTCGTCATTATCAACTATCAAAAGTGTGGACCGCACACATGTGTCCAACATGACCCTCTGCAGACGACTGAGAGAGCGGAATTTATACTCGCGCCGACCTTTACCTCTCACGCCTTTACACCGTCAAGTCCGATTACAGTGGTGCCGGGCTCGATCAACTTGGAACTGCGCTGACTGGGGACGTATAGTCTTTAGTGACGAGTCCCGTTTCCAACTGTGTCCTGACGACAACCGCAGACGTGTCTGGAGACGTCCAGGGCAGCGTGGGGATCCTGCCCTTACTATCGCACGCCACACATGCCCACAACAGGGCGTTATGGTCAGGGGGTGCCATCTCCTTTGATAGCCGGACCCCTTTGGTGGTCATTTCTGGCACACTTACAGCACAGCGGTACGTAGACGACATTCTACGACCGGTTGTGTTACCGTTCCTTTTGCGACACCCTGGACTTACGTTTCAACAAGACAATGTCCGGCCGCACACGGCACGTGTTGCTATGAATTGTCTTCAAGCTTGCCCAACACTTCCTTGGCAAGCTAGGTCTCCTGATCTCTCTCCCATAGAGCACATTTGGGACGCTATGGGAAGGCGATTGCAACCATCCCGGAATGTTGACGATTTAGCCCGACAGTTGGAGACAATTTGGCAAGAAATTCCGCAGGACACCATCCGGGATCTTTATCAGTCTATGCCACGCCGGGTGACAGCTTGCATCCGGGCCAGAGGTGTATCAACGCCTTATTGACTTCCTCCATTTGTAACGGTCAAACTCTGCAATAAATCATTCAATTGTTCTGAAATTTTAATCGTTTCTTTTTCTATGTATGTTCTTCACATCCACCAATTTTTATCGCAATCGGACAACTCCTTCTTGGTGCGTCGATTTTTTTTGTTATAGAGTGTATATAGTGATTAGTTTGATACAGAATATAAAAGGTGTAGAGAGTATAGAAGTGAGTACTTTGATATATAGCAAGTAGAAAAGTGATTATGATGATATAGAGTAGAAAAGGTGTAGAGAGTATAGAAGTAAATATAATGATACGTAGAGAATATAAAAAAAATAAATATGATTTCCTGAGGTGGTGCTATAAAGACACTTCTTAAAGCGATTTGCTATATCTCTGTTCAAGCTGGGAGAAAAGTTTTTAAAATAAGGTGGAAAGGTTGCATTCAAGGATAAATTATCGTAAAATATTTTTCTTTAATATACTATGAAAACTTGACAGTTATATACAAACTTTTTTTTGTTTCATAATGGGGTGTCTATAAGTCAATTTTTGGATGATTATTATTAATTACAATAATCTCTCTCAGTAACATCATTCCAAGTAACGACTAATTACTGTTTAACAGTGATATTTTGCAGCTTCGGTAAATGCTTCATAGAATTGCACACGTTAACGACTTTTTTTGTATGCCCTTGAAAGCTGTTAATGCGACAGATTATAAATTACAGTTTTGTATGTATTTTGGCTCATTTTTATTGTTTTTCATTTAGCTTTGCAAGGAAGTTTGCCCTAATTTTGATCTTCCGAACATATGCGACCTCTTCAAGGAAGTTCAGTATTATGAGGGTATCGTTGATATTTGCCTCTGTTCAGCCCAGCGTCTCGACCCACAGAATCTCGCTCTCCACTATTACAAAAATGATGAGCCTGTCAATGATCTGCAGGGGATGCAGGCCTTTTCGAACAGGTTCGAAAGCTCAGCATTTTGATTTTTACTAAAATATTCTCTATCTTGTCAATTTTGAATTTGTGTTTAGTTGTGCTGTGCCAGATGAAGTAATCACCAACTTACAGCCTGAATATTCTGGCAGTATCGTGTGACTTTAACTATTCTTGCACCATTAAATGCAAAAAATAAAAGGACTGGGGTCCTGTTCTAGTAAGATTAGTTGTCCATAGATATGTTGTGATTTAAAGATTATATTACGCTGATATACTCCTGTTTGTAGAAATTGCAATACCATGAAGGAATTATCAGAATTTAAATTTATCCCACAAACAACGTACATTGATATAAATAAATGATTAAATTTACAAACAGGCGAATAAGATTGCATGTCAAAAACCAGTCTTTGGTGCATCCATCACACGCTACAAAAAATGCCTGTACACAACGTGGCATCGAGTTAAATGGATTTTGAATTTGTATCTGAGAAAGAGCATTCCACGTTACTTCTATCTGAGCCTGAAGTTCAGATGTATT
>QLNU02015270.1:107388040-107458803 GCA_006491805.2 Dysdera silvatica | reverse complement strand
GAGGATTTGAAAAATTACCGACCAATTAGCTTGTTACCTGCTATTTATAAAATCTTCACAAAAGTGCTAACACATCGCCTGCAGAAAAAATTAGATGCAGCTCAACCAAGAGAACAAGCTGGATTTCGAAGTGGATTCAGTACAGTGGACCATATTCAAGTATTAAGAGAATTAATTGAAAGAACACATGAATATGAACTTCCATTGTGTGTGGCATTTATTGACTATGAGAAGGCCTTTGACTCTATTAAAACATCAGCAGTCATCAACTCTTTAAGATCAGCAGACATCGAGGATGTGTACATTGACATGGTGAAATGTGTGTATAAAAATGCAAGTGCAAAATTTCGGTTACATAAAGATACCAAAACTATCAAAATTGGTAAAGGTGTGAGGCAGGGAGATACCATTTCTCCAAAACTTTTTACTTCAGCTTTACAGATGATTTTTCAGCAGATAAATTGGAATAACAGGGGAATAAAAATAAATGGTGAATATTTAAATCATTTGCGGTTTGCTGATGACATTGTTATTTTTTCAACGAACCCATCAGAACTCCAAGACATGGTACAGGAGCTCTCAACTAGAAGTAAAGAAGTTGGACTCAAGATGAACCTACAAAAAACTAAGATCATGTTCAATAATTTTGTAGAGGAAACAAAAATACAAGTTGACAACACTGAGCTAGAAATTGCTGATTCATATATTTACCTTGGCCAGCTGATTTCAATGGATGGCAACATTATGAAAGAACTCAACAGACGTATTAAACTTGGCTGGAGTGCATTTGGAAGAAACAGTTTTATCCTGAAGGGGAAATTGCCTTTATGTCTAAAAAGAAAAGTCTTCAACCAGTGTGTATTGCCAGTCCTCTCTTATGGATCAGAGACATGGAGTCTAACAGTTGGAGCAATACGAAAGTTACAGACAACGCAAAGGAGCATGGAGAGGTGCATGCTTGGAATAACTAGGAGAGATCGAAAAAGAAACACTTGGGTGAGAGAGCAAACTAGAGTAGAGGACATCATTGTTAAAGTAAAAGGACTGAAATGGCGATGGGCTGGGCATATTGCAAGAAGAACTGATCAACGATGGACAACAGAAATTCTGAACTGGATTCCAAGAGACCACCGAAGACCTAGAAAACGTCCTCAAACTAGATGGGTGGATGAAATAAGAAAAGAGGTTGGGGTGACGTGGAAACGAATGGCCCAGGATAGACTTGTGTGGAAAGCATTTGGAGAGACCTTCATCCAGCAGTGGATAGATAATGGTTGAATATGATGATGATGATATATATATATATATCTCCTGCAGAACATTTTTGATCAGCTGAAGGCTTGTTGCAGAACGTTGCAAAACATTCTGCTTTGGGGATTTTAGTCGGTATTTAAGTACTTATTAAGCACATAAAAAAGTACATACCTGATCCTTCTGAATCTTGTGCATCAGATTCTGTCGTTTTCAAGCATACAATAACAGATATTAAAACCCAGAAAAGCATGTTCTGTATCTGAAAATTGCGAATATACAAATATTAAAAAAATGGTTACATATATTAATATTATTTATGATATAATCGACTATAGATATTAAATCAAACAACGATGTCAATCAATCAATGTTTATTGGCGCAGTGATACCCGATTTATACGATTTATATAAAATAAATACATACATGTATGCTGCAACGTGCATTTCGATCAATTTAATACCAGTTTCTTTGCAATTTGGTTTAAATAGTAGTCTATGTACTACACCATTCTGCGAAATAACTGGCAACAATATATATACGTTCGTAAAGAGATTATATATTGTCCTTCGTAGCTCAGTGGGTAGAGCCTCCGCCCGGCAAGTGGAAGGTCGTGGGTTCAGGTCCCACCGAAGGCAGAAATATTTATTTTCTTTCGAACGTTTCACCATCTAATCACGCCATACCATCGGCGTTGGTATCACTACGCCAATAAACGTTGATTGATTGACATTGTTGTTTGATTTAATCTGCGTAGTGTTCGATTTATATAAAATAAAAATACAACTGCTACTTTGAAATGTCTAAACTATAAATTCATACACATTTAGAGAAGGGCGCTTTCCATACTTTTGTTTATAGGAGGTGGTTGTTTACCTTGTTTAAATTGTATTAGCTGCACACATTAACAAATTTTTTGTTACATATAATTGTATGTAATTTTTTAATCCTATTTTTGCTATTTTTACACGCTATTTGCTAATGTAACATGCTATTGTAAATCATTTGTCACATTAACGAATAGCATGAGTAGCCACCAGAGGAATTCGTACACACTGTAGAAAAGCAAATTATGTGAATTCTATTTACTAGCGATGAGAATCTATAACAAAACACCGATGTCAACATCGACGAGTAGCATCGATGTCAACATCGACGAGTAAAATGACGTCAATTTTTCCATATGTAATTATTCAAACGAATACTTTACTAATTTCAGATACAGTGAGATTGTTAATGCGGCTTCACTTAAGACTGACATTAGTGCATGCAAATTATTTTTCCCCATCTGAGGCACATGTGCATTTAATGTTAAAGGCTTCGATTAATGCGTACGGCTTATCGGATAATGCAGAGGGTTTTTTTTGTTTGTTTTTTACGAAGGAAAAAAGTGCCTTTCTCAGAAAAAACTTTAAGAAGAATCGAAGACAGCATGATTTGTATTTTCCCCAGGTGTGCTCACCTGTTTTTCAAAAACCTCTCAAAACCAGCACCAATTTGCCAAGTGTGCAATGAACCCATCAGTATTTTACATATTTTAACTCAATGCCCTTATTTTAACCTTGCTTGTACTATTACTTTTAACTCATCACTAACATTTTTAACGTCCATGCTGACCACACGCATGTCTAACTTTTTACAGAGAACTGGCTTTTACAACAGTCTTTGATTTTACCATGTTTGGCGCAGTATAGCCCAGATGCTCTTGCGCCATAAAAATCCAAACAAACAACCTCTAAAATTTTTTCGGATTTTTTATGCATTAAATAAAAATAAATGAGTCTCCACTGTATGCAAGTACTAATTTCGTTTCGCTGTAAACTTTTCCGGAGTACTTTTTTATAATATGCTATTTTGTTGTAGTAATTTATTCATTTACTTTGTGTACTGCATTACTATATGTTATTTCTGTATAGCCTAAAGTTTTAGCTATTTAAATTTACTATCCGCTTAGCGGGGACTTTCGTTTATACGGATAAAATTCGGCTGCCCATAACCATCCGCATTAATGAGATTCCACTGAAATATAAATAAGTATATATATATATATATCACACATAGGGCCGTCGAGGTAAATCCAGAAATTGTTTACAAACCGCCCTCTAGTGGCCGTTGTGTGTAAACCTGCAGTTAGCTGAATCCACTTTTAGGTTATATCATCAGAAGTCACCGTAGTGTAAACACGTTGCAATCTACAAATATTTAAACATGAGCCGGACACAGGACAGAAGAGCGGCGATATAAGAGTCTCTTCGCGCTGAAAAATCACCAAAGGAGATAATTAAGTAGTTTGGGTACAAAAGAAGCCAGGCTGATGAAATTATTAAAAAGGTTCAGAAGGCCGACAATCCGAACGAAGTTTCCTCTAAGCGGGCAAGCCGCAGAAAACGATTAGATAGGAAAAGAACAGCAGATTTTGTTGACAAACTGAAAGAGAAGATGAACAGAGATCCTGGGTGCAGCATGGACAAGTTGGCGAAAGGAAGAGGCACAGAGTGGTCAACAATCAGTTTGTCGGTGCACGAGGACCTTGGCTACAAATCCTTTGTTCTCCGAAACCGGCAATTGTTGACAGAGAGAGAAACAAAGCTGATCGAAAACTGAAGTGCCAAGCACTGTTGAATGACATCAAGAACGACAGCGCTGGCTATCTGAGGTTCTATTCGGATGAAAAAAATTTTATTTAGGACAGCTCTACAACTGGTCACCTGATTTGTGGCCACCGTCTAGCCCAGACTGCAATCCCCGCGTGGAGTGTAATTGAAGATAAGGTAAACGCGAAATCCCACACCACCAAGGATGCCATGAAGGCTGCCATTACGAAGGTGATGACCGACATGGTCAAGGAGGAGATAAAACATGCATGCAGTCGGTTCCGGTCCAGGCTTGAGCAAGTCATGGAAGCTGATGGCGGTTACATCGGGTAATTTTATTATCCACAATATTTACTACAATCGTGCAAAGTTATGTAAAAACAAATTTGTCTTGTGTTACAAGGGTTTTAGTTCTTGAACTCAGTTTTCCGGATTTACATCGACGGCCCTGTATAAAACTAATCATTTTTTCTTAGAGGTAGCAGCTGAGAATGTAAAAAAAATATTAGTTATTACAGTGATATCTCGTTAATGTGGATTAATGAAAGGCAGAATTAAAGAATGGCAGCTGCCACCTCTAGGCTTGTGTCTTGTGTGCCTATGCATAAATCCGCCAATGACATAATCTCTTAAATTTTAGTGTATACTGTGTGAAAGAAGAACCGAGAGCACATGCGCAGAAACGTAAATCTTAAATTAAGCTCCTGAACGAACTGTTGCGCCTTGTACGTGTTGGGCTATGGGAATTCACCTGTTTACTTTTAGATATCTAACGGATGTTTGTTAACAACATTTTGCTAAAAAGCAGAACCAGTTTTTTTTATACAAATATTAAAGTTATTCTGGGTATTTCTGTCCCTTTTTAATGCTCAGAAAGAAAATCGCAAATTTTTGCGCAATAAGCTGATGTTTAATTTCTACATCAAGTTGATTATTTATCCAGGTTCAAGCTGTGGAATACAAAAGTCCTGCTAGCTAGAAGCAATTAAGTATATTGTACTTGTTATACCAAAGCAGGCATGTAGCCAAGCCGGGGTCATCAGGGGCGTAGCCCCACAGAACTATATATACAGAACAATCCCAGGGTGCCCTGTGCCCCACACGCTCTTTGCCTTGCCCAAGTTGCCCCTTAGTTCTGGCTACAGGTCTGTACCAAAGAAATCCATACTTTTCTCACTATACCGGGACTCGTTATAAATGAGCCCTATTGTATATCCTCAGTGTTAAAAATGCATATATAAGTTATAAAATATATGAAGAAAAATTCTAATACGTAGGAAAACACGAAAGATATTAAAAAGTAATGCTTGAAAGGCAACTAACTATTAAAACAAATTCCGGGAGAAATGATCGTGAAATTCGAAATCGTGAAAGAAATCGTGAAATTCGGAAGGTGGACATGGGTTTGCCGAGCCTATTTGTTAAAGATAGGTTTACGGGTGTTTAGATAACTAACGTTGCAGGAATCAATATATCAATTTATTTTATAAAATAAAGTGATAAAAAATAAAGTCTATTTGTATGATGCCATTTAATAATGCACATTAAGTATTGTTTCATACCGTGAATATTACAAAGAGATAAAAAAAACTATATTCTTAAAAAACTTGCAGACTATGCTTGGTATTTTTATAGATCGCATATATGTAACAATATATAGATTTTAGTTTGTTGATAAATCTGTTAATTTTTTGCGAGATATTGTAATATTCTTTTATCTGTTATCAGTATTTTCAATAATGTTTATTAAGAAGTAGAACAACAGCTAACAACACAAGATCAACGTCTATTTTAAATTCCTCTCTTAAATACTCTTAAAAATTTCCCTTATCACAAACTTCTAGCATGTCGTTGAAATCTCCAAGGAACATTTACAGTATTCACAGATTTGTGACCAGAAGTAAAATTTGCAGGAAAATTATATTGTATGTAATGGAATATCCATCGGAATTGTTTCATAAAAGGCATCTTAATTTTAAGTAGGTTTAATTCATAAATCTTGCATTATTACTCTCGTATAATTTTGTTAATTTACGAAATTACCATTGTGGTGATAAATTATGTGTACGCATACATTGTGTACATATAGTACGTATATTTTTGTGTAATATGTGTGTATATGAGATAATAAATCACAAAAATTAAGAAATTTGTTAAGTAGGATATGGAAATTATATGCAAAAATAAGAACTGCTTCTTCCATTACACCTTTCTTTCTCTTCTGCTTTGTGGAAGTGCATCTGATATAGGGTAGAAATATCCCAAACGATAAATATCAATAAACCAACTCATAAACACGTCTGCTTTCAAAAGTATATTTTGTACTTATATATAATTAATGAAAAGATATACTAACTAGTTTTGCTAAAGTGATGATCAATTTTTATTAACATTAGCAAATGTGTTTAAAGTTGCTGCCTTTTGTACCTCAATATAGGTATTAGGATTGTTCTGAAGTAGTTTCCAACTTCAGTGCAGTATGGTTAGTATTAGGCCTGTGGGTGATAGAATTATAGGTACAATATCAAGCCCCTTCATATCTGATTTGGTATCTGAGGCATTGGTATTTGGCAATTTTTTTTGTATATATGGTCTATACATTGTGTTAGGAATTGCTATATCTATTAAGGTATCTATTAAGGTATATCTATTAGTATCTATTAAGGTATAGAATCCTATTAAGAAATTATATATTATTATTCTATAGAACAACCAATTTAATTAGTGGGAATGGGAAATCATTTCTAAGTTCAGATTTTCATCAATTGTGTTCCTATAGATAATGTAGGGATAATACCTACAATGGTATTAATATATTTATACTTCAGAAAAGTTTTCTCGCGTTGAAAACCAATTCAGAGAAGGTTTATGATTTTTATTTAATTGTTTTGCTTTGTAAACGTAAAAAAAGTTCGTCATAAATTTAATACGTATATTTCTAGATACAATTTCGTAGATAGCCTTAAGTTTGATCATAGATCAAAAGCCTAAATTTTCTTGGACTAAAAATCTAAATTTTTTACAGGTGTTTCATTTACTATATTAATTGATAAGGAAATTAAAAATGAATATCAGTCATTGTTCTAAAGGATGTATAGCAGATAAAATTATTTTTCGTGAGCATAGAGTTAACACCAAGCTTTTAGGAAAGTTATTGCATTATTCTGATTGACTGATGTTTGTTTTTGACTAATTTTCAATCTTCAGTAGACTGGGGTGTCAGGATGCTGTGGCACGAAACGTGGACTTGTCAACTTAAATCCGGAGAGCGAGGGAGGCATGAGCTCATATTTGAGCGAACAATTTCTGGATAAATCCTTTTACATAGTTGCCAACTTCTAGAAGTGAAAAATCTGTAGTCAGTCGCAGGTGCGGGCCACCATTTTTTAATTGAAAAAAATCATACATAATTTATAAAAAAAAGGGCACAACGAGGAAATTAAATATTTATTAAATTAATAATAATAGAGGATTAAACTATATTAAACGCAATATTAATTCTTATAATTTACAAATGCTATAGTGCAAGATGTTGCATTTTCGAGAAATTTTTTGTCAAATACATTCTCGTAATATTTCACATGTTGTTAAAATCTTAGATTCCTTTCAGTGTTCCATTTCCAATTATGATAACATGTTTTTGATTACTCCTCTTATGATAGTGGACTTCCAAAATATCACTATATTATTTTATGATATTTGATTTTACAAATTTCACTAGCATTTCTCTGTACAATTTTGAGAGAAGAGATTTTAGCATATGAATATGTGGTTTCGCAGACAGAAGTTAAGCATTTGTTTTCTCAAATACAGGAACAGTATAAGATAAAAATAAACAAAAAGCCTTATTGACATCTTCCGACAAAAAATAAAGCAACTTTTCTTCACGAGACCTGGAATTTTCAGTTTTTTGTTTCTTAGAAATATCCATATAATTTTGAGCTTCCCTTTTTAATTTCTGTGATGCTTTTTTGCTGTTACGTTCTTTTACTTTATATGCATTTTCAACCAAAACTTTGATAGAGGGAATAGTAAAGAAAGAAAGTGGGGTGATTTGATTCTTTTCATGGCCTCTTCCTTAAAAAAGTGATCAAAAGTTGCCGTTTAGATTATACGCTCTAAGCACTTTCTAACAGACAACCAGCGAATGCCAACGTGTACGTGTTTTTTTTTTATATCAGTTTCATAAAATTCTTGAATTTTCAACCTATCTTTTCTTTCCGAACTCTTTTGTAAGTAACAGTAAATGTCTACCTAAAGTTCATCGATTTTAAATGGCAAACATGCAATACTCTTTCAGCTGCTAAATTAATAAGGTGGCTGGAATAGCCCATAATTTCAATATTTTGGTGATGATTCTTTAACACCGCTGCTACACCTGCTTTTTTTCTATCATAACAGGTGCATTATCAAAGCTAAAGGCAACACAATTAGAAATCGGAATGTTTTTAGATCGTAAAGCACCAGAAAATTTCCAATATTTAACCCAGTAACATCTTCTTTCAAAGGTGGCACAGATAAAAGACAATTCACAATTTTTTCACATAAAGGATCGAAGAAAGTTACCACTATTGAATACAGCTTTGAATCAACATCGTTGCTTCCACCGGATGCAAATGAAAATGGATAGTACCTTAAATTTTCAACAAGTGATGAGGATTCCTTTTTGGACATTTCTATCATAATTGCAGAAGTTTTGGTCCTCGCAGATCCATATTGTTTTGCAATACTGCTGTCAGGAAACGTTTTCCGAAAGAGCATCCCCGCGTGATCGCTGCAATTCATTGGCAAATTATGTTCGATCAAAAACGATGTAAATAAACATTCAGCGTTTATTTATCATGGAGGTATCGTTAAATGCAAAAACTGAAGGCTTGATACTATGATTAGACTCTACAGCCTTAAACGCCTTATATTTAACGGTATCTGACTGCAAAGTAATATCGCGTTTACTACCGTGAGTAATGCTTATGTCTTTACGGAAACACGTGCAGAAAGCATATTTTGGCCTCAGTCTTGAGTTTTGAATAAAATTAAACATCATATATTCGGCTATAAACGCTTGGTAGTACCTTTTATTAACGATCGATATTGTTAACGTTGTTTTTATAAACACCTAAAAGCAAAACTTTCCGAACCAAAGAAATACCAGATATGTCTAACACATGGCTTCCCTATAAAGAGTCACGTGCTTGACCAAAACCTTAACGGTGTAGCGCATTCTTTCTTGCCTTCCCCAACAACTACAAATACAGATGCATGATTTCGTTGTGCAGGGGCATCAGTCTATGTCATAGCTGGAGCTACAATTCCACGTCACGCCACGCATGCGCAGTCAACGGCAGACATTTTTCCGGCTTTTTTTACCAGTAATTGCGTTTGTTTACGCGTATTTATAATTAAATACGCACATACGTACAACAATTTAAATAAACGCGCATCAAGAAAAATAGGTATTTAAATTTTTTTTAAGAAATCAGTATTTTAAAAAACACTGGGGATTTTAGACGAAATCTCCGAAATGTCGTTTTCGACTGGAAGATCGATAAAAAATCGGAAGCCTTCAAGGTAAATCGGAAGGATTGGCACGTATGCTTTTAGTTGCTGCAAATCAGCATACGCTGAAGAGACTCAATATTCACTGTTCAACGACGAGCGAGAAAGGAAAATATATTCACTATTAACTAAACTATCAAGGAATACCTCTGATGAAAGGGCTAACTCCATCTACGACGACCCCAAAATCAACTGTCCAAACTGGATTGCTCCAGAACTGAAGGAAAAAGCTAAGTAGTGAATGTGTCGGGAGCAAAAACAGAAGTGTCCAAACTTGAGAGGCCCACTGCTCTCTCAGACAAGTCTTTCTACCGTTTTTTAACATTAGTCTTGAATTAGGGTTCTTACGCTTTTGAAATGTTAAATTTAACCCCTATATCTCTCATCTTGCCTATATTGACATTATCACCCCTACTTCGAACTCCGCTAAGCTGGAAATGTCTTTCTAGTCAGAAGCACTAAAACTGGGTTGGTCTTTCAGAATACTACTCCTAGATGAATCATGTCTGATAACGCTTGATTGACAGGAGAGTTCTGCACCTTCCATATAGATAGGAGCACAAATGTACATATGCTTTCTTCCTCTCTCCTGGCTATGTGAATGCAGGCTCTACGGGTAATGCGCCTCTAAATTCTTTGAGACTTTGCAGCGAGGCGTGTTATTGCATGCCACAGTTTTCAGTTGATAATACTCCCAACCACGTTTCTTTCTTTTCAAGGTGTATCTATATCAACGTATTTCCTTTATAAAATTCCTAAGCGAACGAAATATTTCAAGCACCTCTGTTGTACTACCATCTATATCCTGACATGAATCCCAGGAAAATGATGCATTGCGCATGCCCACGGACTTTGTCGGATTGTCGATGCTTTTGGACCTTTCCCTAGGGGGTGGTATAAAAATTGCAGAAACGTCGTTCGACAAATACATTACGACTATAATCGTAAACAGAGAAAGAATAGTAAATTAGTGTTGACGTTTTATCCTGCTATGGATCCCAACGTAACACTTTTTGCTAAGGAGTGCTAGTGTGAAAGTTATTGTGTGATTATGATGTGACTGAAAACGTAAGTAGATTCCCGTGATGTTTACAACTAAGAGTTAAATATAGCATAAATACGATTTTGCCTCTGTTCCAAAAAAGAAAGGGAAAGAAGGGGGTCAAGTACCCCCCAGATTATGCATGCGTTTCAATGAATATGTTTCTTAGGACCGTGAAAATCATAAAAGATAACGTGAATATTTACCGAATTTTCTGTTATTGTATTAATATCTTATGGTATTAATCTGTTATTGCATTAATCTATTTACGGAGTTACAACCAAGGGCGGACACAGGGGGTGTGACAGGGATCATGACCCTCTCCAAAAAATATTTTTTTGCTGTAAAAAGTTCCAACTTTCATTAATGAAGGGTGTTATTCCAAGACCATGGCAAATTCTGTCCTTGACTCCCCCAAAATGAATGTTTATGTCCGCCCCTGGTTACATCCCCCAAAACCTCCCCCTGGTTACGCGTCTATACCGAAATCCCTCTCTGGATTCCTTTCTTGCAGTGGCAAAGAAAATCGGTAAATATTCACGTTAATTTTTATGATTATCATAGTCCCAAGGCATAGGTGTCACTTTGTGGGGGGGAGGTAAATATAACGTAAATTGGATGGGGCAAAGAAAAAAAATCAAAATTGTATGGGGGAAGTACGATTTTGCCTCTTTTCTAAAAAAAACGGGTTTGGGGGCAGGAGCTCCTACCAGATTACGCTAATAACCTAAAGCACGTATTCAATGGAATGCATTTACAAATTCAGTCACATCGTAATACGCATTAAAAGAAAAAGGAAAATGCCTAACACATTGGGATGATCTCTGAGATCTGAGGGTGAACGGACTCAATTTTTTCGAGGCCTTTCATATCTTCAGTAATTCCTGTACAATAGTCAACGAGCCGGTTGAGAACAATTTTTTCCCCTCTTGTTACAAACCTCTCTTTCAATCAACATAATTTCTTCTTCCAACAATAATTGTTCCTTTTCCTTTTACTTAGCATTCTGCACAATAGATGGCGACACAAATCAGGCTTTTTGTTATGTTACCTGTTTCGCCTTTTTCACTTTTTCGTTTTTGATTTAGTGGCAACAAATCAGTTTGGACGAATTTTCTGACGATGGTGGACGCTTGATTTTCCACCGAAACAATTGTAAAATGTTTCTCCTGCTCAAATTAAACTGCGTTTGTGTGTAATTTGTTTTAAATATTATTTTTGCGCAGTGTATCGCTCATATTTCCCCTCATAATTTCAGTAAGCTTGACGTTGAGTACGATTGGAAGACTCAGAGCATGACAAACTGCATATCTTTCGGGTCACTGGAGGTGTGCCCTTCATTATCATTCGTAGTCGCTGGTCCTCTCATGAAACAACTAAAAGAGAGGGCAGTATATGAACATACTAATTTACTTCTGATTGTTATCTCAAGGTCTGTATGAAAGGAGAAACTTGAATTTCTGCCTAATGCAAGCTATTTTAATTGAAAGTTTAATTTTGATTTTTAATTTCTCGTCGCAACAACATATTTGCGGGCCCTCTACCTCCTGATCCTCTCAGCTGCTGGCAATGATTTATCTCTGGATAGCTGCTCTTACTGATACTATGTGATTTCTATAAGTCATGTTGGAATTTGACCGAGTTTTGGCCGAAACTGAATTTAAAAAAAAGAAAGAAAAATCTAATTTTTTTTTTTTTTTTAATTTTCTAAAACTGGCTTGGTGTTTTGTAATGCACATGAAATGTATAAACCTAATCAAGATCTATCGTGCGAGACCAAAACAAACGCCATAGCTGCTCGAAGTCATGACCTATACTGACTGGAAATTTCCGCGAAAACACAAATTGGTTGCTGTGCGCCGAGCTCCGCCCCTCAAGTACTGCGTATACACACCAGTTAGAGTGACAGCAAAATCGTTCCAGTCGGACTTGCAATTCGTCCCCCCAACCCCCACTATGCAAACGCTACATCAAGATTTCTGGAATGTCACCCAGTAGTGGGGTGACTTCACAGACGTTTTCATGTCAAAAGTGCTATAATTTTTTGACAACAATCATCAAGAAACAACAATTAATTTCACTTGAAGCGTTTTATGTTTCTTTACAATAATAATTTACGTAACTTGCAACGTAGTATTGTTGTCAACAATATAAAAATATGATTTTTATCCTTTATTTTAATAGGCAAAAATACTGACTTCGGCTATTAACATCTAAATAATAACAAATCATTGAAGAGGCGCATAATCACTAAAAACGATCAATAAGAATATTCGCTTAACAGTTTCAAACGGCAGACTCATTCATACGAAGAATGAAATCAAGAGATACGAAATGAATAATCGTTCAAGAGATACGAAATGAATAATCGTTCAAGAGATACGAAATGAATAATCGTTCAAGAGATACGAAATGAATAATCGTTCAAGCGATCAAAAGAGGATAATCATCCAAGCGATCCCAGAAAAGTAATTATTCAAACGATTTTAAAAACGTAATCATTCGAGAGATGCAAAACCTACCACCCAGAAAAGTAATTATTCAAACGATTTTAAAAACATAATCATTCGAGAGATGCAAAACCTACCACCATTCAAGAGATGCAAAATCTACCACCATACAAGAGATGCAAAACGCCATACAAGAGATTCAATAAAGCATACAAGAGATTCAAAGTGTATAACCATTCAAGAGATTCAAAGTGTATAACCATTCAAGAGATTCAAAGTGTATAACCATACAACAGATTCAAAACAGCATACAACAGATTCAAAACAGCATACAACAGATTCAAAACAGCATACAACAGATTCAAAATGTATAACCATTCAAAAGATTCAAAACAGCATACAATAGATTCAAAATGTATAACCATTCAAGAGATTCGATAAAGCATACTCAAGAGATTCGATAAAGCATACTCAAGAGATTCGATAAAGCATACTCAAGAGATTCGATAAAGCATACTCAAGAGATTCGATAAAGCATACTCAAGAGATTCAACAAAGCGTATTCAAGAGATTCAACAAAGCGTATTCAAGAGATTCAACAAAGCGTATTCAAGAGATTCAACAAAGCGTATTCAAAAGATTCAGTAAAGCGTATTCAAAAGATTCAGTAAAGCGTATTCAAGAGATTCAATTAAGCATATTCAAGAGATTCAAAAAGCATTTTCAAAAGATTCAAAAAAGCATATTCAAGAGATTCAAAAGGCACATTCAAAGCGTTTATAAAGCAAACGTTCGAGAGATTCATAAAAAAAATTCAAGTACTTCCTAAAGCACAATCGTTCAGAGGATCTATAAAAGGCAAATTGCTAAGAAATCCTAAAGGACAATTAGCCAAGAGATCCATAAAGGACAATTAGCCAAGAGATCCATAAAGGGCAATTGGCCAAGAGATCCATAAAGGGCAATTGGCCAAGAGATCCATAAAGGGCAATTGGCCAAGAGATCCATAAAGGGCAATTGGCCAAAAGATCCATAAAGGCACTACCAAGAGATCCATAGCGTAATTGGCCAAGAGATCCATAAAGGGCAATTGGCCAAAAGATCCGGAAAGCATATTCAAGAATTTCAAAATGCATATTCAAAAGTTTCACAAAGTGTATTTAAGTAACTCAAATAGCATATTCAAGAGTTTTAAAAACGCATATCCAAGAAATTCATATAGCCTGATCACTGAAGATAGTAACAAATCCTAATTATTAAAGAGACACAAAGTCCAAATTATTCAAGAGATTCACAAGTCCAAATTATTCAAGAGATTCATTCAAAAGGTGATTCCAAAAACATTCAAGACCTTCATAAAGCATAATCATTCAAGAGGAATTTATAATAATTGAAGATTACTACATAATATTTGAAGAGAATGATTATTACACATAATAATTGAAGAAGGTGGTATTTGCATAATTGAAGAAATTGCATTACATAATGATTCAAAGAAGGGTAATATTTATAATTCGAAATTATTACATAATGATTCAAGAGATTGTACATAACAATCTGGAAGGAATTGTGTGCATAACAATCCAAAAGAGAATCGTAGCCATAACAATCCAAGAGAATCGTATTACACTATCAAGAGAATTTATTACGCATAACAATCCAAAGAGAACGCTATCACATGAGAGTAATTCAAAGATTCAAAACGTATAATAATTGAAGAGGTTCATAAAGCATAAGCATTCAAGGGAATCAGATATCCATCTGATTATCTCAAGAGAGAACCGAACATTACAATTATATCAAGAGAGAACCAGAAATCACACTCATCCCAAATGAATAAAAAATAACACATACCCCAAAGAAATTAAGAAGCATAACCATTCAAGCACAATAATCATGCGGAAATATGATTGCTAGGAAAATTCCATACAAAAACAAAACCAATGCAGCAAAATCTCTACTAAAAACTACTCATCAAATCTGAGAGTTTAATATAAATAAAATACAGGAAAGTGGACTTCCTGCTCAATACAGATTGAAGAAGTTCAAATTGTTTTAGATCAAGGCGTGAGAAATAAGTAAGTTTTATACTACTTATAATTTTGCACTTTTCCTTCTCTGTATCTCCTAAAATATATTATAAATCAATCTCTATAGATGTTGTGATTAGATTACATTTTCCATATATTAATTGTATTTAAACAAGTCTTTTCAAATACAAGTTTGTAACATTTCTTTTTTTTTACCACTCCGCGAAATCTGTACAAATGCTTCACTTTCAAGTCTAAAGAAACTATTCAAAAACCGTGTTACCACTCTGTACAGAAATATTATCCTTAACCAAAGTCATAATTTTTCAACGCAAAAGAACTATAATTGCTCTATCAAAATAAATATTTAAATTTTGCATGATATTAAGAAGCTGGGCGCTTCTAAAACGCTTTCCTATTCTTGTATGGAAACAAAATATAAAAGTTACAAACCTCTTATCTGTGTGCTTGAATTTGTGAATTTATATTCTGACTGAGATACAAAATTCCTACTTCATTAAAGGGAGCTACCCTAATTGTTTCCTCACTATTAGAACAATTAATATTGTTTAATATTTAATAAATATATATAAATATTGAAAGCAATTGATAACCAAGTTATTGTTTTGTTATTAAACCATGATAAGCTTTACTCCAGGCAAAATGCATATTAGTAAAATATGCTACGAAATATCAGTACTAACTATCAACCTTTTGCCTGGGCAAGGATGGGAAAAGTATATTAACATCTGACAATGTTCAATCAACCTATGTTATCTACCTGTGACTATTAAACTATCAGTGAATGCATAAATAGTCGTATACGATTATTTATGCAGAGAAAAGGAAAGGAAAGTTGTGTAGACTATTTAAATAATTATGTAAACATTACTCAAAAAAATAGAAAGTGAGTTAAGTTTTTTGAATTTAGTAAGGAGTATTCTCTACACCTGAGAAGACAAGGAGCCAATGTGTGATAAAGCAGAACCAGTTATTATAAAATTAGCTCTGAAATTTATTTGTAAGTAATAATTAAATTAAAATTTAGAACTTAAAATTTAGACATGATTTTAGGTCTAGAATTAGGTTTCAACTGCATTTGGTGCTGACCATAAGGTTGTTTGAAAAGTAGATACCTCAGTTTCATCCGAGTCTTTTTCCCCCCATATATATATATATATATATGGACACGGCTAGGAAATAATATGTTAGGAAACCATGTTACATATAGAATTAATTTACGTTTAGCACTAATTAGTACATCAGGCATACAATGCTCAGTTTCGATAAAAAACTTGAGTTATAAAACAAGTTTTACATATTTTGATATGATTTTTTATTCTAGCTCAATCAGCTGAAGAGAAGGACCAGAAATTCGTTTCAATCACCTGGAAAAAAATATCGTTCAAATCAAAAGAGAGAGAAAGATGTCCGGCAAGTCACGAAAAAAGGAAGTTCCAAAGTTCTTTGCAAATTTTAAATTAGCAATTTTAAATCAAGAAAGATAAGATACCTGTCACATCCATATTGAACAGAGAAATAGTATCGAATGTCAATATATGAAGATACCTCTACCAAAGCTTGCATTTAAAATATCAATATTCTAGAAAAATATTTCCTACTGATCATAATTCCCTCTGCCAAGGTAAAATTCTGCACTATATCTTTAACTAGTTGGCACATTATTAATTTCAAGTCCCCAATTGGTGTGAGTAAAATAGAAAGGGCATTTTAATTTTTTATAGAAACTTTGATTCATTTTTGTGAAAAGTTTAAAAGAATTCAATTTCAGAAATTTCTTCTGGAAACCATTTTTGTAATCTCTAGAATTTTCTATTAATTTAATAATATAGAATAATTTATACTAAATTAGAATCGTAAACCACATTAAAAATGATGCTTTAAATCAAACACGTTTTGTCTGTAGAAACAACTTTCAGGTTCCCTTGTGGTAAGGAATTAAAAATTATCTATTGAAAGGTGGTTACAGCGTTAAATCAAGCGCATATAAAAAACTCAGTTAATTCCAATTTTATAATAATTAAATCAACTAAAATGAATGATTTATTAAGATGCATCTAAATTATTTCCAATTAATGCAAAGAATCAGACATTGTGTTAAAATAATAGGGTAAAATTTAGTACAGTATAATAGCATAAATTTGATCAAGGATTCCAGGGGTTAATAGCATATCTTTTGAAAGAATATTATAATTGATAAATAATGATATTTCAAAACAATATAAGTGAAAGAATGCATCTAAAAAATAGAGGTCAATTACAAAAACCATATTTTTGGAAATTCAAAAATGAAATCAACATGCACTTCCATTCTAAATTTATTTTTATAATAGATCTTCCAAAAATTTAGATTTTTTTTAGTTTTCCACTGCGGCTATCAAAATTAAAATTCCCACACGTAATTTCTTTTTGTCATACCGCGAATAAGTGCGTAATTTACTTCAATATTTTGTGCAAAATCACGAATTTAAAAAAAAATATTCCATAGCTCTTGTAATTCAAGATAATTTCAAAAGGAATACTTCTTAGATCTCTTTCACTCAAGATAATATCTCTTGTCAAATTCATGTCGATTAAAATATTTCAAAATACCAGGATGGTAATAAAGTCAAAAATATAAAAATTAAACAATATACATGTTATTTTGAAGGTATTTATTCAATAATAAACAGAGTATTATTCGAACAATATTTAAATAACTCTTGCTCCAAATTCCACATCCTTATTTAAGTTAAAAAGTCAATCATATTTTACTATAATAACTGAGTTTAATTAGTAATAGGGCTAACTATTACACAGGCTGCCAAGTTTCCAATTTAGTAACTGATTAATAATTAAATAAGTAATAATCAACCAATAACAATTAGCTCCATATTTTATGATGCTTATAACGGCATTACCAAATTCACCAGTAGAAGAAATAACACAAACAAATGGACCATATATTTTTTTACTAATATTTAAGAGAAAGCTTTAAATTACAGTTTTTGATTCAGATACGGACGAAATATTCAGATGACAAATTTATAGAAATAAATTTAACATTTGCTTTAATTTCTGGGTAATGATGTAAAACCTGCCTTTGGATGTCTTTTAGAACCTTCAATATCTTGGCGATCCCTTCCATATATCTCTGCTAAATCGAAAGAAATTAATATATGTTTTTCAACGATTTCATATTTCAAGCCACTCAACATTTTAAAATGAAAATACATATAAATTTTACCTTCTAGCGATGTAAAAAGACATGTGATTTATCTCGAATAATTTATTTTAAGTCAACCTAGATGCAAAACGTATCCTCTTGAAGTTCCCTTCTAAAATTAAACTGAATTTTACTAAATTTTCTGATTATATTTCTAACAGAAATAGCTATACAAAAAAGCTCAAATATATTATGTTATTTCAGCCTAACCTTTATGATTTTGTGACAGCAAGGCTTAAATTTTCTGAAGATGATAATGTATTCACATTTGTTTTAAGAATTCCTTTAAACCACGGGATATGGAACTTTTGAGAGCAAATCTCTAATTCACTTTAGTAATAACTTTATCTGCACAACACATCATATCAATGATAATAACTAAGCTATTTAATAAACACCCTCTTTAAATGTTGGGTTAATAGTGAAGCAGCCAATCATATATATTTAACTCCACGTCTAGCTAATCTTGAAATTTAAAAAAATGTAATAGTAATACATTTTAAAAACGGTTTCTTTAGTCATCATTGCTTTAGCCCAATATTCAGAAATATTAGGTTTTATTCATTGAAGGTCCATTTATTAATATCACCAATTAATTTCCTAACCCTGTGTCTTTTGAATATCATGTTAAAACACAGTATATATATTTGATATAATTTATAATATAATATAATTTATATGTGATTATTAAAAATCCATCAGAAAATTATCTTGATATTTTGCCTCAAACTGAAGGATCTAAATCGAATAGTATATTTAATTATATAATCATTTTGATTTTTACATCAAAACCCTTAACAAAAATGTTCATAGCTTAATATACAATTTTATTCCCGAGTAATATTAGAGGAAACACGAAATTAGTTAAACATTCTTTTAGTTTAACGAACAGAAAATAATTATTTCTTTGAAAATTTACCTTCTCGTGCTATAGAAATAAGAACGTTGCAACATAAATAAGCACTTCATATTAACTTTCAATATCAAAATAACATACTTAATTCTAAAAGTAATCCCAATTAAAACTTATTTTTAATATTAGTGAAAATCAATACAACTCTGTTACGCCTGAATACGTACAAAATAGCAAAATGTAGTTACAAATCCTGCAAAATGCCGGTTTCATTCATAATTTTTCAAAAAACAGAAAATATAAATATTTCTTTCACTTTAATTTTGCAAAAGTGATGTACAAGCTAAATATATTCATATCACTAAATGATCGTTGACTTAACGTGTATTTCATTTTGTATGCTTAATGTATTAGAGAAATGCACGATTGAAAAGAATGAAAATTAACCTTATGCTATCTTTAGGTTTTATTGGATACCATTCATTAAAATTATATAATAAGTATATAAGAAAATAAGTAATAGAATATTAAAAATTTTCAATACTTCAGTATCCACAAACTTGAATACCCATAGACTGAAATACCCACAAACTTTAATGCCTATAAATCTCAATACCCATATACTTATAGACTACTTCTGTACACACTTCAATACACTTCAATACTTCTGTACCCATACCCTGCAATACTTCTGTACCCTACCCTGCAATACTTCTGTACCCATACCCTGCAATACTTCTGTACCCATAAACTGCTTTTGTATCCAAACTTCGATACCCCAGTACCCAAACTTCGATACCCCGGTACCCAAACTTCAATACCTCGGTATTCAAACTTCAATATCCACAGACTACAATACTCATATGGATTTCAACACTCATATGCGTATCGACTTCAATATTCATAGGTTTCAATATTCATATAAATTGCAATACTCATACCTATAGACTTCAATACTCATATACGTACAAGCTTCAATACTCATATACGTACAAGCTTCAATACTCATATACGTACAAGCTTCAATACTCATACGCTTACAAGCTTCAATACCCATACGCTTACAAGCTTCAATATCCTTACACTTACAAGATTCAATATCCCTACACTTACAAGATTCAATATCCCTACACTTACAAGATTCAATATCCCTACACTTACAAGCTTCAATATTCATATACTTCTAGACTTAAATACTCATATAGATTTCTATGCTTTAATATTTCAATACTCAAAGCTTACATTTTTGAAAGAACCATTTAAAGATTTCGTAAACTTTAGCTTTATAATAATCGTCAATGACTGAACACTAGGTTTGAAACACACTGAACGTACTATAGTTTTCATTTGTTAGTTAGAAGTGGTTAGAACATTACATACATTTGTTTTTAACTCACATTTCAAGAAAAATTACATAGACCTTTACCTTAACTTTATCTTCAATTTGTTCGTTTCCCTTACAACATATACATATAAATTGATTTTCTTCTTTAGAATTATCGAAAATAAAAGAGAAGTTCGCATATTAAACTCCAACTCATCCTGTTACAAAATGGTTTCCTCTTTCTACATTTAAATAATTAAACAGGCCTTATTTAACCTCTCCTCTTGTAAACAAGTTGCCCATTGTTTTACAGGAACCATCAAAAAAGAAAAAAAATTATAGTTACATTTACCTTCATTTTCCAGAAATCTAATAGCACTGCTTTTCACATAGTATATGCATGCATAACATTAATAATTTCGATTTCATTTTTTATCTTGATTCCAATAGATATAAAATACATTGCACTCGATTTCGCTTATCGCGAAGAAAATGTGCTCGAAACCGAAATCGCAACAAATAAATTATGCTTCCTTACCCCATTACTTACACAATCGAATGGCAACAATTTGTAAACGATTCCACTTATAACGACATTCAAAGCATCCTGTTCCGTGTCCGCCGGTAAAATTTCAATGTGCGGAATTTGCCACAATCACATTAAATTGAAATAACTGACACAATTTGCCTCAACTCATGTTTATATAACCTCATTTTGTATAATCCACTCTAATTATAAATCACTTAAACCATTCCCAATATTTTAGTAGAATTAATGAAATAAAATTTTCAAAATTCTTCGACGGATTAGTTTATTATGGATCAATAAATTATTATATATCAACTTGTTAATTATTAATCAATTTCAACAACAACAGATCAGTTCTGATTTAGTATATTAAATTTTCTGCATACACACGTTTTCTAAAAAATTACAAAAAAATACAAAAAGTTCGAATTTCTCACTCTTTTCTTTTAGACATTCATCATAGTCGCTCGCTAGACACAAATTTATATAGAAAATAATTTTCCCGTAATTCACTCCATTAGTAATCATCAGCAATAACGAACTTCATATTTAATTTCATCTCTCCTTGCAGGAAACAACTATATATACATCCTTATGTTTAAATAACGTCCAAATTAATTGGCAAAGAAATAGTATTTGATTGTCTTCATAATCGATAGGCAATAAAACAGAATTTACGTTATTTCACTAAATTAAATAATAAAATAATAACAGCTCGTGTTTGATACAGTCATCTGATTTTATTTCAAAGTTAGCTTTCCATAATATAAGCAATTAAAGTATAATAAGAGAATATCCAGTGGGGTTTATTCCGTTCTAAATAATAGCTCTGCTTTCCAGTAGATATAATTCGTATAATATATGAGTTCCCTTGCCGATCACACCAATTAGTTATTTTATAAACAAATCTTAACCGAAATCATAACAAATAAATTACGGATGTTTATGTTATTACTACCAGCCCAGTAGAAATGACATAATCTCGAACAGTGTTATTGCGACCTTAGCACATCGGCTATTGAAATTTAATTCAATGTCCTTTGTAATCACAGTTGTATTTACATCATCCCATATATATATATATTCACTTATATTGCATAACCTGTTGGAAACACTTTTATTTTACTGCCAAACTGTTCTGTTTAATAGAAATATCGGAATTAAAAATAGTTCTTAAACCAATCAATAGTACAAGTTCCAAGCTTTAAACTTTATCATTTTAAAAATATTATTTCATTACAATAATTACCATTTAAAAATTTTGATAATTTTACAGCCGTTTTGGAATTCAATCATTTTAAAGACATTTTGAGATTTAATCATTTGAAAATAATTTTGAAACTCAATCATTTGAAAATAATTTTGAAATTTTTAATCTTCTGAAATTTTTTTTTATTTGCACCATTTAATTTTTTGTATTATACCGACAATTTATAAAATTAATCCATGTTTGTTTCTCTTTTATTTGAACTTTCAAAAATATATTTTCATCTTATCCGCGTTTCTCAATCACAATTAACAAGTAATAGTAATTAATGAACAAGTAATGGTAATTAATTAACAAGTAATAGTAATTAATTAATAAGTTATACATATCGTCCATTTTAATTTGCCATACCGTATTCAATAATATTGCTTGAAATTTACATAAGCTTCAATATGTATTGAAATTACCTTAGAAAATAAACAAAATTTCATCATTTAACAGAAACGGCATAAAATTGGATTTCCATTTCGACCCATATTGTTAATATAAAGGATAATACTATTTTGTTTTTCACTTCTCCACAGGTATACCTAAAAAAAGACAGCATCGACTAGAATAATATGTAAATTAAGGAGAGTAAAATATTAGTTTGTTAATTTACATTTTTCAGTTGCAGCAACTAAACTAAATTATGATTCAAAATTCAATTTTATATAGAAGCACGTTCACCCAATAAATGCAACCTATATGGCAACCGATTACATTAGCGATAATCTTAGTAAAAAAAAAATTCCCTTTAATATATAATTTAATGGAATTCATACATATTTATTAAACTAATAAAACTCACCAACGAAATAAGTGTTTCCCGTGCAATAAACTAAATAAAAATGTATATTCCATTGACTTTCATATTGCAATGGAAAAAATTTAAAATTAATGTAAGCTCCCTTTCTTCCTATTTTTTTATCTGTGTTAGCAACAAACACTAAAAATCAATGTCTTATTACAAGTGCTGCAGTAAAAGCAGCACACAAATCTCAATAGCATTCTGCATAACACATTAGTAACAGCAAAGAATAAGCCATAAAGCCTATTCTATAATCTGAATCGTCGTCAGCTGGTTCTGCCAGCATTCAACGTATGTTTCCACTTACTGTTCTTATTCTCAGCTTGATACACCTTTTCCTATATTCTAGATAAGACTGCATTTAATCAAAGAATTTAAATATTCCATCTATCGTATAGACAAAACCAGGTGGTAGTGGTGAGCTCATACATACAATATTTTATAATATTTGACCTAGAATACATAATAAATTTATGTTTAATCACGAACATAACCGGATAATGGGAAATGATTTATTCGCTCAATATTTCATCATAGGCATTTCCTTCCTTCCTCCTACTCTATATGCTTTTGGGGACATTTTTCTCTCAAAATACTGTATTTGTGTTTACAAAGGGATTCTAAACAAAAATGTGATGCAAATACTTGTTCCCCATATACAATATTAATTAAATTTTATATCCATTAAAGTTTTATCTAGTCTATCTAAGTCTATCTATCTAGTCTAGTAAAGTCTATATCCACAGAGTTTTATATCCATTAAAATTAGTTTTTTTTTCGCAAAAACTCTTCTTAATTACCTGCATAATATCGAATCATTATTTTTATTGTTGAATATCATTTATTTTAAACGCTCACTACATTATTTACCAAAACATATGTGGTTTACGATTCAAAATTTATACGCTTTAAAAAATAAGTCTTTTTTAATAATTGTAATAAATGATTTGAATTTTTTTTTTTTCATAAAACCAGTTTCGTTCAGAAAGTGAGATTGTGTTTAATTGACTAAATTTCACGAAAACCTCGCAACTGATCTTGCTTCGCTAACATCAGTATATCTCACAAATGCACCGCGATCTATTGTATTATAATTTTAGAAAGGTTTTGTCTTCCCTAAGGTAGAAACAACATCGTATTGGTTTCAATAAAAGAGGAGAAATAGAAAAAAACTAAGCGTTTTAATATATAAATAAATTTCACTAAAATAGTCCAATTTCGAAAATCTATTTTTAAAATTACTTGCTTAATTTTTTAAGACAATAAGAATTTGTGCCAAGTAGTTTTTGATTCATAGTTGCATAATTTTACAAATTATTCTAAGAGCAATGCCACATTACTTAGTAACTTGTCATATTTAGTTTAATAAAAATGAAAACTACACCAGATGCTTCTTTAATAAAATTTGTCATATATAATTAAAACAAGATAGTTTTTATCGTTGCCTTGTCACTATAGGTCTCTTATTTATATGCTTAGATTTGATTATGCAAATGCATTCAAAGCACGTTTATGTTATTGCCACTACTTTGGCAACTTTTTGCATAAGCACTACCTGTGCTTTTACGAAATTGTTTTCCAATAGCAATTATTAACCTGAGATAATTTCCTTAAGAAAGATTATTCCCGTCGAACTATAAAATATATTTTGCTAATCTTTACCATTTAAATTTCCAAAAGACGATAATCATACGATCTTCACTTTCAAAATACCTCAGAGGACGGAGACACAATTGTCTTATAGTTCCCAACGTTTTGAATCCACTGCTAGTAAATACTCTGCCACTGTGGTATATATATGGACCAGTTTGTCAACTATGTTAACCCTGCGGAGGGCAATATTATCCAATGACAAGAATAATAATTTTGTTTTTTCGATTTCAAGTAAAACTCCTTTTCGTGAAAGAAGCTGTCATAACCGCAATAATTGACTTAAACCGATGCAATATCTACTGGAAATAAAAGCCATAAACAAGTGAAATTCGAATGCCACAAAGTAAACTAAAATCTTAGCTGTTTGGTCAGCTTTGTGATACCCGATGGATTTTTAAACAGTATTAATACTTTATAAATTAATTATAGTAGATTTTAGATTCCACGAACTCGTGCGGATCCTAAAAAAAAATTCAAAATTCAAGAAGATCATATTTAGTAATTAATATTAGCTATTTACGATACTTTTCAAGAAATACAATGGTTCTTAAAAATTAACAATTCAAAATTTCACAAAATTGTGCGGATCCTAAAAAGAAATTCAAAATTCAAAAAGTTCATAGATGGGAATGAATATTGGCTATTTGCGAAACTTTTCAGGAAATACAATGCTTCGTAAAAAATTAATAATTCTAGATTTCACGAAATCGTGCGGAACCTAAAAACAAATTCAAAAAGATCGTAGGTAGGAATTAATATTTGTTATTTGAGACATTTTTCAGGAAATACAATGATTCGTAAAAATTAGTAATTCAAAAATTAAGGTCAGTCCATGGTAACTCACATATTTTTCTCGAAATTAGATTTTCAAACATGGTGTAATAATAAATAGTGCACTTATTTTCTTTCCAAAAAATTCATGCTGATTATAATTTGTCTTTTTTTTAAAAAAAAATCATAAAAACTCTTATGAGTAATTAATTTTTTGAAATATTAATTAAAATAGCCTGGTAACTACCATGCTACCAAAAAAAACTGATTTATAAGCAGAAAAGTCAAGGTTGTATTACTGCTAAAATTGTATTTGTTAAGTGCTATATCTTTGTGAGTAGTTTGAATGTACCTTTCTTATCATAAAATATCATTCAGTTTCGTGTGGGATATTTTAAAAAATTAGTTATAGGTTAAAATATAAGTGGACGGTAATTCATGCTACATCACAGATGAATGAGTTTTAAAAACGTCTACAAAAGCAAAGTGAATTATAATTTTGATATTTGTTTAGCATTTACAAGTATCTAGATTGGATTCTTTTACTCACAATGGAAAAAAAAATGTCGTTCAAACATATAAATTCTCTCACTGAATTCGTGATACAGGCGGCTTCCATTATTTTTCGTTGTTGCATTTGGTAAAAGCTGAATAACGTGATCAAACGTGACATAGGATACATCATTTTCATCCGGTGTGAAAACAGTTCTGTCCTTTCTTAAGAACATAACCTTTATCTCTCCATCATCTTTCATCCCAATTTGTGAAATGACCGCATATCGGAGAACTTGTTTTTTCCTTAAGCATTTAACTAGAAGAAAAGTTCCAACTTTAATATTTTCTGGAGGTACTTGTTGTCCTGGTTGAGCTTAGGAATTGATTTGAGGTTCATACTCTGCTAAATTTGAACTTGTTTAATTTGACTTTATTAGTCAAAAGAGAGCCTTCAACAATTTTCCGGGGAACTTACATGTAATGCATTTTGAATATGTGTCCGAGTGGCAATGCTTCCTCAAATACTGAATACATGTTTAATTCCTTATTCCTCTTCTCAATTTCGTCGCGTTTCATTTCAATTACTTTAACATGGGCACTCATTGACTTAGCTGCAGTTTTAAAGTCTGCGGAATTAAAAACGGTGCCTTAACAAAATTTCGTACTTGGCGTTTTATTTTAAAAGTTATAAACTTGGACATAAAAGAAAAACGACAGCTTTTAAAAATTGTAAAGTCGGACTTGCGAGGGGGGGGGGACGGAGGGGAAGTAGCCAAGCAATAGGTCACCAAGTGGGGTGACCATACTAACAATTAACTCATATTTTTATGTTAACTTAGTGCCTTAACTGTAACTCAATAACTTAACTGTATGATATTTATGCAAATAACTTCACTCACTTTCTAAATGTAAAATGAGTTAATACATGGTAACTCATGCTACAATAGTTTTATGCAAATAACAAAAAACTGGGTGCTGCCTCTTTTAAACTTTTGTTTTGATTAAAACAGCTGAAAACTAAAGAAAATATTCAATTTTAAAGCAAATGATAGTTCATTACATTTGCTAGAATAACAATGTCTTTGGTCACTCATACTACGTGTGCTAGATGCTAAAATCATTCAGGAATATATAAAATTACTGATTCCAAACAATTATTTTATTATTTTTATAAAGTTTTGAGTATATTTTATCAGAAACAATTCAGGAAATAAAAATTTAATGTTTACAGAATTACAGAAATATACCTTTAATTTTCTGAAAAATATAGCTGCAGAACAAAATATTCTAATGACTGATTTTCAAGTGTTGCCATTCTGTCGAAAAGAAACTTTTACAAAAAATAAACTGTTTCCACCACAGCTGCAACAGTTCAGAATAATTATTGCCACAGATTATTACAAAATAAAAATATTTTTTTAGATGGTCAAGTCCCTATTCTCATGGAATGACGCCTTAAAGTTTCGTAATAACGGAAGTCCACTGTACCACTGAAGAGTAAAATTACATGTAAATATTGGAGTAAAATTACATGTAAATATTGGAGTAAAATTACATGTAAATATTAGAGTAAAATTACATGTAAATATTAGAGTAAAATTACATGTAAATATTAGAGTAAAATTATATGTAAATATTAGAGATGTAAATATTACATGTAAATATTAGAGTAAAATTACATGTAAATATTAGAGTAAAATTACATGTAAATATTAGAGTAAAATTACATGTAAATATTAGAGTAAAATTATATGTAAATATTAGAGTAAAATTACATGTAAATATTAGAGTAAAATTATATGTAAATATTAGAGTAAAATTATATGTAAATATGAAAGACAAAATATTGCAAACTTCGGTGTTCTTAGAGTTGTTGAAACCGCTATTAATCCTCTGACTGCTCAATTTTTTTTTTCTTTTTATAACAATCTCTTCAAAAACTGCATATTTCTTTTTATTCAATATTTTAAATCTACATGTAATTGAGAGTTAAAATATGTAGCACATTTTTGTAACCAAAGATGATGAGAGATGAAAGATGGAAAAATTTCATACCCGCGAAAATCGCTTGAAAAGAAAATTTTGTTACTTTCATGTTGCCCGTGGAAATCGCGGGATAAGCAGTCAGAGGGTTAAAAGTGTCTAACCAGGTCGATGAAATCTATCTTCTGAAGGACTACAGGGTGAATTCTTAAGACCTTCAGGTGTGCTTCTAAGAGGTCATTATGTAATAGACCTCCACCTGGTACACCCAAGATAACGCAAAATCTACTACAGCTTCCGCCATTTTTCAAAGCTAATGGCTAAATAGTCAAACGCCTGGCATTTGTAATAAATATGTAAATATAACAAATTGATACAGACTTTAAAAACTACCGTATAATATAAAAATTTTCAGTCTGGGTTGCAAAATGAAATTTCACGGCAAATTCAAGTATGTTACGGTAAATAGTAACTTGCGTCCTTGAATAACGAGTTATCACTCGGTCAGCTGCTAGTTGGCGTTGACAATGGTAATAAAATATATTAGAAAGTGATTGTTCACAGTTTACATTTTGTGCTCCGAGTTATAAGATTATTTCTCAGTGGATTCACGAAAACTTTCACAGTGCATTTTAAATTTTAGAGTTTAAAGCTATGTGACGAAAGAATTAAGTTCAAATACGCAAAAACTCGACGTTTCTGTTCGTCTTTACGAGTCTTTTTCTAAAACCTTCTCAGTCAATGATAATCGGATGCTAACGTATATTTCGCGGTTAAAATGATTTTTTGGAAGTCGTCGAGGTAGTGACGAATCCAAGGAAGGCGGGGGGGGGGCAATTTCCCCTACCAAATCCATAAAAATTCGGTGGGAATACGTTAAAACGAGAGGCAACTATAACGACCACCTTCATATAACGAAGGAATTTTTACAAAAAGTTTGATTTCCTATTTTATTTTTTTTAATTACTCGTTAAATCCGGGCACCAAAAAAAGATTTGTTCGCTAAAAGCAGTTAAATTGTATTACGCTTAATCATTATACCAAGCAAAATCCATATTTTCCGGCTTTATCCGAAAACTCGTAAAATGCGGGCTCGTCAAAAGTGGGTCCTACTCTACATCCTCCCCCAAAATCCCTCTCTGGTCAAAGGGACATATTATTTAGCTCAAGTCCGCCCAGAAGGTCTAGGTGAGAACAGCAAAACCGAAAACAGTAAAATTAGCCAAAAATTTCAAAAACATTTTCAAGGGTTACAAATTGCTTAAAATCAAACAAAATTGATTGGTTGTATGTTTATGACGCAAGGACCATTCTGAGCCAATCAAGGTGAGATCGTACATACAGGGAACAAGCAAAAGGAATATTTTTAGAAACGCTCTTATTAAAATTGTTTGGCTGTTTAAAAATATCTATTGCTTCTCTGTAGAGTCTGGTCAATAAATTTGCGACGTCACCAGAAGTTTGATTTGATCGAAAAAGAATAGCTCTTCTGCCACACGTTGTTGCAGATCTAAAAGTATACTGTTTACTACAGTGGTGCCAGATTGGGCTATAAGTGGCGGATTGGGCATTTCAAGTGCCCTCACAACCAAAATTTCAAAATGGGAGACACGCTACTTTTTGGGATACTTTTAATTACCTTCAGGCTATAAATCTGAAAAATACGCTACTTTTTTATTTTCATATATAAAATCTAAATAATTAATTAAATTGGAATAAAAGACTCGTCCTGTAATAAAAGAATTTACCCGGCCGCGGGCCGCAAAGGTTGAGAAGTACTACATTAAACCATCATGAGTATGAATAATCAATTATGGCATAACCATAAATGGTATAAGTCTACTTTTATTAACATACACTTTGCTGATACACTTCCTTGGTGATTGCAACACAGATGTTATTTCTTTCACTTTTAAGAACAGAGGATGCCGCATATTGCAATCGGCTTGAAAGGGCATTTTTTGTGCCAAGTCATAATAAGCTCTTTCTTTCTTTCTTTCTCCAATTCTAAAAGATTTAGATGTCTGAAAATTCTCGCTCATTCATAAATACTTAAGTATTTAAAAATGTATTGCTTGGTCACTGGCATTTGCTGCACAGATATTTAGTCGTTCTGGGTCTCACCCTTTCAGCGCATTCGCGAATATTATTCTCCTCAAAATATTTAGTCATGAGAAATATACTTAGAAAACTAAAATGACAAATTCCAGGAGAACTTCTCTCAGCCCAGTGTAATTGACACTAGGGCCTGATGGTTAAGAAACAAGTCTAAGAAATCAATTTCGGATTAATCACGTTGATACAGCGCCACCGAAGTATAACTCAGTTCATCTTGCGCCAGAACTTATAGCTTCCTGAAAAATTTGAACTTCTGAGCGAAATTACGGATTATCATTGATACAATCGAATCCACTCATTTCGGAGCTTCGATTATCTGATAACCCGTATTGCCCGACAGGAGTTAAGGGTCATGCTGCGTCGGGATTAATTGTTTTCCGAGGAAGCCGCAGCTCTTAAAGCCTAAGAAACCAAACACCGGACTACAGTGTTCAGTTAGTCTGTTTTTTCTTTCTTTAACCGTGGGGAATTGACCTCTGGAAAACCGCGCACTGAGTAAACGCATTACCACTGCAGGACCTTTAGGCTTTGTGGCGCAAGGATATAAGGTCATACTGCTCCAGGACCTAACGTTTTCCGAGGAAGTTGAACGTTCTTTCTGCCTAAGAACTCGAACTGGGGGTTTACAAAACGAAAACGACAAACACTGGGCACCTAAATTAGGCCCGAGCAATAATGCAGACAATCCATGCCCTAAAATCAGGCCCGAATTATTTGCATTACAGACAAGCACTTTGCCACTATGCTACCACAAGACTGACCTGACACCACTTGGTTGGTTGTGCAGTAGAACCTGTCTAAAGTGACCACCTTCGGGACTGGACTGCAATGGTCGCCATAGACAGGGGGTCCCTATACACGAGAGACTTTGGTATGGGAAAGACTAAGTCCCTACCAGTTCTCTCTTATAAAAAATGACCACTTCATTCAGGTGGTCGATTTCCCCAAGGTTATTACTTTGGCAGGTTCCAGTGTATTTTTATAGCACAAAGACCGCAGGAGGCGTTCTGCTCCGAACAAGGACACCACCCCACAAGAAGTTTGAAACGTTAAGATAATGAAGATAATGATAGGAATTACCGGTAATTGCAGTGAAACATTAAAATAAGCCGAACAACGAACAAGAATCAGTGAGTAAAACTTTTTTTAGACTTCGAAGTATTCCGATTTCCTGAATGATTTTTCTTTTTTTTTCTTTTTTCTTTTTTTTACATTTTTCTTTATTTTGTAAGTGGCAACATGCTTGAGCTCAACCTCTAGAAGAATATAGCCAGTGACGTGGGAAAGGGGGATACAGGGGACTCAAGCCCCTTCCCATTGGATAACCAATGAAGTTGCTCTTCTTAATTTGGGATCAATGGATCTTTTTCAAAGCTGCTTGTGCCCCTATGCTTTTTGAACTGATACGCCCCTGAACACAGATACCACTTTTAGACGTTTTATGCTCACTTTGATAAATGGAGCATTTTGTATTTGTTGAAGAATAAACAAACATCATTTGTTATTCACATCACTTATTCGTTTTTGCTTAAACTTTGATTTTAACCCACGAGAAGGCGCGCTGATTAGAAAAACGCGAGAACGCGCGCGGGGTGATTTGCACCCCATCTGATTATATAGCATTATTTCATTAAAAACGTCCAATTTTACAGGGAACAATAAGTGGAATTTTCGCTTTGTCACCCTACCCCAAAGATTGTGACTTTGAAGGCAACAGGAAAGAGTTTGGCCAGTTTCAGAAGCAAGGGTGGACTGTTCTTTTAACAAATTGTAAGTTGTGGGGTGTGAAACATCCCGCACTCGAGTTAAGAGCATTTCTTGCAAATCCAGACTGACCAAAACATGAACAATCTTAACTGTGAGAATTTTAGTCTAGAATGCGAAAAGGGTTCCGTTTAACTGTTCGTTCATTTTAGTTTTTCCTCCTTTTAATTCGTGTTATTCAATGCACCTATAACAAGGACCCTCCGTTTTGTTCCCCCATGTGGAGAAGGGGACTATCCGAAGATGTTTTTGCAGATCAGCATCATTTGGTCCTAAACGCCTACGTGCGTGTTTGCACTTCAATTTGTTTCTGGCAGAATGACCTTTGCTGCTCTTGTACCATAAAAATCGAACCAATCAACCGCAGCAAATATTTTAATAAGAGGAAGATGAATATTTGCATTCTGGCGTTGCAAAGAAGAGAGGTTTTCAATTTGGGAAGGAACATACGATTTATTATGACTTTTGAACCACGACAAGGCGACTTCCCAGGTTCATGAAAAGGTAAGTATGAACATAAAACACACAACCTCCTCAGGCCTGTAGCCAGGAGGAAGGGGCAACTAGGACCAGGCATCTGTTGACCCCGTCTTGTCTACAGGCCTGCACCTCTTACTTTATTAATTCTTTACGACATTATCATCAACCGAGCATTTTTCTTATGAAAATTCCATTAATGGATGAATGAAAAACCTATGAAGTCTGAAATACACTCCCTCCTTCACCAGTTTATGAAGGCAAGGTCAAAGGTTAGAAATTACAGTCAAGTAGTGATACACTGCCCAAAACTAATATTTAAAAAAAAATAACACCTTAACCACATGCTACTGAAACAGCTGTTAAGTTTATTAAATTTTAACTGTGATAATTTGTTATTTTGTTTCTTAAACAAAAATATGTTTACTGGGAAATGAAAATTGTTCAATCTGTAAAGAGGCCTACAAAAAGTGAAGCGACAAGGACATTTTTCAGGGATTTATGGACTTCTTTTAGAGGCTTGATAGCCTGTGTCCCACCCCCATGCCACTTGCTTTAAATATATGTAATTAAGTAATTGACAACACATAAAAAATAGATCAGAAATAATAGAAATTATCATACCGAGTGGTCAGGAATTATGATGATGAGGTTTTCTACGGATAACAGCAATTGCGACGTCGTCTTAACCGGAACAGACACGTTTTGGAAACAATAAATATCCTGCGGATGTCACAGGTCAACGTCGAAATGTCAATTTCGCCACCCAACTACTGATTTGTAGATAGCGACACTTAAATTGCTCGAGTGAGCGTCGTATCGGATACTTGACTCACTGCCACACGACCACTTACGCTTTCCAAACGTCCTAACATAGGAGTTTGGCGACTATGGATTGCATTTTTTGCAAATTGCTTCCCGGTCATTTCTCGCCAATTGCTATAGCGTCAATAATTTATAATGGTTTAGCGACGTCCGTAATACGTATGAAATACAAATAGAACATATCACATTAGAACATTTCTATACAGTATATACATTCTATCATTATATCATTATCTATATTATTATACTATTATATACAGTATAAACAAATAAGTCCGTTATAAGTATAGAACCCCTACAATTCGAATCGATTGGAGTCAAGCCAATGACTGGGAAATTAAAATTTTAAAATCAAAATACTAATAAAGATGGCAAATTATAATTTAAAGCAAGTTGTATGGCATAATTTTTGTAAAAAAAGAATTAAGTAATGTATAGTACTATACAATTAGAGGGTTGTAGAGTTTCTGAATAGTAAATTCTTTCTGGTTGTTAAAGGTGAAGATATTAAGAAAAGATGGCTTTTACATTACTTTCTTCCTATGAAGGAACTTCAAAAAAATTCAACCAGTTTTCATTAGCTTATTGCCTCTGAACCGAAATCCGGTCTTTAAAGTAATGCATATTCATGTTAGTGTTTATCCATTTCTTATATCATAAATACAAATAATCCGGCGCCCAAAATCTAGTCACGTAAATCCGATAACTATAAAGAATACTCACGTACTCGATTGAGGAATCACTTTCTCGAGTTATACATTACATATATATACATTACATATATATACATTACATGTGCACTGAAAAGATTTTTATTAACTTCAGCAGGATTAGAACAACGTGAACGATAGTAAATGATTATTGATATTATTGACTAAATGAATTAACAAACTGTGAAGTTACATGTATCCATTTTATATAAATCGAACACTACACGCAGATTACATCAAACAACAATGTCAATCAATCAACATTTATTGGCGTAGTGATACCAATGCCGATGATATGGTGGTCTCTTGAATCCAGTTCAGAATTTCTGTTGTCCATCGTTGATCAGTTCTTGCAATATGCCCAGCCCATCGCCATTTCAGCCCTTTTACTTTAACAATGATGTCCTCTACTCTAGTTTGCTCTCTCACCCAAGTGTTCCTTTTTCGATCTCTCCTAGTTATTCCAAGCATGCACCTCTCCATGCTCCTTTGCGTTGTCTGTAACTTTCGTATTGCTCCAACTGTTAGACTCCATGTCTCTGATCCATAAGAGAGGACTGGCAATACACACTGGTTGAAGACCTTTCTTTTTAGACACAAAGGCAATTTCCCCTTCAGGATAAAACTGTTTCTTCCAAATGCACTCCAGCCAAGTTTAATACGTCTGTTGAGTTCTTTCATAATGTTGCCATCCATTGAAATCAGCTGGCCAAGGTAAATATATGAATCAGCAATTTCTAGCTCAATGTTGTCAACTTGTATTTTTGTTTCCTCTACGAAATTATTGAACATGATCTTAGTTTTTTGTAGGTTCATCTTGAGTCCAACTTCTTTACTTCTAGTTGAGAGCTCCTGTACCATGTCTTGGAGTTCTGATGGGTTCGTTGAAAAAATAACAATGTCATCAGCAAACCGCAAATGATTTAAATATTCACCATTTATTTTTATTCCCTTGTCATTCCAATTTATCTGCTGAAAAATCATCTGTAAAGCTGAAGTAAAAAGTTTTGGAGAAATGGTATCTCCCTGCCTCACACCTTTACCAATTTTGATAGCTTCGGTATCTTTATGTAACCGAAATTTTGCACTTGCATTTTTATACACACGTTTCACCATGTCAATGTACACATCCTCGATGTCTGCTGATCTTAAAGAGTTGATGACTGCTGACGTTTTAATAGAGTCAAAGGCCTTCTCATAGTCAATAAATGCCACACACAATGGAAGTTCATATTCATGTGTTCTTTCAATTAATTCTCTTAATACTTGAATATGGTCCACTGTACTGAATCCACTTCGAAATCCAGCTTGTTCTCTTGGTTGAGCTGCATCTAATTTTTTCTGCAGGCGATGTGTTAGCACTTTTGTGAAGATTTTATAAATAGCAGGTAACAAGCTAATTGGTCGGTAATTTTTTAAATCCTCTTTATCACCTTTTTTATGCAAAAGAATTACTGTTGCAGAATCCCATTGGTTTGGTATGTTACCGCTGTTAAGACATTTGGTAAAGAATTTTGCAAGTATGTCTTCTACATATTCTCCAGCTTCTTTTAGGATATCTAATGTAATACCATCATCACCAGGGGCTCTTCCTTTCTTCATACTTTTTATTGCAAATGAAACTTCTTCTTTTAAGATTTTAGGAGCTGTTCCTTCGACTATTTCAATGTCTTCGTTTAATCCACTGTTACTTTCGTATAGATTTTTGTAGAATTCTTCAACTCTTCTAAGTATTTCTTCCCTATTTCTTGTTACGGTGCCATCCTCTCCTTTTAATGCAATGATGTGTTTCTTCCCAACAGATAAACTTCCTTTAACAACCCTAAGGCTCTTGTTATTTTCAATGGCTTTCCTTACTAGCTCACAGTTGAATTTTCTTATGTCTTCTTTCATGCTTTTGCGCAGAGTTTTACAAAGTTCTATGTACTCAATCCTGGAACTGGTATTTTGATTGTCCACCTTCATATCTCTTCGCCTTTTCATGAGCTGTTTCGTCTTCTCAGATAATTTGCTATTGTGCTTTTTACAGGTTACACCACCAATTTCCCCAGCAGTTTCAACTATTGTCTTAACAATGTTTTCATTTGCTTCTGAGATATCACTTTCATCAATAAGTCCTTCCAGTGCAGAAAAGCGATTTTTTAATTCCAACTTGAATGCCTCGGTATTTTCTTTTAATTTCTTTAAATCCACCCTCTTACTTACTTGTTTCCTAATGAGCTTCTGTCGTTCTAATTTAGTATTTAAGTGCACTTTACATCTCACCATTCGATGATCACTTCCAGTATTAAATCTGTTCAGTACACTGCAATCTTCAATAATTGATTTCTTGTTTGCCAGGATATAGTCAATTTCACTAGTTCCCCCATTTGGGTGTTTCCATGTCCATTTTCTTTGCGGTTTCTTCTTAAAAAATGAATTCATGATGCTAAGATTTTCAGCTTCTGCAAATTCGATGAGTTGATCGCCACGTTCATTCCTTTCCCCATATCCGTATTTACCAACCGATGTCTCTCCTTGTTCCTGTTGTCCAATTCTTGCATTGAAATCCCCCATGATGAGCTTGATATGTTGTTTCCCTTTGGTGTGTAACTCTTTGATTTCTTCATAAAATTCTTCAACCTCTTCGTCGGTATGGCTTGATGTTGGTGCATATACCTGTACTATCTGAAGTTGGTATCGCTGGGTTAGTTGAACAACGAGCCTCGCTGCTCGATCTGACGTGCTTTCGACTTCAAGAAGGTAGTCTTTAATTCTTTTGTTGATTAAGAAGCCAACACCACTTGTTCTTCCAGTTTCCGTTCCTCTATAATAAAACAAATGTCCACTTTTAAGTTCCACCAACTCTTCACCTTTTCTTCTAACTTCACTGAGTCCTACAATGTCCCATTTGATCTTGTCAAGTTCTTCTTCCAATTCCTGAAGTTTTGCTTCAGAAGCAAGGGATCGTCCATTAAACGTAGCCAAGGTCAATAACAAACGGCAGCCTGGGCCATTCCAGTGATTCTTAGCACCCCCTGCTTTCATGCCACACTGACCGCTGCCTTGATCAGGAGCACTCCAGCACCTGGAGACTAGGGGCCATGGTTTCTGGTGTGTCAACATAATGGAGGAATTAGCCATAATTTCACCACGCTGGCTAGACGGGTTGGTGAATTAGCCCTCCCCTTCCGCCTTTCTATCCGTGTAGCAAATATTAATTTGCCACATAAATAGAAAGCTCAGCCTGCACCACTTGAAGGCGGGGTAGGACACTAGGTTACTGGCCTGGCCGGTTCCACACATCGTCACATACGTTCAGCGTGTGGGTCTCCTTCCAGTTAGATACCAGCAACCCTTTTGCAGGCCACATTTTACTATACCAATACCTAAATTTCGTTGGAAGATTTGTCTTGGTTCAAAAGTTATTGACCGCATTCGAGCTTCCCTAGGAACCCTATGCATGCATACATACACACACACACACACACACACACGCACGCACGCACACATACGCACGCACGCACGCACGCACACACACACGCACGCACACACACACATAACTACATACATAACTACCTACCTACCTTTTAGAGGTTCATGTTGTATACAGTAGACTATTTTCAAACTATGCAATATATGCTTACCCAGTCTTTATTTTTTGAATATAAGTTCGATTCTTTTTAGACTTGCAAACTTGTCGATGATGTGAAAAAATGGTTGAGTTTCTATTAACTCTTTTAATAGTTCCTTTTCAATTGAAATTTTTAACAAGTTTCTAAGTCTGTCTTCTAACATCGTATTACGTAGACTGATTTTGATTCTGTTTAAGCAAGAAAAACTCCGTTCTACGGAAACACTAGTGGACGGAATAGTCACTATTAAGCAAAAAAGTTTATAAGCTTCTTTAAAAATGTATCTGTTTTCTGTTAAAATTTCCATGAATGTTTGTAATTTCATATCTCTATACTGCTTATCCAGATATATGTGTTTTAATTCATTTTTCAATCTTTGGAAGTCAGTAAATATATTGGGGTAGTACACATTTAAATTATTTATTACTTCCGTAGGAAATTTATTGGAATACTCTATAAATTTTGAAGTATCCATTAATGTAATAAAATGAAGCTTTTCCATATCTTGAAAACGTGTAGTAATTTGTAAAGAAATAGTATCTAATATTTCATAAAATATGAATTTTATATTTTGCAAGAACTTTATTTTGTGTGAGCGTCACTTTTTTTCGTCCCTCACGGTGTTCAGTTGGAACTGTTGTTTTCGAAATCACTAATTCGAAAATTTCCACGAACGTATCCTCCTTTCGTTTGCTGTTTAAAAGAATCTGCGTATTTTTAATTTGTGAGATGCAAAAATTAATGTCAAATGACTTATTTTGTAGTACATTGAAGAGAACATCCGTAAGTCCAAAAATATGGTTAAAAACAACAACCAAAAGTGAAAATTCAAAGTCGTTAAATATATTTAAATAGCCGACACTCTGCCTAAGCGAAGTTTGATCGGAGGTTGGATCGTTCATAATCTCAGTAAATACTTCTTTTAAAGAATCCCATTCTTTATTTATAACACTCAACATTTTAGAGTTTGATGTCCATCGCGTAATAACAGAAGTAGGAATTCGTTTTCCGACGACTGTATCGACCACGTGAGTTCGTTTGGCAGAATGATGAAAAAATGCAGGTATGTCGCTTTTAGTTGCAAAAAATATGCGACACTGTGAAATGCTGTTGCAGCTTTGTTGTAGCACTAAATTCAGACGATGTGCCAAACAATTAATAAAAACTGTATGTGGCGTTACTTCTTTAATTTTGGACTGAAGACCATTTAAGTGCCCTGACATTACGCTTGCCCCATCAAAACATTCTCCTATAAGTTTTGATTTATAGTTAAATTTTTCGAGGCATCTTGATACAAGGTTAAACAATGCTTCGGCAGTCCGATTGGAACTGACGTCATAAAATCCCAAAAATCTTTTCACTGACTTTCCACCAGCAATAACATACCTAATTATGATACTACATTGAGATTTTTGGACAATATCTGTGGAATCGTCTACTTGTATAGAAAAAAATGCAATCCTTTATTTCTTTTTCGATATGTTCATTGATATATTGCCAAATGCAGTCAATTATTTCATTCTGAATAGTCTTAGAATTGCCGGCAAACATGGGTGTGATTTTTCAAAAGTGCTCATGAATGTCCACAGGGCTTATCGAAATAAAGGTTTCTAACAATTCTTTAAAATTACCATGATTAGTGGAGGTTACATCTTTGTGATGACCACGAAATGCTAATTCTTGCTTCCCCAAGTAAAGAACAGCACGAATGGGCGGGCAATTGAATGAAACGTCTATTAAGCTGCATATTTTCGTTGAAGCGTTTAATATATATTGCCTAAAGTATTCTTTTAAAGCATCCTCAATACCACTTAAATTTTTCTTTAGATTTGAAAAACATAATGTACAATCCACATGGTAAAAAAACCTTTATGTTTGTGAAGAGCACGGGTAACGTTACCAAAATCATTGAAACCACTCTTATTCCACACATTTGATTTAACACCAATGATTAAACATGGCATACAAAAAAGTTTATTTAAATAATAACTCCCACACAGCCATTCAAACTCCGAATATCACGAAATCTTAAAATGCCGATTATATACTTTGTCCTTTTTTTGCAACTTTACTTACATTTAACACAGGCATGGGCTTTTCCTTACTTAAAAATTCTTTTTTATCATCGTTATTCCGCTTGGAAAATGGGGTTTCTAATAAAATACATACCTGGTCATTTAAGGGAAACGTCATATTGTAAAGGAACCTATTAAGTTTAACCTAACGAATCAAGTAACGGAAATGGCGTTTTTCTAGGCGGTTTGAGAACTTGTAGCATAGTGCGCATATCTGAAGTTTAAACTATATAAAAGATGGACACAGCAGTGTCCCCAATTTAACGACTGCTCTTCGAGCGGCTCCACATCACGTGATGTTAAACGTAATTCATTAGTCACGTGAGGAAAGTGGAAAGGACGTCTCATCCTTCCTAGCAAGCTCCTCGCTATTCTTCTAGTGTGTGTTAAAACGATCATGGTGCGGTACAGTGTAGCATATAATTGCAAGGAAAGGGGTGGGGAAGTAAGGCGGAATTTACTCATTTCACAGGCTTATTAATGTGTATATATCTTCTGTTCACACTGTTAATGATACGGTTCCCATTATCACGCATAAACATTTCATTCACACATACACACACACAAATTACCAAGAAAGGTACCAGCTTTAACCTAAAACCAGAAAATATGGAAGAAATAAGTCATTAAAATGTATAAAAAATAATATATAGCAATTATATAAAAAATCGACATATTTTAAATATCATATTTCTTTTAAATTATTGAAAATATATTTTTACTTTGTCAGTTGGTTTTAAAATATAGGTATTTATGATATAAAAGCATATTAAAAATTTCAGAACTCTAGTGCGCATAGATCTGAAGATAATCTCTGCGCAATATAGAAAAAGTGATTTTGAGAAAAAGAGCGTTCAAGTTGGAACTTGGTAACAAGGTAACATGTAATAGTTATTTTTATTTTATACAATAGTGCAAGAAGTAATTGAAGAATTTTGATGCGGTTTGTTTTAAAACACTGCCAAAAATCGATATTATTTTTTAAACTAATAAATAAAAAATCGATTTTTTAAAGATTTAAAGGTCCTGTGTCCCCTTAAGAAACAAAAACACAACGAAATTACACGCTTCTACTGTTACCACTCAACGTGCCTCGAAATACTTCAGGGTAATTAAATAATTCTAACAGATATAACACTAAACTGTTTGTAGTTTGAATCAAAGTTTTATTCAATTCTTTCATTTAAATTTTTTTTCTTTTACCAGTAACACCCCCACAGAAAATTTTTTACCTCTAGAAACCTCTGTGGTAATCAAAAATCTCAATTTTTATTTCTGATCAAGCCATACCTCTGTTTTGGTAATTTTTACCTTTTTCCCCATGCAAAACCTCTAGATTCAGAGGTAAAACCTCTGATCTGGCAATACTAGCTGACATGATGATGCGATAAAAATTTCTCTTCTGATAATTCTTGCTTTCGCCGTAAATATTCCATCGCCATGGTAACCATGTTCGCAAAACATTTCCGTTTTGAAGCGAAGCTCTGAATTTCTATCGTCGCTTCATTCGGCCCTTTTTCTCGGCGGGCAATATTTCGTTGGTGCGTTTAACGCGTTTAAAGCGCTGACTTAAAAACGTAGCCTTCTGTTCCTGAATGTAATTCCAATTATATTAAAGGAATTAAATTCAAAAAAAAATAGTGGGCTCAAAATAAAATTTCGAATTTTATTTTTCTAATCAAATTTTAAATTTGACAAAAAAGTAAAAAAAAAAATAAATTTAAATTAAAAAAAAACTGTTCGAGCGCTTAATTTTTTTAGGTGAAGTAGCGCTTCACTCGCGCTATCCGACGAGCCGCTACTGCTGCATCCCATATTAGTCTATGCACACCCACCTTACAGGCCTAGATAACTATTTATCTAATCTACTGACACCCTACCCAATTATCCCGCCCGGATGTGTACCTTCAGTAACTAAGATAACTATTTAAGGTCCTGCTTCACATAGCGTGACCATTACGAGTTTTCAAGATCATCAGGGCCGTAGTCATCAAACTGTTGGGAACGATTGTGTCAAAATAAATGGTAAGTCTGTTCTAATGTCCTGGAAATACAGCGCAACAACTTGCAGCCCCTCTTCCCATAAATTTATACATTATCTTTCCTACGAGTATATAGTCTATTTTATTTTAATGGGATATAATGGGGACAAAATAGACCGAATGCATTCGGTCTTCGTCTGCAAAACATTTCTCTGCGGCACATCCGGCAGTGGTTTTCCAAGACGAATGGAAGGAGGTGGCGGTGAGTCGGTGGCGTAGACAAGGGGGAACTAAGGGAGCTCAAGCCCCCATTGGATATCAAGCCACATTATTTTCTCAACAGTCGGATCATATAATCTTCTTTAAAGACAATTGAGCTCCCCCCGCCCATGTTTTTTTTAATTGCTACGCAATTGGGGCGAAGTTATGCAAGGCTGAGGATTGGGAAAGGTGGCCGCTGAAGGCAGCACTGTAATTACAGACAAGGCCAATAGAAGAGTATGTCGGTGCAAGCATATCAGTAAATCATGGTAACTATGCCTATAAGATTCATTATAATCGTGAAAACCAAAAACGAGCTAAGGATTTACTGATTTACGCTAATCTGGTTTGCTATAATTGCCTGACAAGAATCGATTTTAAGAATTGAACGCCATAGGGTGTGATGGCAATAAGCTGTTAATTATACATTAAAGTTAATAATAATTTAAACATTGTAGGATGAGATAATCAGATATAGGTTATACATAAAATTATATGTTATTAAGTTGAGTATAAGTTAAATTAATAGACTGAGTGATTTAAATGATCCAAGTAAAGCAAAACTAGTTCGTCTGACCCAGAAGGATGGATAAGCGTTTACGTGGGACATAGAAAGAGGAACCTACTAGTAGGCAGGAAAATTTGGGCTGATAAATACTATTATTTCATTTGGATTAAAGTTCTTGAATGCTTTTATCCATGTAGTATATTTTGTGTCTTGAAATATATGTATTCGTTTTCGACCATCGTTTGTTGCGCATCAGTATGTAGTATACCAGATAGCACGGCATGTAGTATCTCAGATAGTACAACACGTCCCTAGGACGTCGTTTCTTGGTCCCGTACGTCCATACTTGGTGCTACACAATGCGGATATATTTCGGACGTCCGTAGGATGTTCATTTCGGACGTCCATAAGATGCTTGTTTCGGACGTCCATAGGACTATATATGCAGCCCAGTAGATCGCCGTAACACGTCCTGGAAATATCCGAATAATGCCTTTAAAACGTCCTAAAAAGGAGATTCAAGTTTTGTCCGAAACACCGCCTTAACACGTCCTGGAATTATCCGAATAATTTCCCTAAAACGTTCCAAAATGAAATCCTACTTTTGTCCAAAGAACCGTCTTAACACGTCCTGCAAATATCCGGATTATGTACTAAAAGAGGATCCTACTTTTCTCCTAAGAACCCCAGTAACACATCCGAAAGATGTTCGAGCGGACATCCTCAGCACCTTCAAAAGATATACTTCAGGAGTCCACCGTAGGACGTCCCACGGACGCCCGAAGGTAGATTTTGAAAGTCCTGGGGACGTTGGAATGTCCAGCCGGACGTCCTCGGAACGTTTTTGTGCTATCTGGGATATAGTCTGACATATAGTATGAAATGAGCGAGCTTTAAACATGTTTTTTAAGCATAAACACGTGAAAGGATTGTTCAAGAAACAATTTTTTTTAAGAAAATCATTTTTATTTTCAAAATATGGCTGATGCTTCCCATAATCAACATTGTCATTACATACAAAAAATTAAACACTGGTAAAAAAGCAAATATATCGCTCGAGCTTTCAAACGTGCTAGCGTCTGTCCTTCATCAGGATGGTAATGGACAGCTACTGACGCGTTCAGAAACTCTGGTTTTCTATTTGCTATTTTACCAGCATTTAATATCCCTATCCCTATTCACTGACTCTCATTCCAATGCTGATTATTCCCAAACACCTCTGAATATCAGACACCTCTTCTTAGCGGACACTTTTCCAATTCCTATTCCGATGCTCGTTATCCGCTAACCTTCCGGAATAGTGGACAGACACACAAATCTCGAGGTATGCGCTGCTGTATGTAACTTTTCTTATATAATTTCTTCCTTGGTTCTTTTTACTTTTATTATAACATTATCATTATTTAAATGAAAAATATGCATCAAATCGTACGTAAAATATATTGAGTTACTGTTCAAATTTTTGTTGAGACTAAATATTATGTTGAGCTAAATATTACTTCGTACGCTCAACAATTCGACGAATCCAAGGTAAATAACTGCCCACTCGAACGTACAACCCAGGGAAACCTTCTTCTGCGCAGCGGTAACCGAAAGCTACAATACCTAGTTGTATCCAACGTTCTTCTTCTTCTTCTTCGAAGAGAAGTGGGCCGCCAGAATCTCCCTGTTAACGACAAAGAACCAAAAGACTTATAAGCCAAGCGATTAATAATCGGCTGTGAATATTAAAGAATCGTTTGGTTCAATAAATTCGCTTCCACTGATGTATTATACTATACATTGAAATGCCAGAAAAACCGGTACAGGCGTGCGTATGCAAATAACGGAGCTTTGCAACCAATCAGCGTAACGCGATGCGGTCGGCAGCGCCTATATAAGACAAGAGATGTCTGGCAAAGCTGTTAGATCGGTTCTTGCCGCTACAATGGCAGGTTATCAAGATTTAAGTGATTTTGAACGTGGCGTTATAGTCGGCACAAGAGAGATGGGACATAGCATCTCCGAGATAGCGACAAAATTTGGATTTTCGCGTACGACCATTTCACGGGTATACCGTGAATATCAGGAATCCGGTAAAACATCAAATCTCCGACAGCGGTGTGGCCGGAAAAAGACCTTGAAAGAACGGGACATTCGACGACTGACGAGAATCGTTAAACGAGATAGACGTGCAACACTTCCTCAAATTGCCGCGGATTTCAATGCTGGGGCATCAACAAGTGTCAGCGTGCGAACTGTTCAACGAACCATCATTGATATGGGCTTTCAGAGCTGAAGACCTACTCGTGTACCATTGTTGACTGCACGGCACAAAGCTTTACGCCTCGTCTGGGTCCGCCAACACCGCCATTGGACTGTTGATGACTGGAAACACGTTGCCTGGTCTGACGAGTCTCGTTTCCAATTGCATCAGGCGGATGGACGTGTACGGGTATGGAGACAACCTCATGAATCCATGGACCCTACATGTCAACAGGGGACTGTTCAAGCTGGTGGAGCTTCTGTGATGGTATGGGGCGTGTGCAGTTGGCGTGATATGGGACCCCTGATACGTCTAGAGACAACTCTGACAGGTGACACATACGTAAGCATCATGTCCGATCACCTACACCCATTCATGTCCATTGTGCATTCCGACGGACTTGGACAATTTCAGCATGATAATGCGACACCCCACACATCGAGAGTTGCTACCGAGTGGCTCCAGGAACACTCTTCTGACTTTAGACACTTCCATTGGCCACCTAAATCGCCAGACATGAACATTATCGAGCATATCTGGGATGCCTTGCAACGTGCTGTTCAGAAGAGATCTCCAACACCTCGCACTCCTATGGATTTGTGGACTACCCTGCAGGATTCCTGGTGTGAATTGTCTCCAGGATACCTTCAGACATTATTCGAGTCCATGCCACGTCGTGTTGCGGCACTTCTGTGTGCATGCGTGGGGTTGGGGGCTACACAATATTAGGTAGGTGTACCAATTTTTCTGGCACTTCAGTGTATAAATACAGAGTATTCATACTTCCTCAACACTTTATGGATAGAGGGTGCAGTAGTTCTCGAAACGTTTCGGGTCTTTTTATACTGTTGGAAAGTTTTTACTCCTTTTCTTACTTTTTTTTGCTATTTCTATTTATATCCTTTATTTTTTACTTTATTTTTCGTCTTCCCCGATTTTTCAATTTTGTTTTCTCCCTCTTTCAATTTGATTCCAAATCTCTTTTCTTTTCGCTTTCTCATTACTTTTTATTCTCTAATTTTCTCTTTTCTTACTACCATTCTCTGTCTCTCTTGTTATTTTCATTTCAGTCAATGGCAGAACCGCAAACACGAAAGTTCTTGTGGTGTCCTCTATTACAAATACAATTTTTTTTCTTCTCTACATTATAAATGAGCCTCCATTCACTTTTACTTCATTTAATATTTCGTCCAACCTACCTTTGGGAACACGGACCCTCTATTGTAACAAGGGAGGATCAAGGACGTTATTACGGGGGGGGGCGATTTCATCTGCCCTCACCGCGAAAATTTTTAGTTTTGGACTGTTAAATAGTTTAGGTAAATGTTGTTATATTACTAGCCTTCCTTTATCTTCACCAAAATATTTAATTTAAGACAATGAATTAAAGATGGTCTTTTCTTTAATTAAACTATATGGTTTAGGGTAGATTATAGTCAAGTATGACAGAAGGATAAGCTAGTAAAGGAGACATATACAATAACCAAAACGATAATTTACAATGTAATTAATAGAACAAGTTTAAATTCAAACTACAAAAACATCGTAATTATTTTACTTTTTTTCATAATAAGCAACTTTTTAAAAAACTTGAAGTTTATAGTGCAAAGTCGAGCCATCTTGGTTTCTTTGAAAATTTGTCAATCACTTTATTTACATCAATATGAATGTCTCTGTGGGTGTGTATTAAAAGTCTCTTCTGTCATCCGCGTTCGAAGCCAAGTTTGAAGGCGCTTCAACGATAAAAAACTACGTTCTGCTGAAGCAACACCTACTGAAAACGTAGTTTGAAGGGCGAGAAACTTGTAGATTCGTGGAAAAACGTCTTGATCGCATTTCTCCAAGACTTAGAGACTTTGGACGCCTGTGTAAGACTTTTATTTATTACAGTCGTAACAAACAATACATAAAATATTATTCGTCTTATTTATTTTTTTCCTATTTAACCTTGACGAGGGGGGGCGCTCGCCCCTTCCGCCCCTCACTGGATCCTCCCTTGTATTGTGACCACTTCTTTCCTTCTTTCTTTTCCTCAATTAACAACAAACGAAAAAGGTAGTCTGAGTCTTCCCTTGAATATTTTCAACTTTCCTGATTTTTTTGATGTAATTAACAAAATATGGACATGTTTGTGTCAAGAGTTGGACTTAAAAACTGACAGGTTGAATACTGTGCAATATACTCGCTTCACCAAAAATACAGTGTGATTCAAAAATTGTGTTAAGCTGCAGACAGCCTCCCTTAAGGACGATGTGTTTGATAAGCAAGTTGATAGCGAGTTAACAACCTCTATCAACTTTAAAACTCCGCTGAATATTCAACTTTTATTTCATAGTCCAAAAGCGCAGTGGCTGAAGAAAAGGATTCAATCCTGTCCCATTGGGAAGCAAAGCACGGTTTTGCTTAAGGCTAAATCACGTGATCTCCTTCAAAGCTACTTACGCCCCCATAATTTTGAAGATTGCCACGCCCTCCGTAATATAGACTTTACTTAAAATTTGTTAATTATTCTTAAGTTACTAATTAAGCAAAAAATTCAATACCTTGCAAGCACCGATTTTCTTTTTTATATCTCCAGCACAAATCACATTATTGGTGATGCTTTCTACATATTCGGGAATTTTTCTGAAAATTCTTCGGCATCTACCGATGGGAACAACTTTAATCGTAACTTGCTGCAAAGCCTCGCTTTTATGACCACCTATAAAACACATTGAACAGAAGGTCCGTGTTAATATGAAGATGTTCACTTCAATGTCCATATAAAAGTGTTCCATTTCAATGCTCATGTTATGAATAAACAGTATTTACAAGAACGTTTAAATTTCATCATAAATGTTTGTTTGTTTGTTTGGATTTTTATGGCGCAAGAGCATCTGGGCTATACTGCGCCAAACATGGTAAAATCAAAGACTGTAGTAAAAGCCAGTTCTTTGTAAAGGTTAAGCACATGTATGTGGTCAGAATGGTCGTATAAAATGTTAGAAAATGTCGAAGAATTGAAAGTACGAGCAAAGTTAAAATAAGGTTATAATAAATAATAGCATAAGGGCATTGAGTTAAAATATGTAAAACATTGATGAGTTCATTGCACACTTGGTGCTGGTTTTCCTTCCAACAGATGTCTATGGGTGAGATGGGAATGCCCAATGCGAAGTCTGGCAAGGAGAACCTCCTCTTTCCGATTTTTACGGTATGAGGAGGGCCAGTTACCAATTGTATGTTTAATATTATTCAATTTGTTATTGGTTTGATGATCCCATTCCTCCTGCCACCTTTGATTCACACAGGTCTTGATAATTGGTTTCAGGTCAGAGAAAGGAAGAAGCTGGCTAAAAGTAAGTGGTGAGTTCGTTGCCTTCGCAGCTGCATCAGCAGCCTCATTCCCTTTGATACCAATGTGAGCAGGGATCCAGCAGAATTTAATATTGGAGTAATCGTGCAGGTGCTGCAGTTGTGAATAGATTTTGGATAAAATAGGATGAGGTGAATATTTGAAAGATTCCAGTGCATAAATATTTAAAAAAAAAAACAGGCTATAAAGGAAAATAAACATTTAAAATTGGTTTTCCTTTTGCGCACATTTGGCGTCACGTTAACGTTTAAAGTTTCAGCACATTGCACTGCAGATTCAAATACCAAAATGCCAATGGAGGTATATTTCCAGACTGCGCATTACGTTCTGCGTCAGCGCAATACGCTATAACGCAATTAAAATTGCACAATTGATAATGCGCAGCTAAGAAAGTTTTTAAATGTTTAGTTGAATGAAAAACAAAGTAGCGTTGAAAACGTTATTTTAAAATTAACCAACCCTTCAAATGCTCAATTCATTTTAAAATGGATTAATATTAGAAACGTTATCAATGCGAAAAAGGAATTCGACACCAATTTGGCGAAACAAAATTAGCGTCAAATTGCTTTTTGAAGTCTCCAAATATCACCAACTGGCAAAAGTGTTGCACAACTTAGTGGCAAACGAAAATGTCACTCTTCTCAGCAACCGGCTTGCGACGTTTGTCGACATTTTTATGCATCTGATGTTTCATTTCCTCCACGCAAGTTTTCTTCAGAAAGTTACAAAACAACAAGGACATATCTTCGATAAAATCTACGGACCAGTTGTTCTGAAAATTACGACGCAAATGCAGCTAACGCTATGCTGCGCAAAGGCCTACAGTATTTCGAGTAATTCAAACCTTATTGCCCAAAAGACCAAACCCCAGAAAGATGACGGTTAGAAAAGCCCTGTATATAGTGTTTGCTTAACTCTATGGTCTTTATTCTAAGGAGTGTAAATATCGTTTACCCTCTATGTGACTCTTCCATGATGAATAACACATTAGCCGTTCAGAGTGTAAACAAGTTGCGTGTATAACATACGCAACATTATTTCTATGATTGCCGCAGCTGAACGTAACGTTGTCTTCGCGAAAAAATAAAATTCAACCAAGCGACCAATGATTAATAACACGTTAATCGCACCTTTTCGCACATAATCACATTAATCACGCATTTCACACATATACATTGATTTCATTAATCGCACACATTGACCTCACTAATCATTGAAATGTAAGCATATGCCCTATTGCATGTGTACTTTACGTATCTTTATTCTTATAATTACTAACGTGTTAATTGCACACTTCACAAGCAAACACATTAACCTCACATTACATGCATTTAATAGTACATTTCACGCATAATTTTTATATTCCACACATTAATAGAGCATTAACTGTTGAGAGAGAGAGAGAGAGAGTAGACATTATGTATATATTCTATGTAATTTTATTTTTATAATTAATGCACATTAATCAGTAAAAGTGCAAATATATTGTATGCATATTCTGCGAAGCTCTATTCTTATGAGTAATATTACAACTACGTCTGTAATATGGAATTTAAACTTCCCAAATCACACAAATTGAGATTTACTTCAATATTACTTGATATTTACTTGAATATTTACTTGAATATTACCTTCAAGATACAGTTAGAAGAATGCAAGGACTTTTTCAATCCAACCACCCCGAAAAACGACCATTTTTCAGGTGAAACGACAAGTGATGGCCTCAGAGTTTTCATACCAGGCAATTATCAGCAATTATTACCATGCTACCAACGTAAAACTACTATTGACATTCCAAAGTACCAAGACATCTTCGCCAAGGGCCTCGCATGAGATTTACATGCTCATCTAAACGAGAAACTGGTTTTAAGCTAGTACTGTGAATAATGGATCCCAACACGAAATCAAGGATTTTGGAATGACAGATATTTCGTCATTTTTCTTTTTGTTTTCTTTTTGTTTTCTTTTACCTCTTTTATTTCTCTTCTGATGTTCAAGCATGCATTAACAGAAGGTTGTCAGCAATGAAACAAGAGGATATCCTCAGGACCTTCAAGAGACGTACTTCAAGCGTGAATATGGATCACCGCAGGACGTCCCGCGGACGCCCGAAGGTATATTTTGAATGTCCTGGGGACGTTGGGATATGCTTGCCAGACGTCCTCGGGACGTTTTCGTGCTATCTTGGATAGATCCCGAGCCCGTTTCGGACCCGGACCCTGGCCTGGGTTGAGCTTGTCTCATTTCTACTAGGCTCCAGTAAAAGCCCAAATTCGTATTCCTCATTGCTTTTTTAAGCGAAAGGGTAGGAGTTACTATATCTGTGGACAGTGACATTATTAATAATATACGCTATACTAGGCTATAGACTAGGGCGGCAAAATTTTGTGTATTAAGTTTGATATAACAAAATCAATACCATATCTGATGGTATCTGATGATATAATCAGATGTTTTGCCGAGAAGAAAGCTAGACGTCATGCTTTCCATTTAAATACCAGTGTTCGATAGGCTTTTATTTTTTTGCTAAAATTAAAATTTATTACAATAAAATTGAATTTGATTTATTATATACCAAGAAGAGATAATACTTCAATATAAGTTAATATTGTTTAATGTTTATGTTTCAATTTATGAGTTTGTTTTTCAACGTATTTATTGTCAATATAAAATTTTGTAGCGTATATTGAATGTAACAATTTTTATGTTCCTACCACTGTCTGGGGCGGTACACTGGTAGGAAGGGGCGGCAAATCTGTAAATACGCCCATGTCTTGGGTTAATTAATATGCTTAGATAATTAAAAGGAAGAAAATGCATGAGGATGGAGGAATGGTTGAAAAAATAAATTAACCTTTTCTCACGTCAATTGGGTTAACACTTTGGAAGAACAAGAATCTAGAGATTATAAGCATTATTTTAAAATGAAGACTAAACGTTTTTTTAGAATTATTGGAATTAATTCGCCCAAAAATTAAGAAACGAACCTAGTTTAGAGATACTGCAGCGAAAATTATTAGCAATAAGTTTATTATGTATATCTATGCAGTAGTCCCCGATTACGAAAACCTCTCTTAACCGAAATTCAAGTTCAATGTTTAATTCGAGAATCAATGTTTTCGACAAAAACGCCGGGTTTTTTTTTTTGTTGTTTTTTTTAAGTGTACTCCAGCAAGAAACCAATGCAAATGGTAGACAACGAACCAGCAACATAGAGTTTTTAAAATGATTTGGAGTGGGGGTGCCCCAATCGCATATTATATACCTTTATATAATACATGTAAAATTTTAGTTTATTTGGAATTATTGGGTGAGGCTCGGACTTCACGGGTCCATATAATTCTAGGCCTATGAATTGGTCATACACACAAGCCCATACCCTGCCAACGTTGAACGAACTCCAGTACTAAACACAGGCGCCTATATGGCGGTAGAAGGGGCTACAGCCCCCTAGTCATCCAGAAATTTGATTTGCCCAAACCTTTTACACGTTTACTTTCAAAAGTTTTACAGTCACATTTTAAAATAAGGTACTTTTTAGCTCTTTACTAATTGTCAGGTAGTATCAATTATTTTTGTAGCGTTTTGGTATCTTGTACATTCACTAAAATTCTCGACAGCTTTGGAGAAGGAGGTACAACTTTTCTCACCCCCATTAGAAGTACCCGTATGAGCGCCCATGGTATTAAATATTACAGGAGTACTCTTGCGCTTGCTTTATATTAATTTAGCCGCGGAATTTTAAAATGAAAAATTTAAATGAAATTTGAAGTCTTTATTAGCGTAAACGTGAGTAAAGTTTTCCATAAAATAATTTATTTAAATAATTTTTCATAGGGAAACGTATTTTCAAGCAAATTTCCATTTCTTCCAGACTAGCTGGCGCCTAAGGGCGGACTGGAGTGCCAGCCAGCCCGCCCCTGGGTCGATGCGCCCTCTGGGCGATAGCACTAACGGCTCCGAATGGGCAAAGTCTGACGCCCTCGGATAAAACAAGATATGTGCCTTTTGAGAGGAAGGAACCCAAACGCCTAAGCACTGGCGCATGCAGGGAGAGGGTGTATATATATACATACAGATATATGGAATTGTAACTCTGTTACTCCCCTTATGAATTTTCTGCGTACGCGCATGCGCCTAAATAATTAAATTTTATGATCCTAGCTTCCCATAATTTAAACATTAAACTCGTGCTCAGTATTTCTTTGACCAATCAGTAGTTTCCCAGCAACCACATACCCCTTCAAAAAATATACAAGGTTAATTTTTAAAAATGCTTTTTTATAGCATTTTTAAAGATTAAAATGTTACTTCTATGCTTTTAATATTTAAAAAGTTCACTAAGTGAATGTGTGTATTAAAAAAATTAACTGCTCTGGATAAAGAAACTTTCGTCTTTTTGCTCAACAGAGACATGAGAATTGATCTATAGCGTCTTAAGTCATCGGAGTCTTCGGAGTGTCTTTAAGCCATCGATGTCATTGGACCGTCTTTAAGACATCGGTGTCTAGTCAATAAAACGTCTAGTAATAAAACGATTTCCAACAATAACTATTTTTATTATAGTAGGTGAAAATACACTTTTTATTCCAAATTTTTGAAAATTTAAGTGTAATACAGGGGCAGGAGATATTATTCAATGGTAAACATATTTTACACTATTTCTATTGACCCTGTAGGCAACCTTTCCAAACTATTGAAATAGTGAAATCGAAAATTTTTTTTCGGCCCACACCATTGATCACCGTGATTGAAGGATGTTCATTGATAACTAAGTAAGAAGATACTGAAGAAGAAAAACTTACGAAAACTGACTTCACCCCATCCAATGACGGTCACCCGACCATAATCCTGGCGTAATGTTCGGCCTGATGGAAGACACACGGGATTTACTTCAGGGCTGGAAAGAACAGGAGCATTCAAAGTGATCATGGCAATATCATGCTCGTTATTTGGATATCGAAAGCCATCATGAATATGTAATGCAGAAACAGTTGCAATTGTAACTCCATCATCATTCATCGTGGCATGATCCATATAATTTTCTTCAGCCCTTTGATGAAGACTTCCTATGATAACAACGTAGTCTGAAAGGGCCCTAGAATAAAAGGTTATAGTATATATTTATAGAGTATATAAATATGTGTGTGTGTGTCAATGTACACACACATGTATACCATACCTCGAAGGTATTGCTATTCTAGACCACCGAAATAAAACGAACCGCACGGCTTCTCAGAAAATGTAAAAGTTGTTTTACTATACTGTAGTATAGTGGTGGCCACTTAAAATTGGTTGAGAGCAAAGACATAGCAGTTCAAAAATTAGGGGGACCCAAACATCTTTAAAAAAGATCAATTTTTTGGCGTCACAAAGAATAATATACTTTGTTATTCAATGTGGGGGGGGGCTTGAGCCCCTCACTTTTCTAAGGGTTGAGGCCTCGTAATTGAGAGTCGCTAAATCATAAATGTTACCACCAGAAGATAAAATTTATATTATTTTAGAATTGGATATTAAAATACAGATGTTATATCATAAATTTATTGAGATGAGAGTGATCATAATTTTATTCAGATGCCAATGATTATTATTTTATTCAAATGTCAGTGACCACATTCATAATAATAACCGCACGTATTATAGATATAACCATCCCAAACGCAAACAGCATGCAAAACACATACACAACAAAAATTACCAAATATCAAGACCTTAAATTTGAAATTAAAAACACATGGCATATGGAAAGAGTTGACATTTCACCTGTCCTTTTCTCAACCACAGATCTAATACCAACCACACTGCATATAAGCTTAGAAACGCTTGAAATTGACCCCAAAACCTACACTAGGCTGCCAAAGGCCACAGTTTTAAACACATGCCGAACAGTCCGAAAGTTCCTAGATACAACACTCGAATAACCTACAGAGAAGTCTTGAATACTTGGCACTTCCCATTTCAAGTTCGTACCGCCAAGAGCGAGAACATATAAATAATAATAATAATAATAATAATAATAATGTGAGAATTCTTAGCGAAGATATCAAGATGGAATTTGGTCTAGATAAATGTACTACGATCACAATAAAAAGGAAAAACAGAAGGCACAAAGGTTATACATTTAGGTAACCAACAAGTAATCAAATAACTTTTCAGCAAAGCAATAGTATGTGTACCACCCTGTATATCATATTAGGAAGAATGGTTGCAAAATGCATCTCTGTATTACCGGAAAGGAATCATAGTGAAACGACCATAGATAAATTTGTAGTTGAGTTACCTGATTTGACTCTGTCGTCCAAAGCAATGAGCTGCAGTCAAAACGTGGCGAAGAGTTATTAGAGTGCCTCCACATAAAAATCGGGTGACATTTGGCTTTATTTTCATTCGAATAGCAACCTAGGAACATAAAATGAAAGTTAATAATTAACTTGGACCAAAAAACTGACATACTAGAGTAATCGATGATTATGTAATAGATATTCAAGCGATATGCATATAATTGATGCCTATAGCCGATATGCATATAATGAATGCCTATAATCGATAGGCATATATAGATGTCTGCAATCGATATGCGTATAATTGATTTGCATATAAATAACACGTACAATTGATACGTGCGTTATCGATAGATACAATTGATCCATATGTAATTGATGATTACAATCGATCTATATGTAATCGATTCGTGCACAATCTATATATATATATAAAGTTATAATATAATGAGCAACATATGTATATAAGAAAAATACAGTAAAAATAAATACGGAATGATAATAAAACACAGAAATAAATAATAAAACTAAAATGAAATAAAAAAAGAAATAAAAACAGAGACAATAAAAAGGAAGAAAATGAAAGAAATGAACCAATTTCCGTTTTGATACGTTCAAAACTTCCCTTCAGCTGAACGATTCAAAAATAATGAACATGATGAATGATTCAATATGCGAAGTTGAAACGTGTATTGTAAAACAAAATAAATTGTAAGCAAATTACTATGAAATGTTTTCTGTGTAATACAGTTAATGTATCAAAGAATTGCATACTGTGAGTGAATATTAAAGGTTGAATACTTGATACGTCAGCACATTTCTCATTTTAATCCTGATATAAAATGGAATGATCGGAAATCGGGGAGTGACGGAGATTATATATCGTTACAATTTAAGCTTACATAATAAACTTTTTGTATGGAATAGACAGTTACCATGGAGATTTGTACTATATTGATCGTAACTACTAAAACGACAAAAATAGTGCAAAAATTAAAATTAATAAAAATAAAATGCAGTGATAAAATAAATATTTTTATCAAAAGGAAAATAAATTTAGTTATAAAGTTCGCAAGATGAGACAAATAAAAACAATTAGCATATCCAGTCATCTCTTACCACTGAATTTAACTATGTATGTATTTATTTTGCATGTAACCTCCATAAGGCGGAAACCTGCATACTACGGAATTTTTTCCGGTCCCGTGAGTTTCTGTCTTAGACAGGTTTCACTGTATATATTCTACTTTTTCAGCTCTATATTAAGTTATAGAGCATTTCAAGGTCTAAAACTTTATGTAAAAATAACTTAAAAGAAAAATAGTCGCTATATACGTGTGTGTGTGTGTGTGTGTGTGTGTTTCATCTAGAATAAAATTAGGACAGGGCGCAGGGCCCGGCAAAAGGCCATTTTATTTGGCGCTCTAAATATACAGATCCTCATAATGAATATCCGCGGTTACGTCAGCTTTACTGCTATTAACTAACTAACTAACTAATTCTTTTAAACACAACGTCTTGATTTATTTAGTTCCTATTGTTGTTTTCTTTAAATTTTTTAGTTTTCGTTTGCAGGTAAGCATTTTTTGGAGTTTTTTTTTAGTTCCGAGTTAAGTATATGCGAAAGGCGAGCGGAAGGTGTGCGTGATTGCAATCTAATGTCAATGTTGCCAGATGGCAAGATTAAAAAATCCCAACTTCATACAAAATAATAATTAAATTAATATAACTATAATTTAGTTAAACAATATCCTATAATATTTCATTTATTCAAATATCCTATACCAGTGGTTCTTTAACTGTGGTCCGTGAGACCTTCCCAGTGTTTCACAAAGGTTTGAAAAAGTACTAAGACAAGAACATTTGCTCTTTAATGATAAGAATGACGAGGGAACGAAAAATTCCTTCCTTAAATGGTGAAAATGAGTGATGAAACACTAGAAATAAATATGTATGACGTAAATTCCTGGCGTTGAACTTTGAGGAACTTCTTGGGGACCGGAGGGCAGATGATCTGAAAAGGGGAGGTGCGCATCCAGGAAAGTTAAAGAACCGCTGTCCTATACTATGACAAGTAAGCTTCATAAAATAGGGATGTAAAACATGCTTAATTTAGTGCTTAAAGACAAACAAATTGATTTTAACAAAAATTTGATCTCAAAAATACGTGGAACCGCTAACGTTTATCGCAGTAGTCCGTGGTTGAAAGTCTGCAAACCTGGCAACAGTGCTTTGTTTACAAATATTCGTCAGCAATCTTGTTTTGCCAAAACCATCAGTGTTATTACGAAAATGAAATGCTGGAGTACAAAATTTTTATAAATCAACAAATTTCGTCACACGTTTTGGATTCTAACGTGGGAATTTGAATTATCATCGGGGACGGATGATGTGTTATTTTCTGAGGGCTAGATGGGACATATGGGCACAAGGGTGAACAAGTTGAAGGGCAGGGTGCTAATAGGTTCGGCAGGGCGTTGCGCCCTTCTATTTCGCTTTAGATGAAACACTATATATATATATACTATATACATATAGTCGACTGTTTTTCTTTTTAGTTCTTTATATAAAGTCTTAGATCTTGAAACACTCTATAATTTAATATGGAGCTGAAAAGGCAGTCACAAAGGCAAAACGCATTTGAAATCACTGAATAATAATTCTGCTTATAAGTTGATTCGTTTCGACTTTAATTTTCAAAGGTCATTGATTATAATTATCAATAATACATGAAGTTTATTTTTGCAAAATTAATTTTGCGGAGATTCAGCTAAATTTGCATTCTCTTAACCGTAATTTGAACGTTAGAATTTTAAAGGAGGTTAATGTTATTACATATGTAGTTGTGTTATCGCAGTATATTAATAATATCGCTTATTGATAATACTATCAACGGGGATTTATATTACTTCAACTGCTCATTAAATAAAGCGGCATGAATCAGAGTAACAAGAAAATTACGAGCGTTTCCATATTTTTTTATATTTCCCTCTCTCTAAATCTATAACTATTAAAGTCCCCGTGCATCAGAGGCGTACACAGAAAGTTCATAACGGAGGGTAAAAGGCTCACAATGGGAGGGGGGGGAGATTACAGAGCTACAACTCTGTGCATTTATATGCATATATACAAAATTTTTATGAGGTCGTTATTCAATTATATATTTAATTGGGGAGATGCAGCCCTCCTACATACGCCAATATTGTGCATTACGCCCGTATGTGCTCTCATTCACGGAAACCCAAAAGTTTTACAGAGAATGAGTTTTCAAGTAGTCCGGATTTTTAGGATTTTTAGGTTATGGATTTTTAGAATTTTTAGGTTACGATGTGTTGCCAGGTACCTACCATCCATGGCCACGAATGACTTCGGTTGACCGTTTGACCACCGGCTACTAGCAAGCTCCGACGATGCGGTTGTCTTTGAATTCGTCTACCACAACCTATATAAAAAGAGTATTAAAACTTAGTATAGTAAGTGTTATTACTAAAGCCTGGATTATATGCAAGTGCATATGCGATTGCATATTTTAGCCCTTTTCAGCATCAGTGCATATAAATTCACAAAAAAACGGTAAATTTTCAGAATAGATGCATATTCCGAGCGTTTCGATAATTTTAAGAATTTTTTATTCTTTTATAGAAAATTTTTCACGTGACGATAAAGTTAAACTTCCCTTTTACTTTTATATGAGTAGAGAGAAAAATGGACTTATAGATGTACATATTTAACTATATCCTGAGGCATCAAAAAATGTAATAACATTTGTAGCTGAATTAGCTACTAACCTTAGCAGGGAGAAGGAAACGTTTTGTTCTATTATGCTAGACAGATGGTTAACTTAAGGTTAGATTAAACACAACGAACACTTACTTTATATTGTGTAAAATCTTCCGCAACATTAAACAGGGTGTTCGGTAACTATCGCATAAACTCCCTGCCACGCGAATCTTTGGATAATTTTAAGACAAAATTGAAGAGGGACGATTTTTGCTTGAGGGTTTTGTTTATGAATTATATCCATTTCAAAATTTGTATCTAAAAGCCAATCATGCTCCAAGATAGCCTGCTTTTACGTTGTTTCATTCAACGACGAAGGACACGCCCCTTGGTTTCCCCGCCTCCAAAATAAGAATTTAATTCGCTACAAAAAATAATTTCTTGGTCACTTGCTATTTAAATTTAGCTACGTAACTGCATTTTGCACACGCTAACTTTTCCTTTCAAAAAAGGAACTCTTCCAATAAAAAAGGTTCTTAATTCTAAGGCGGGACGACTGAAATTTGAGCGCAATCAATGTGCTTAAAAATTATATTAATGCTGTTTTTTATTTGTTTTGATGTCGTGCTGCTATTACACAGAAATTGATATAAATTGTAAAATATAAAATCAAAAATAAAAGTCGATAAATGTCTTTAATTTAAATCACTTGATTAATTAGCTAACCTAAGAAAATTACTACTAAAAAGAAAAACAAGCAAGTGAAAGAAAATCGCCTAAGGTCGATATTTAAATTTAGCGGGTTTCAATTAACATTAATTCGCAACTCTCTAATCCGTAACTCTCTAATCCGCAGCTCTCTAATTCGCAACTCTCTAATCCACAACTCTCTAATCCGCAACTCTCTAATTCTCAAGTAACTCGGTACTAGGTTTTCAACGTTAACAATAGCCATCATTATTGCATTTACGGAAGACCTTTACCTTATAGACAGGCAGGCAGGCAGGCAGGCAGACAGACAGACAGACAGACAGACAGACAGACAGACAGACAGACAGACAGACAGAAAAACCAAAAGCAATAGCGGGTTCAATATCTATTGAAACCCGCTAATAATACCCGCTGCGTGGAGAGATAAGTGGGATTTATAACAGGAGGTAATACTCATAAATTAAAAGCCCAATCAAAGGGTAGGGAAGAAAAAAAATGATTGAGAAACACTGACCTACAGGATTGAGTTTGTAGACAGGTCTGTTACGAGATCTGCTAATTCGTCTTCTGGTTCCTGATGCCCTTCTGACTCTGGAGCCAATTGTGCCACCGATACTCGAATTTGTTTGCCAGGTCTGTGGTATATTGTCTTTTTGTTCCCGTAAAAATGGACCAGGCTCAGTAGAGTCGGAGCTTGCAGAGAACTGCTTCCTGGAATAAAGTTACGTCATCTTTTAAATCAAGCTTTGAAATAGAAAATGAGGAAAATTTAATGAAGCCTTCCAGCTATTACTGAAGTTGAAAGAAAATTTATGTTAACAGAGAGGTCTTTGTTTAAAGGCCGCTTCCAGCTGGTTCAAATTTTCTTCATGACAGCAAGAAGCACTTTACTGTTATGCTGCCACGAGGAAATTTCAAGCCAAAGAATGCGGTTACTTAGTATTAATTAGCCTCAGAATTATTAAATTAAAATTTAAATGAATGAATGATTAAATATAGATAAAGCAAATTAAATAAAACCTGCCTGAAGTGACCACCTTTGGGACTGGACTGCGATGGTCATCATAGCGAGGTGGTCACCATACAAGACAGACTTTGTTATAGGCATGAGTAAATCCCTACCAGTTCTCTCTTATAAAGAGTGGTCACCTTATTCAGATGGTCACTTTACCAGGTGCCACTGTATATATTATATATACAGGATGGCCCTGAATTCTACCGACAAAATAAGATGAGTTGCTGGGGGTACCAAATAAGGCATGTTGTTTGCCCGTGTCCGCAAAGGGGACGGTTTGGCTGTAGAGCGTAACTACTGTTTATGCCCATCACGTTGCTACGTAGCCAATTGCATGAATTAAATGCAATTTTTGATACATAATTTAAGTAAATGAGCTAATAATACATCAGAGACAAAGAAATCCGGAATTCAGTTTCCTGATTTTGATCTGTGTTACTATGTAGTGAAAATAAGCCTAAAAATGCCTTTTTTTTAACACACTGGAAAAGAGTTGGGAACTGCCAAGTATGTGTAACAGGTGAAGAACATCAAAATAAACATTTTTTGTTCAGTGAATTTTTTTCCAAAAATTAGCCGTTCGGGCACTACAGTGAATTTAGTATTTGCATCCACCACATTCAAGGTTTCCATAAATGGCTACAATGCGCCATTTCACAAAGTTTTAAAATTATTTAATGTCAAAAGACGTCTTTCTTAAATCAGTTAAATTCACCGTAAATGTATGTGTAGAATCCGCCGCTTTAGTTGTGACCATGGGTTCTACACATGCAATTCCGGTGAATTTAACTGATTTTAATTAACCCCACTTCGTTGTGAACCCCTCGCTGTCCGTTTGGATGGACTTCGAGCAATGCCTGAGTAGTTGAAACGTTGAATTAATATATACTTGTAAATTTTAACATCTCTCTAGGCCACGCCTTCATTAAACAGATTGAAAGCAACCAATCAGAGCATGGAATATGCTTCTCCCCAAACGCAATCCAAAACACAGCGTACATAAACGCAAAACGGGTATAAATAGTGTTACAAGCATACAAAAGACGCCTAAGTATGACGCCAGAGATATTATGATGTCACACGCCAAACTACTGCAATTTCAGGAGGAGAATTCAATTTCAGTAGGAGAGAAAGAGAAAACGCGTATGGCAAACTGTACAGTTAAACCCAAGGTACAACAGAAAAATCGGGTGAATGGTAACAAAAATCCGATAATGTGGAATATTTGAAAAGATACGCCTCACTGGCCTTCAAAATAGTCCTCCTCTGATATAATGCACTTCTGAAAACGTTCACATAACTGTTGAAAACTTCTAGAAAAGTCCTCCTTTCATAATGCTTTTAATTCCCTTGTCATAGCAGCTCGGATGTGTAAAATGTCGGAAAATCTGTACCCCCCTCCTCCTCACTTCAGTGCAGCTTTCAGTTTTGGGAAGAGAAAAAAGTCTGTGGGGGCCAAGATCGAGAAAATTGGGAGGGTGATACCAGTAGCGCAGCAGTTTAAAACTCATGGGGGGGGGTTCAAGTGACTTTAAAGAAGATGGTATGGTGCGGCCTTAGAGAAAATAATGTACTTTGATATCCAATGGAGAGGCTTGGGTCCCCGAGCCTCTTTCTCTACACCACTGGGTGGTATAATCCAGTAGCCGATTTTCCCCCACCAGACTTCTTCCTCTTCCCAAAACTAAAATGCGCACTGAAGAGATATAAACTTTCCGACATTTCACATCTCCAAGCTGCTGTGATGAGAGAACTAAAAGCATTACGGAAGGAGGACATTTCTAGAATTGTCCAACAGTTATATGAACATTGTCAGAAGTGCATTACGTCAGAGGGGACTACTTTAAAAGCCAATGAGGTCTATTTTCTCGAGTGTTTCATATTGTCAGATTTCTTTGATCGTTCATCGGACTTTTCGGTGGCTCCCTCTACAATCAGCTGGGAGGGATCCACACTTTTCTTTACTTTTTACTTTGTTTTGTCTCTCAAGCACCCCTGGAGAACCTTGGGAATCTAGCTTTTATTTCAATAATTTCTTTTTAAAGAGAGGCGAGGGGAGGGGGGGAGGTCTGGACACATCTGAATATTTTGGCAGCAATCGTAAAACACTAAAGGGTGTATACATTTAGGAGAACATGAAATAATTATCTAGAGAAAAAATATTTTTCTATAATTAACTATAATTTGCTTCATTTTAAATATTTCAGGTGTCTTATTGTACCAGATAATCTGATAATGAAATTTAAATTATACTTGAATCCTTTGAAATGTGTGCCGGTTATTCGATTTAAAATTTTTGGAACTCACAATAATTTTTCAAGTACGCGCCTATGACGCAGAAAGTTCATAAGGGGGGGTTATAGGCTCAATGGGAAGGGTTACAGAGCTACAACTCACATATTCCTATGTTAAATATACAAAATTTCATTGCAATGGGGGGTTACAACCCCCCCTTAAAAACCTATCTGCACACGCCAGTGGCTCAGGGCATCAAGCCCCTCCCATTAGCTAACAAGGAAAATTTTTCACTTTACTGCTAGTTGGTTAATTTTAATTGGTTAAATTTTAGAATACGGTACAGGTTTCTCGACAAATTGGCGACTAAGAAAATAGTGGCCAAGCGGTTGTTTGTGTGACACGTCAAGGTCCATTTTTTATGCGCTGTTCTGATTTTCAGTGTTTCATCATTACATTGATTCAGAAGAACTCAAAAGACTATCCAAACGGGTAGAGAGGGCAAAGCCCGAAGCGGGGGTCTTTCTCCAGTTACCCTTCATTGATTCAGGAAAATTACAGAGTCAGAAATTTCAGAAGAAAAATTCAGAAAATTTTCAGAACAACTCTGTAAGTTATTAACGAGAGTTGCCAAAACGAGGAAAACTCGCCAAACCACTTTATTGGAGGTGGTGCCGTGTTTTAATATTTTACCAATTCTAGACGCGTATACGTTCGTAAAAATAACGTCTACGTTTGAACGGCGTCCTACAGGCAGTACCGCTTATAGCAAGGAATTTAATTCCGAGGGATCAAAAAATTTACAGCATGTATCGATACAATCACAGCATGCAAGTCCGTAGCCAAGTCCCATTAAAAATTTAGTTTCGGGGGGAACCGGTCCCTAAGATCCCCCCCCACCTGGACATGGCTTATAGTGAGTAAAATGAAAGTTCATACCTTTTGTAAAAGTAAATTTATTTTATTGAGGTGACAAAAGTTCAAAAATAATTCAAAGGTTGATTTTGACAGCCTTTCCCCGCCGAATAATAAAATGTTTAGGTCAGTCGTTATTTATACGAGAATCTACCCTTGTTCATTCACTAAAGATGTACGTCTAGCCAGCCGTCTAGGGTTAACGGCAAATCCCGTTAAAGATTTTTTTAAAGCTATAATACTTGATTTTAATTTTTTAATTGCTGAACCCCTACCTTCGAGCCCCTGGCTTCGAATGTTGTTTTTCCACAGCGAATGTAGTACAAAGTGGACTAATAGCGCCATCTAATGTTTAAAATAAGAAGTAAAATAAAATTCCTGAATTCAATAAAAATATTCAACCCCGAGCTTGGCCCAAGTAAAACCGAACAATCAGAGCACATAAACAAGGCATAATTATTTAAAGAGTTAAACTCACTTCGACCAACGTTTCAAACATTTTAGCATACACATCACAAGGCAGATAAGAGAATCAAAAATATTTATTAATTTGAAAATTATATAACCACTCATCGCTTTGCTTTACAGTACGAGGGGGAGTCTATGTAACGAAAGGTTCTTAAAGTGGTGAAAAACATAGAAGAATTTTGTTCCAAGCGAAGTACTGCGACTGGCGTTTTTGTTGTTTCTTGTTGAATGTTGCTCTCATGCCCGATCGCCATCATGTAACCAACATCTCAATGTTACTGAGACGCCTCAGCCTGTGGAGAATTTGGTGCAAGTACCTCGTCTGCGGCTGCCTTCATATCATAGTAAGTAACTACAACCGGAAAGTTGATGCCAGTACGTGCTTTGGCCCCATCGACTGCCCTGTCCAGCAGATCAGATGCGAGCTTGACCAGTGAGGTTTTGAAACACTTAATGGCTTTGGGTTCGATGCGGGAACATCCATTTAGTTTCAGTTTCATAACGACTTCCAATTTCGGAACCTGCCGAAGACTGTTTCCACAAATGCAAGTTGTAATATTCCTGGGTTTTCTTCTTGTTTTCGGCTTTTCTTTTGTCATGATAGTTCTTGGTATCTGGGATCCCATTAATCATACGGAATTGTTGTTAATTTTGTTTTGAAAACGAAAGTTGCGATTTTATATTTTCGATGCTGTGTTTGACACGAGATAAACTGACGCTACGTGTGAAAAAAAAATTCACTGTTTTCGTTTATTTCAAAATTGTGAGAGTTTTGGCACGGTTGGTTTGACCTCTTGCAATTTTATCGCAAAAGGTTTACCGTCTCTCTCTCTCCCTCTGTTTATATTAGATTATAGAATGTTCATAATATACATAATTAATAGCCAATACTTCGGCTTCGAACCAAAGATGATTGGAATGAAGATTAATTAAAAAGTTCTTTAAAGCCAGAGTTCAATATATTACGACGTTATTTTTTAATATCCTGATTTTCGGAAAGGTTTTCTTTTGAAATACAACTTTTTGCATACAAATTTCGGGAGTCCGTATCAACATTTGATGTGTTGAGCCAGTAATATTCAATAAAACGGAGAATTTTTCAATTTCAGAGTAGAAGGCGAGGATTACCAACACAAATTTGTAAACACAAACTGTTGAAATGCCGAGGTTCCTAGCCAAAAGAAAATTAAAAGTAGGGAGTGATATTCTGAAATATGACAAAATGGGGGCAAAACAGTTTTAGGACCAATGTGTTATATGTTTCATTTGGTCTGATGATTTCCGAAAACATTCTAAGTTTCTCGGCAAGTTTTTCTTTTTGCAAAATTTTACGGAAAATGTAGCGTACTTTTTGATCAATAAAAAGCAGGCGTGTCTACTATTTGTTTAGAGCGGTTTTTCTTTCTTTCTTTCTTTATCTTTTAGCCAATTCAGGACTGACCAAGATTTTAGCAAGTTATTGACAGGCAAATTGCTTTTCATCGCATCCAGTTCTGATCATGAATTGAAGACTAATTTCTGAGGATACAAATTCTTCCATTCACTGCCTTTTCACTACGCGCCGCCATTAATACGTTGAAAGCTCGAAAAGAATCTAGTTCTATTCTGGCAAACCAGCATCCTCCACTGCATAAGACCACACTGCTCTCTTCTAAACCAATACTGATTCGCCACTGACTGAAACATCACTATCAGTGAGTCTGAGAATACAGTGCTGCTTTCAGCAGCCACCCTTCTCAGCTTTTACCTTATCCAATTTCTCTCTCTCTTTCTCTCAACTTCTGGTCTTGGTTTCCATACTCTCGTTTGTACTTGCTTTCTTTTACTTTCATTTTTCTTATTGTCTTTCCCCCATCTCTTTTTTCCACTCCATTCTAAATCACTTATTCCGGATACTCCCAGAACTGCCGCCGTTGCAAAATTTCGCATGTTAACTGGACATGATTATCTACAGGCATACTTGTTCAGCTTTGACCTGACTGAAAACCATGATCGCAAGTTGTGCAACAGCAGCCATCCAATGACATCGTATCATCTTAAAGTGTGCAGCTCATTAAAAACTTCTCAAGGTATTGTTAGCAAATATTGGAAAGCTCGAAGGTTGACTGGATAGTCAAACGCCTGGCATTTGTAACACATAATTATTTCTATGATCCCAAGTTATTATTGGTATTATATCAACAATAAAGAGCCCAATTTCTATAGATATTTTTCAGATTACCCTAATGTAATATTCAGAGGCAGATCTAGCTCTGGTGCCCGGTGCGAATCCGAAATTTTTCTTCACCCTCCCCACAGCTAAACATTAATTGTTTTCAAAATAATTCCCCTTTTTTTTTAGGGCTCCTCTGAGCAGGCTACTAAATATTATTACATTAAATATTCCTTACAACAAGTACTTTTTCTGATGAGCCAAAAATTAAATTGTTTTAATACAAAAATTAAAATCTTACATGAATTTCAATACTCTGGAATGTCCTCTGTACAGTCAAATAAGTACATCCATTTTAATGTAAATTTTACTTTTCTAATTTCTCACTTGAAGTGTTGTATTGTGGTTTAGTTGGAAAACAAAGCTTTTTCCCTTTCTTACACACTACCTTAATAAAATAGCAAAGAATAATTTATACAAGGAGTGAATAAGGGATAATAATAGGAGGATAATCGGCTTATAAAAAAAATTAAATAAAGTTTAAAACAGTTTGAAATTTTAATATGATAAATTTTTATAAAATAGTTTTTCACTTCGGGTTCGTTTGGGCATTTTGGCGCCCCCTCCTCCCTTAGCTTGGCGCCCAGTACAACGGCACCGGTCTCACAGCCCTTAATCTGTCGCTAGTGATATTTCAACAGTAGTGAGATATAATTTTAAACAACCTGCCTTTACTATGACCTCAAGTTGGTCGTAAAACCATATTCTTCAAAAGAAATAAAAATTATTATATAAATATATCTATAAAATAATAGAAATTAGACACTTCAATGCATAAGTAATACTTCACCTCGTAGAACAGCAAAGACGAGCGTACTCCTTGTCAAATGAATAATCCATCCGATTTTCGAAATAGTTGAGCTGATTGCATTTTTCTGATGGGCGGCAGTTGGCGACTTTATTTTTTAAATTTTCCGGTACAACTGAACTTGGATATCTCGAATGCCCTGCATTTGAACTCGCTGTAACAAAAAAATGCAAAATAATAAATATAGTCTAATTTCGATTTAACGATTTTCACAGGACCAATGAACATGAGCGTTAAATCCAGAAATTTGTTAAATCGGGGAACACATTTATAGGAACCAATGACGCATCCACTTGATGGTGGTGGTTTGGGGTGGGGTGGGGGGCATAGGCGTACGCAGAAAGTTCATGAGTGGAGTTACAGGTTCAATGAGGCGGGTTACAGAGCTACAACTCACATATTCCTATGTTAAATATACAAAATTTCATTGCAATGGGGGGTTACAACCCCCATCAACACCCCCCTGTGTACTGCGCCTATTCCTATGTCTAAAAAAAAAAACATCGCATGGGGAGGTTACAACCCCATCCCCCTGCGTACACCAGTGATCGTAAAATTGCGTTCGGCTACGAGAATATCATAAAACTGAGAAACAATATGCCAAATATTACAATATCCTACCTGATTTTTCTCCATGTTGAGCCTGACTTCCAAGGAAAGAACTTAATAAAACGAGAAAGGTAAACAACATAATCCTGCAACGTACAACAATAGAAAATTATTCATAATATGCTAATATGATTATTTTAATAATATGATTATTTTATGCAGCAAGAACAAAAAAATATTGGGCCAAAAAAAATTGTTAAATACTCACAAAGGGGAAGTGCGTATAAACCAGCGGTTCTTATCTTTTCCAATCTATGAACACTTTTGCTGAATTTAGTATTTCTTTGTGGTTGTTGTCATGCTTTTGAATTTCATAATATTAAGCTTACAGTTGAAATTGATGCGCACCGTGTAAAATCTCCGATTGTTTTAAATATTTATCAGTGTTTAAAATTGTCATCAACCTTTCAACTCCTTATCAGTCATTTAAATTTTTATCGCTAATTTTAACGCAACCGACAGAGGAAATCCTGTATTTTCAGTGCTGCCATCTATTGACTTCTTATAGAACTAAGTCCTCCTTTTAGCACAAGCTATCTCTTTAAAATAAAACTTGCAAAAAATTGCAGTTGGATATATGAAAAAGTCTTATCAAAGCATTTCTGTGCCTTATGTGCAATATGTCATCTGCTACTACTTTTAATCTATGCAAATAACAGACAGACAGAGGAAAAAAAAGGACATTTTTGCCAAAATTATTATAAGAAAAATGTTGAAAAACACAGCATTGACACAGAACAGAAAAAAAGTAACATTTTGCTAACAGTTCGATGACGACATACTTTTCTTTGGCTCGGCGCATCACGACCTTTGCTATTCTTGCGCCATACAAATTTCACTAACTTTGCCATGCTTCAATACATCAAATCACCATAGCATGTACAATATTAAAAATAAGAGTATTTATATATTCCTATTATTATACAATAATTTCTGCCACCCACGTATTAATTAGCTCAAACTAGAGCTTGTGTAATTTTGGAGAAAAAGAGACGCTTTCCCCATCCTGGATTCGAACCAGGGTCCCTCCGTTTAGCCCGGAGTGTCTTGGACCGCTAGACGAATGAGGACAGGAAACAACGCTCTCTTTCTCCGTATGTAAAGGTGTTAAGGTATTATTACCCTCCGCAGGGATAACACAATTGCCAAATATGGTCAACACAAGAAAGCCTCCGGGGCGAGATTTTTGTGAGTTTTCGTGGGGGAATTTATTATACAATAATTTTTGCCACCCACGTATTAATTACAGCTCAAACTAGAGCTCAAAATAAAAAATGCCATGCTAAAAGATATTCATTATGATTACAAAATAGAAAATGGCATCATATACGACAATTTTGTGTATTTTTATGGAGTTTGGCAATGACGATCACTACCTAATCGCTAAAGGCTGCAGCATTGGTCACCAGTAACTTGCACAATATTCAGAGCATTAGTACAATTCCCAAGTTCTATTCAATCTTGGAATACTATTATTTTATTGGGGATTTTGAGATATGTTTTAAATCCATAAGCTGTTATACGATGCAGTTAGAGGTTTAGCGATCCCTCAAATACAAGCGGCCTCTGTGAGAACCCCGATGCCACCATAAAATCCAGTGCCGGCTTTAGATATAAACAAAGTAAGGCCCCACGATTTAGGGACCCCACAGGGACCTTGACTTTTTTTAAGCTTAAGAATTATTTCAATAAAGTTTATTTACAAATCTGAGAAATTTTCATGCTTTATAAACCTGGTATTAAAGATAATGAACCTCAAAGGAAATCGCATGATTTATTGACTATATATTGCGCGGACCTCATTCTTTTAAGGCCCATTGTATCCTTCCGCCCTAGGGCCCATATAAAACCTCAATCTGGCACTGATATAGTCCCTCGGCCGACCATTCAACAGTGACGAAGGAAAATTAGGTGACAGAGAGGGCTCAAGCTTTGCCATTGAAATAAAGGAACATTTTTCTCTTTATTACAATCATTTTTAAAGCAGCTGAAACCCCACAAAGTCTGAATTGATACGCCCCTGCCCGAAGACAGATCCAGAAATATTTTCAAGAGGAGGGGCGCCAATTTTGAAAACCAATTTAATCCAATTCCTTGAAATTTGTTACCGACTTTGGATAAGTAACAATAAGTGTAGATTTGTTGTTCTGTGTGGGGACGTGCGCCTCTGCCTGCATCCACCCTTGCCGCCCACCACTCCGTGTTCGATAGTCAAACAGTCGAATAATGGCGAACGTCATTCATAGGGGATGAGGGGGCACCATATTAGGCACCTGACATTACCCCAGCCCATAGGCGCCCATATAAGTGGGCAGCCGTTCAAAAACTTGATTTGCCCGATTCTACTATGCGTTTACTTTTAAAAAAAATTTACAGTCACATTTTAAAATAAGTTACTTTTTAGCTCATTACTAATTGTCAAGCAGTATCAATTATTTTTGTAGCATCTTAGTATCTTGTACATTTACTAAAATGTTTTACAGCCTTGAGAAGGAGGTAATAATTTTTTTCATCTCCCCCCACCCCCACCCCGAGGTACTCACATAGGCTCCCATGCCCCAACCCATAACATATAACCAGCTCACAGTAGTCACCCTCTCGAAAACTGGTCGCACTCCATGCTGCTTAACTCCGGTCATCGTACAGGAACTGGTATTTTCAACAATCCATAAATTCATTTTAAAAACAGCGCTAAAAGTACTCATCGCACTTTTTCTCTATAAGGGAGGGTTCGAGTATTACGTAAGCAATCTTTTGGCGATTTTATTCACCTCTCTACCCCGGTAAGCAAAAATTAACATTGGCTAACATAGGAAAATAAGCACAACAGCAACCCCCCCCCCCAAAGGTGCTTACGTAATACTTGAACTCTTCCTAAAGAGAAATGGGGAAGGGTGGAGGCTTGAAGGTAAGAGTCTAAGCTCCATGAATCCACCCCAAAAAAAAATGTGGATTCAATGATGTATAAATATATATTCCTAGTATATATCCCTCATTAATAATTAACTGAAAAAATCACACGTATATAAGCAGGGTGGGTTACATGCTTATGATGGTGGAATTGCAAAGATACAACTCCAGATATTCATGTGTATATATACAAAAATGCATCGCAGTGGGGTCATGACACCCATCGTCTCCCCCCTTGCGTGCACCAGTGCTTATATCTTTGTGACAGCAATTCTCTGCCTCGGTCCTCCCCCCTCCGCAAGACCAAGGGCGGACACAGGGAGGGAGGTCACAGGGGTCATGACCCCCAAAATATATTTTTTCACTGTAAAAAATTCCAACTTTCATGATAAATGAAGGGTGTTATTCCAAGACCATGGCAAATTCTGTCCTTGACCCCCCCCAAAATGAAAGTCTGTGTCCGCCCCTGCGCAAGACGGAGTTCAACTTCTATTAAGCTTTACTGTGCGTAAATGTATCATGATCAGACATCACGTTAAACAGTTAGTGCCGTCTCGAGACCGCGCTATGGGCAAAAATAATTGGGATGACATATTCATTTAAGCGCCACAGTAAACCGAAGGCAGCAGTCACTTCGTTTGAGGACTTCAGGGCAGGGTTCGGTTCCTCATGAGCCTAGTCGCATTTGAACTGTTCGGAGGTCATGATAAACCAGGGTTGTCCAACCCTTTTGCGCAGCGGACCACTTAAAAAATTTCCACGGATCGTGAGGGCCAATGGTTTCAGCGAATTTTCAAAAAAAAAAGTCGTAGACCACATAATTATTTAAAAAAAAAAAAAAAAAAAAAAAAAATCCACAGCAATTTATTTTTGCCGCCCATGCTGTTCGGGTAGGTTTTCCTTGTTTCTGAAAAAAAAAAAATCTTTTGTTTTCAAATTCTGGAATGTTTTTGCTTCCAAACAGTTGTTGGTAGGCCGGATTGTGGCCAGCGGGAGGTATGTTGGACAACCCTGTGATAACCCATGGGTGCCGCCTCAGGTCTCTTCGTACCATCTCAAGACATAAAAACAGGATCAAATTTGTTTAAATAAAAATGTAAATAAGTCGTATGCAAATTTCGCAAAAA
>QLNU02015270.1:107351490-107362402 GCA_006491805.2 Dysdera silvatica | reverse complement strand
CTTGAAAAATTTCCCACGAAAATCGAAAACCAATGAAATTCGACTTTTAATGCTGGTGATCGTGGATCACACGCCTACATGGGACTGAGGTCACATGCTTTACTACCTAACTTCTATCAACGACTTACTTTACAACCATTTAGGCAATTTTTAATATTGCAAATTAATCTGTTTCATAAATTTCAACTCGTTGCTTTGAACTTGCCCTGCTGTCTTTGTAGCAAAATTCTTGTGATGAATCATGATAACAATGGCAACAGTGCTAAATTAGCACTACCTATACCAGTAGCGTAAGGAAATTTGATGAATACACAAATAGATGTGCCATTTTAGATGACAAGTACTTTACAATTTCTTCAAGTGCTGGTACAGTGGAAAAGCATAGTGCCAATGATGCAAAGAAAGGAAGAAAATTTCAATAATTTGCACAACCGTTGTGGCAACAACAAACTTCAAAACTACTTAACGGCAAGTTCTACATATTTATTTAATTTTATTATAAGAGTGAAAGTCAAGGATGAAGTGGAATATCTTCACGCCTATAAATTCATTTGCCATAAGAATGTGAAAAAGACAAGGCCTTTTCTGGCAAAGTGGGGGTCGCCACATAGGACGATCTATTTATAACGAAAAATATAAATATCTCAGAAAATATGCATCCAATTCAAAAATTGTCTAGAATAAAAGTTTAGAATTTTCAAGTTTTTTTTTTTTTTCTATAACAATCAAGCCGCCCTTTTCAAAGGAGAAGGGGATAAAATTTCAAATGGAAATCTCTATATATTTTATTTAGAATTGGACCTCGATATAAGATCACCCCGCATGTGCGGTCATTTTTGAAAAGTCCCGGTTTACTGAATCGGAATTCTGTGTTACACGCCACTGCTCATATGGCCAGGCTCTGGACGTTAAACCCGTTTATAAAGTCACTTCAAGTTCTGAGAATTCAATAATACGATATTGTCAAGCACTCATTGCTCTGTAAGGTGTGTGTGTGGAGGGAAGTCTTCGTAGTAAAATAGAGAAGGGGAGAGGGTTTAGTGGGTGGTGTTTTTTCTCAAGAATCTGTTCTTCCCTTCTCCAGTCAAGCTTTTGGGACTAGATTGAGCTAGAGACAAAACAACCACGGGATGTATTTGCAAGAAGCAATTTCTCATACGAGCAAGGGAATTTCATCTGCTTCACCGCATTTGTGTGCTATATGTCGTATAACTACACACCGTATTTGTGTGCTATATGTGAAACGAAAAACTGTATCGTTTGAGGATAACAAAAAATTACCAATACTTTTAATGAAATATAGCCAATTAAAAGCAGCTTTTGCAAAACACAATGTAATAGCAAAGATGACGCTTTACAGTACAATTTGTCATCGTCATTTGAACTATTATGCGTAAATTCTTTGAAGTTCAAAATAAATTTGAAAATTTCTTAACTTAAAAGTTATTATTCTAAATTTATTAACTTAATTTTTATATAATGTTTATAATATTGGTTTATATATACAATTAAAATACTTAACGTAAGTTGAATTTTCTCTAATTCCTCATATAAGGTCACCCCAATTATAACATCAGTTTTGTGAAGTTTACAAGGGTGACCTTATAACGAGGTCTGACTGTATAATTTTTCTTCAATTTTTGGATTCTTCTTTAAGACGACCTACCTAGAAGTTTTGGGAACGTATCCTACAGTGAAAGAAATGTTCATTCACTACAACACAAATTTGCCGTCAAGTGCCCTGGTGGAACTATTATTTTCTTTTGCCACTATAGTAAATACTCCAAAAAGGAATGCTTTATCCGATACCAGTTTTGAACAATTGGTTTTAGTGAAAGCCAATAACATTTTCTCTGAATGCTTTTTTTAATCACAATCATGCTGGATTTTCATGTGTGCGCCGTAGAGATAATTTGCCTCACACTGTTATTTCAAATTTAACATGTATTTATAAACTATAACCCAGAATCAAAACGGAGCCGAATGTTGAAAAAATAAATTAAAATTTATATTTCTTATATTATGTTTCCTGAAATATGGTACACATTTCGCATAAAATGTTCACTTCCTCCTCGCTTTGTATACTTGTTTTAAATATATTTATGTATAATACAAAATTTTTCTAGGCCATCACAGTGCTAACTTCGACAGGAATGTTACTTCCGACTTTCGTCCCACTTCATTCGATATTTTGCTAGGTTTTTCAATTTATTTTTAAATGATCATTTTTTTAAATAATCAAAGTTTTTTGTTATTATAACCAAGGACATAAACTTAGCCTTTTTGCTTTTATATCCTTGTTAGATCAAGGTCTCTCTGCTTTCCTTCCCCTCCCCTTTAAAACCAAAATCGCTCCGCTGTTGGTGTTTCTCTTTTCAAAGTGCTCATAATCTTAGATTCGCCACCAGATACATGTCATAGGTAGAACCGTTTCTAGGTGTTTTGCCGCCCTAGGTAAAAACCGAAAAACGCTGCCCTCCCACCCTTTTACTACCACCACTCTTTCGCCTATGTTTCCCTCTCTACCATTATCCAGCGGTACAACAATGTAAATTTTCTATTATACTTTGAATCATTAAACCCGTTAATTATATTTATATTTTAAACTTATATTAGTTATTTTGTAATATTAGAATATTGTGAATAGTAAAACAATTGCTACATGTTATAATTGTTTAATTTCAACATCTTCTATTTTTTAAAACTGAAATATTGACCTGGTAATATTTCAAAACACAACGTTGTATTATCAGAGCTAGAAGGCTTAAATGTATTAGATATAAAAGAAAAACCCAAAAACTTGCATGTAAGATTAAACAATGAAATACGTGCTACCATCTTTATTTATGGAGATTATAAACAGTGGAGATGAATAGCCTTTTTTTTAACGCCTATGAATCCGTTCTGCCATCTATATTTATGGAGAACATATTAAATGGAGGTGAACTGATTTTTATACACATTAGGCAAAAAAATATTGACACAAGGGTCGTTAACCACAAAGTGACTATTGATAAAAATGTGGTAGGCCCCGAAAAAGTACAGATCCGAAGGCGAAACAACTTTAGCTATGATTTTTGTATCGGAAAACGCAAACTTGTGCCCGGTATTCCAACTATGTTGTGCTATGGCAGATTTATGAAGTTCTTGGTTTTGAACATGTTTCTGGTGTTCCTTTACCCTAAATTGTAAAGCCTTATGCGTCTGTCCGATATACATTCTTCCACACTCACATTGGATGTTATAAATTCCACAGTTAAAACGGTCAGGAACGGGATCTTTGAATTGTGAGACCCCAATTTTGTTAATCGGGCGGAACACAACCCAGAAATTAAATCTACGTAAAATAGAAGCAATTTTTGCCGAAACCATAGGAACAAAAGCAATACAAACACATTCCCTATGCGGTGGCGACTCCGGTGTAAGTGCAGAAACAGGTTGCCGTTTTGAGAGTTTTCAAATGGCACGGTCGATGATAGAGGGATTGTAACCCCGGTTAACAGCAATGTTCTTAATGAACGACAATTCACAGTGCAGGCTATCAATCGACGACGAAAGTTTGAGGGCTCTAGCCGTGAGCCAATAAAAAGCACTAACTTTCTGAAAGTGTTGATGGACGGAGATTATGTGAGGTGGTAGACTAATAAAGTTAGGTTTTCTGAAAATACTGCTTTGGAAATCCTTTTCCAAACGAGTGACCAACCGTCCAGAAAGGCCAATGTGGAGTTGTGCTCCTCTTCAACGGTAAACTGAATATGGGAGTCTATGGAATTAAGTATACTAAGCACATTGGATGTATTGGCATATGGATCCGACATAATAGCAAAAATATGATCAACATAGCGGAACCAACATCTAAAAGTAAGCCGGTGGTTGAAAATTTCTTCCACGTAATGTAGATAAATATCACACAGTAACGCGGACAAAGGGTTACCCATCGCCAGGACATCAACTTGCTTGAACAAACTGTTCTGGAAGGAGAAAACTGTATGGCTGATACAAAGTTCAGTGAGACGGAGATTGATTGATTGATTGTTTGGCTTTTTTATGGCGCAAGAGCATCTGGGCTATACTGCGCCAAACAGCGAGACAGAGAAGTTCACGGATTTTAAATGCCGAATAATGACACTCTGTCAACCCTTTGGAAAGCAACTGAAGTGCACCTTTGATGGGTACACTCTTGAACAAACTTTTAACAACAAATGACAACATTCTGGATGGACTGGGAAGAACCAATTTTAGGCGAGAGACGAAGTCAAACGAATTTTTTACCGTAAAACAATTATTGGTACGAAGCAACGATAGTCTAAAGGCTAAATGCTTTGAAAATGCGTGGGGGGCAGTGCGGATGTTCGAAACAATAGGCTGGAATGGTACGCTGGGTTTATGGATTTTGGGCAGAGCGTAGAGCCTGGCAACATTGGCTATTGACGGACTAAACGACTTCTTAGTTCCAGCGTCCAACAAGGGGCATTCTTGGATGGCCTTCCTTGGGTTAACCAAAATTTGAGATGATGAGCCAATTTTAGTGACTTTTACATATGGACCCTCTTGAATTAACCGGTTGGCCCCATCTAAATACTGAGTTTCGTCAAGGACCCATCAGTTGACATCCTTTGTCAGCTTTGGTGATGAGAATCTTTTTATTAGATTGAAGAACACATAAATACTTTAAATCCTGCGACGGCAAATTGGGTTTAGAGGACTTATTCGAAGCAAGTGCTTCAGTCAACTAATGGCAAAGAACCTGTTTTTGTTCCAATGTGATCTTGCTATTATTGCATCTAAATGATTTTTCGACAGGTACTATGAAAAGTGTAGGATGTACCGAGCGGGCGACCGCAAAATTTGCCGTAAGAAGTAGGGAAAACAAAATTTTCATTCGCTTAATTTCCCCTCAACGTGTTTGCCGCGAGGGGGTGTTGGCAAGGGCGGTAAGTGTTTGTGTTCCGTCGTCGTTCTTTTGCGCGGGGGGGGGCAGTAGGAATGGTGGCCGCCGAAGGTGGCGGCGCTGTGATCCCAGAGTGTTTGTGTTCCCTCCCTCCTGTTCTATCAGTAATAGCCAATAAAAGGCCGCTAACGCTTAAATAGATATATGAAATTGAAACAGAAACACAACAAGCGTCTAAAAGAGGGAATCTTGCAAAATTTTTTTTTTTTTTTTCGCAAGTTATAAATTAAAGTAAATTGCCCCAAAATACAAATTTCATCATCCCAAGTTCCTACACCAATTAAACACTTCAAACACGTTTCTCACATTATCTTCGAAGCATTTTTCAACAAGTTATCTTTGATTCATCTCATCTCCGTGCTCTGTTCGGGTCTGTTTGCGCTGTATTAAGTTTTCAAGATTAATTCTTCAATAATTCGTCTTTTATAACAAGAGGGGATTGTGTCCTCTTAAAGGGGGCATACGTTGGATTATCCGAGGGCGCCAATCTCATAGCCCATGAGGGCGCACCGGCCCGGGGGAGCCGGTTGGCCTTCGGCCCAGTCCGCCCCTGATTAATAATGAGCAATAGGCAGAAAAGCAGTTAGCATCTGCCACAATCCATTCTTTGCTGAGAAAATCAGCAGAGTTGGAGAAAGAAGAAGTGTTATTTCTTAGGGCCCATAAATCCTACATACGGACTGATAACAGCTATAAATCGTGCTGCTCATCAGTAAAGATTTGTTTACCTTTTTATAGCGGCAAATTTTTTCCTGCCGTCACAAGATGCCGGATAAACGGTATTAAGTTATATTTTGATGCGATTTATTGTTTTAGGAAATAATTTTGACATGAGTTGAGTTTATTAAACATTCAACTAAATATTCATAAGCAAGAATTGGGAGGTATATAAATACCTCGAGCTTTTCTGAGACACGCACGTTTCTCAGAAAAGCTGTGTCGAATTCTACGTCGTGTGAATATTAAGATCTACCATAATCGTGTCTACACCCTACGACAAGGGTCTTCAACCTTTTTCAGTGTAAGGGTCAATTTTGCGTATTGTTGGTCCACGAGCTGCACTACCGTACCAGCAATATTAAGACTAAACAAAGGCAAATGCAGGTGCTCCCCGCGGATTATCCTTTGTTGCCGTTTTTTGTAAAGTTATACTGTATATATATATACTGTGTAAAACCTCTCTACAACACTATTATACGGACCGAGAAAAATTATCGTTGTGTCGGATATCGTTGTTGCGAGGTTTTGCTGTATTGGTTTTGTGCACCCACCCGAAAATATTTTCTGGGACTGAATATGTATGTTGCAATGTAAAAACGTATATGAGGCAAAAAACTTTCCCAATACGCGCTAGTACACATACTGTTCCATTTCGTTTTTAGTGAGAAGTGTTTCCAATACACTTGGCAACTTTGTCTTGGCTTGCCGCCATGTTGCTTACGTCTCAATACAGGCTCCGCCCCTTTCCTTCCTCCATCCTACACCCAGCCTTCACCCCTACCCTCTCCCTCTTCTTCACTCCTACCGCTCTTTTTGCTCTCTCTCCTTTACCCCTACCCCTCCCAACCCCTGTTTTCTTGGCGGTCTCTTCCTACTCCCCCCTAACCCTCTAATCCCTTTCTCCTGTTCCCTTTCCACTCCCAACCTCCACCCCCTTCACCTCTTAACCTTTCCCGCTGTTGGCTTTCCTCTCTTTTCCTCCCCTTCCCCTGCTCCTTTTTCTCAGTGCAGCGAACAAAATAAAAACGGCATACTAACTTTTATTCCTTTTATCTGTCGGATAACTTCACCTCTTTAACTACACAGTCATCCACGTTAGGCCTAGCGCACCTTGCAAATCGGGTCCTTCTACTCCAAACCAAATAAACCTTCTCCCACAAACCAATCCAACAACATTCCTCTTCCCTTTCAACCGCAATTGAACAAAAAAATCCATATTGAAATGTTCCGACGTCTTCCCAATCACTTCAATACTTCCATAAGTCTTACCACCGCCACAGAGAAACACTGTATGATGCTCCACCCTGTGTGACATCACGCATGTTAAAATCGCTGATGTCAAAACCCCGCTTACAGCGACTTTCCTTCATGTTTCTAGGGGAAAATTGATCTTGTGGGACAGTATCTGTACTACCACCCCCAATACTTTTAGTTATTAATATGTAAAGCGAAATTAAATTTTTAGTGAGATTTTTGCTGCTGCTTATTTTTAACAAGTTTATCAATATCAGGTCTTACTTCTGATGTTTCAACCTTAAGTGTTTTCAAGGTGGACATTAGTTATTCTGCTCTCAACTTTTGATTTTACCAACTTCATTCTTGAAGTAAAGGGCTATTCACAGACTCACTATCATACGCAGAGGGTATTAATGGTAGTTCTAATGCCCATTGCTATGAAATTTTGTATATACTGTATAAATATATACATATGAATATATAGAGATGTAGCTGTGTAATCCCTCATTGTAAGCTTGGGACACCCTCATGAACTTTTTGAATGCACCTATGCACAGATGTTAAGTGTACTTCTGAATGGTAATATTTTCATAGCATGCAGTCAGATGGTTGGGAAGATGTTCTTATCGACATATTTAGAATAGAATTCAATGAGTCCTAAGTTGAATTTTATTTTTAAATCTCTGTTGTACTTCAAAACAATAAAACTACCCCAAATGTCCATATATTCTAGAAAAATAAAATATAATTAAGGGAGGACCGCGTATTACTTTAGTTCTCTAGCATTTTAAAATATTTATTACAAAATGTGAAAATATGACCGGAATGAAATACATAGGTTCAAGACTCAGAGGAAGCAAGGGTTGTTTGCATGAAATAATTTGCATTTTTTAATGAGCCAGTAGGCCACAAGTGGCCCGTTGGTTGAAAACCCCTGCTGTACGAGGTCTATTATTTAAAGTGCATATCAGAGCATATTACATTCTTGTTTTTGTCTCCGATTGCACCAACCACTTTCTTCTCGGATTACGTCACCATAACTTGCTGTCTTGCATGCGTTTCCAGTCGCCATGATGGAATACGATTTACAAATAGACATACTTTTACGTTTCAGACTTTTTTTTATAATATTTTTTGTATTTTATTCTTTCTTAAAAATTTCTTACCTATGTACATAAAACTCCGAGAAATTTGAGTCAAAATGGTCTCCGACATTTCGAAACATTTCCGCATCACACATTTACACAATTACAAAAAAAAATTCTCGTCTCCTTTGCACTCCAAAAATACATTCCACCACCCATATTTGTATTTTTTTTACTAAACATACTTTCCTCTATATGAAACATTTTCTTGACCCTCACTCCTTCATGAACTGATTCCTCCATCTACCTTTTTGTACTTTCTTTTACCAAACATGCCTTCGTCTATTTCCTCAATTTTATTCCTTAGTGAGAATTTCCCCAGTTGGGGGTTTCCCTAGCCAGAGCTATCCCGCGCCAGATGACGTCAGATGAGGATTCCCAACATGCGGGTATATAAGCTTAGGACTTTCACGAACTCTTCATTCTGCCTTCACTTGACAAAGGGAGCAGTTGGCTCCCGAAACGTCGTGTTTTTAAACTTTCAGAGTCAAAGTTTCTATTAGTAAGTCTCATTTCTTGCTACTTAAAAAAATATATATATTTATTTATCCATAGGTTGTTTTTTGAGTAGTGGCCACTATTTATTTTCTAGATACATAGCATACATACAAGGTTCTAAGTTTTATAGGCCTTCCATGTATCTACTAGTGTTGAATACAACATGGTCCCAGGTACGCTGAAGCTTTTAGATACCGTTGGCACTGCCAAATCTCTAGATTGTGCGAAGAGAGCGATCTATTGCCTGACGAAGGTATTCAATTATTCGAAAACGAATCCCACACAGTGGTTTCTTCATCTTAGACAAGTTGAAGTCTCAGGGGCTTAAATTCGGAGAGCATGAAGGCTGGTAGAGCACTTCCCAGCTTCAGCGATTGAACAAATCAGATACAGCTCCTGCTGCATGCTTCCTTGCATTGTCACGCAGATTGATAGATGGATTATGCATAAAGTATCGTCATTTTCTTCTCAGAGGTGCTCGCAGATTTTTTTGCAAAAACGAACAGTAGTATGCCGAATTAACGATCTGTGTTGGGGGAACAATATGCTTTATGGTAATACCATCCCAATCGTAGGCAAGAATTTTTAACCAGCTCCTCTGTTCTTCCTTCGAAAATATTGCGACTGTATGCCGCGACCACTCATTCACAAATGCTCTGTTGCTGTTATCACTGTGCACATGCATAGAGGAGGAACAGCGAGTTGATTTGCTCCGAAGGAGGGTAGGCATTTAACTTACCTGTGGTATAAACGGTATGGCCTGATTCCGTTTTACGGCGTCACTACAGCATTATTGCCGCTACTAAAAAAACAACCCACTGTATAATCAATATTTATATTATATGAACTGATGATTTATTCCATGACAGATTCTTACTTTTACTACAAAACTCTCAAAATGTAAGCTTATTAGTACAAATTCCCATTAATATTTACTTTGTTCTTTCAGTGTTGGTCATCAGAAGAAGAAGAAGAAAAGAAGTAAAGCACCCCCGGCAACTATGATAGTTCCGAATTGTCGTTAGTATTATGTAACCTTAATCATACCTTAATCATTTACATAATTAATTATTAATATGTAACTATGTTCCATGATGTTTAGAGACTGTTGAACAGGTCAATAGCAATAGTCTCACTTATTCATATATAATTAGATACTTGTTGGATTTTTCAGTAGTTTTAATGATACTTTACTCCTGATAATGACTGCTGCTGACATGTCTTTAAGTTTGGGTGATCTTTTTTCATTTGTTATTCTTCCAGTGTTTAACCTTTTGTATGGAAATATTAATGTTTAAAATATTTTTTAATAGAATACCTTTCCGCTGTATCCTACAGTGATATCACATTCGTTTATTGTGACACTCACCCAAGTTTGATCTTAACACTCCAAAGGTTACTGTCCTTAAAGCCACATGGAAGGTCGTTATGGATCTGTGAGATCCACCTCACCAAATCGATTTATTCATTAAAAATACCAACAAATTTCTCATTGTATGGGTTCAAGATATAGAATGCATTTTTTAATATATTGAAGAAACAAGCAACATTTTAGGTCTAAGTAAATAAGTTTTATAAAAAATAAAAAAGTTGCGTTTTTCGCAAGTTTTGAACTAAGGGACTATACTTATTCTTTACCAGCATTTGAAATAAATATTGCTATCACACTGGAAAATTACTCATGCTTGACTGAAACTATATTAAAAATTTAAACATTAATTAAAGGAAAAATTCACTCTAATTAACTTTGTAGGAATGCTAAACAGATGTATGAAGATGTATTGACAATAATTAAACTTGCTTTGAAATCACACTATTCCCTAATCATTTCTTAGTCACTGGTTCCTTTTGTGTCACAGCCATCAGGGCATACAAAGGCGCAATGCTGAAGACTAACTAAGTATGCACGTAAATCATGCCACAAGGTGGCATGATTTACGTGCATACTTAGTCTTCTTACTTTCATTATGAGGCAAGGATGGCAACGCTTTCTTTCGGATGAGTTGCTATTAGCAGATCTGGATTCATTGAGGCTAGAAGATTGTTGGTGTTCTGGTAAAATTTCTTCAATTCTCATACGAATGGTTTGAGGTAAATTCGAGATCAGCTTTCGCCTCATTAATTGTTCTTTAATTAGTGCCTTTCCAAGCTGTCTCAGGAATAGCCAACGTGGTAGTCAAGTAAACTTGCAGTTGTCCACTTGTCCCGGAAATTAAAGTCTTAGAAGGGCAAGTTAAACAAAAAAATCAGTTGCCCTTCGGGCAACTAAAATTTTCCGCACTTTAACCTTGATATTTATAATGTAATAAATTGAAAATATCATAAGTGCAGCATATAATCAGATTTTAACTTTATGTTTGGC
>QLNU02015270.1:107307129-107333539 GCA_006491805.2 Dysdera silvatica | reverse complement strand
TATCACAAATTTATATTTGTGATAAGTTATTTATAAGTAGCTGAGACAGATTTCTATTTCTAAACACTGCAAATGTGTAAATGTAAACAGTAGCATTACTGGGTCATTTCATTTCAAATCACCTGAAATAAAAAATCTCCTTCCCCCTCATGTTACAGATTTTTGTGGAGTTTTTTTGTCAGCAAATACATTATGAAGAATGGTTAAATTATTTTTTCAGAATTTTTGGGTCAAGACTGAGGTCAGGGGAGAAATTAGGCACAATATAATAAAATGGGTTTACGGAAAAGTGGCCCCCTGCATTTCGCCCCCTGTAAATAATAAGTAAGCTACATAAATAGGTAAATAATAGACCTAATTTTTAACAGTAGAAGCACAGTCAGCAGAACTTCGCTTAATGGAAATGATCTATGCAATTTGTTTTTTAATAATTTTTTAAGTGAACACTTGTTTGATGTTTTTTTTAGCAAAAACGCTCATACAGTGGAAATCGTTTATAACAAACCCCAGTTATCCGAACTTTGCGTAACCGAAATGATCTACTATACTATTTTATACTATTTTTTTAAATGTTTTTAAATGTTCACTTAATAAAAAAAGTAATATAGGTCATTTTGGTTAAGAGAATTTCAGATTATTGGGGTTCTTTATAAATAATCACCACTGTATGAACGCTTTGTGGAGAAAAAAAAAAACATTGAATGAGTGTCCATTGAAGAAAATACTTAAAAAACAAATTGTACAGAAGCTCATTTCGGTTAAGCGAAGTTTGGATGACTCTGATTCTACTGTTAAAAAAGTGGATGTATTGTTTACATATTTGCGTAGGTTACTCATTATTTACAGGGGGCGAGATGTCCCTTGTGCAAGAAGGGGAGAAAATATATTAACATTGAAAACTTTATTTTTATTTTCACGTTTTTAATATTTGGTGATGTATGGCAAGAAATTTGGAAAGAGTGTTACCCAACTTCATCAGGCTTTTCGGACTAACCTCCATCGAAACGTCCATGTTAAAAAAAAAAATTATATAATAATTTTATTTGCTAATAATTAAGGTAATTCACATAGATTATAATTTATATATTTTCCTCTCTATAATCCATTTAATTTATATTTCCTTTAGGCAATATTTCTTTTACCTCAATTTTGCATACAGTCCCCCCACAAAGTCCTTCAGAAGATCATTGTAAAAATTATGGAAGATGGTAAAACGAGCTTGGTTTTTGTAAAGGTATTGAATTTTTTATATCTAGTGTATAATTAAGCACTAAGAATATGTTCGCTGAATGTGGAAAGTATGATGGGACGAGGAAGGGAGGTTAGGGATTTTGTGAAGAGAAAAAAGTCGAATCTTGTGTACAGAAGATGATAATGCAAAATAACTTCAAGATGGATGAAAGATTTTCTACAATGAAGCAAATAACAAAGAAATGGAGTGGGATTAATATTATCAAAAGAATACAATATAATTTATATTCGGGTATATCAAAATATTACAGTTAAAGCATAATTTTTTTTTAAGAGTCTAGAACAGTGGTTCCCAACCTGGGGGTCGTGAACAGGTTTCTGGAGAATGGCCGAAACTATTTTTAGTTGCAATTATTTTTATAAGGAATTTTATACCAAATGTTTCCAACGCTTTTATATTTCAACATGGCTACACACATTGCAATATTCTACTAATGGTTGTTAACTTCATATCTATAATATACATTAATATATATAATTAATATAATATAATTTTCTATTTAATGTGTTTTCTTTACTCTGTTAAAAATGCTTTTATTATTGCAAATGTGGCGGCGGCAAACAGAAGGGGGGGTTGCGGATCTTTTGGTTACTATAAAAAGGGGGTGTCGCGGATTACTTGGTTACTATAAAAGTGGGTCGCGGCTTGAAAAAGGTTGGGAACCACTGGTCTAGAAATTAAGATTTGCTTCGGAAAGTTTGAAATTGAATTTAGTCAGACACCATATATATATACTTAATAATTTTCGACACCCACGTAGAAATAAGCTCAAACTAGAGCTGTTTTTGTTTAGAAGAAAAAGAGGTGCCGTCCTCATCCTGGATTCGAACCAGGGTCCCCACGTTGAGCCTGCGGTGTCTTGACCTACTAGACGAACGAGGACAAGAACAAACGCTCTTTCCTCCGTATGTAAGATATTATTACCCTTCACAGGGATAACACAATTGCCAAATAATGGTGGCATTATGTACTGACCATTATTTGGCAATTGTGTTATCCCTGCGGAGGGTAATAATATCTTTTACACCATATATCAGTGCTCCAGTGATTACATCTATCTTTGGGTAAACCAGACTGGATGCAACTCCCAACAAGCTTGGTAAATGTGTTGTGGTTTCGAAACTCACCTTTGGTGGCTTATCCTGTCTTAGATAACTCACAACCAGGACCTTGACCGAGGGGTGGGGTGCAAGGCCAATGCCAGGGCACAGGCGAGCAAGGGTGTGAAATTGGCTGAAATAATCCACATTAAAGAATATGTCCATGCACAATCTGAACAGTTTTGCCAGGGATGCAAGATCATCTAGCTATGGTTCTACCCACAACATAGTAGACAGGAAATATACAAACATATATTACTGTTTAGTCCAGTGGTTCCCAACCTGGGGGGGGTCATGACCCTCAAGGGGGTTGCGAACTGGTTTCTGGGGGTCACCACAACTACTTTTAGTTGCAATTATTTTTATGAAAAATTCCATACCAAATGTTTCCAATGCTTTTATATTTCAACATGGCTATATTTCAATATTTTACTGATTGTCATTAACTTTATATTTATAAAATATACATAATGTAATATATATAATTAATACAATATAATTTTATATTTAATGTGTTTTCTTTACTCTGTTAAAAATGCTTTTATTATGCAAATGTAGCAGTAGTGGATAGAAGGGGGTCGTGGCATCTTTTGGTTACTATAAAAGGGGGTCGCGGCTTGAAAAAGGTTGGGAACCACGGATTTAGTCTATGAGGTATTATATTTAATTATTATATGTTACTATCTAGGTTGCTATCTGCTACTATCGGGTCTAAAAATCCCATTTTATATTGAATTCACATTCATGATATTATGTATTTAATATTAATATTTTCTATACCATGGGGTTCATTTTTATGCGGTTTTAAAATTGTGAGCTTACATTTCTATATTTCATAAATTATTTTAATATACATATGTAGCTTAAAAATTGAAAATTTCACTGCACATGGTTTGATGCATTCTCATGCATAACATTTACTGATGAAAGGAGATTTACACGTATCGTGTTTTTTGAGCCCACGCAGGACTATATGTCTGGATCTTGTGAGCTATATAAAAAATGAATAGAATCATCATCGTAAAGTTTAATAACTTATTACCCTGTTAGAAAAGAAAGAGCTTCGCAGAACTAGAATGAAGTTTGTGACTATCCATTGCCTTTGCTATGCAGATCTGATTCAGAGACTGTCTCTTCTGTGAATGAAAGTAATTTGGAACTAGTTCGCAAACGATGCAGTCTATTATCAGATAGCGAAAATAATTCTGACGAGGAAAATGTGTTATTTTTTAATAAACTCAAAGGAATAATATTTAAAAACACATTTTAAGTTCGCATATCAATTTCTTTTAAATTTTTGAAGGAATTTATTAAGCATTATTGTTTTCTTAAATTTCTGCGAACCTTTTTATATGGTTGTAGGTTAATTTTGCTTTGTTTTTTTTTGTGATTTTAGATAATTAGGTAACGTGAGTCTAATTTTTCAATATCAGTAAAGTCTTTTTTTACGTTGTTTTCAGAGGGATATTTCTACTGCATAAAAAGCTACCCGACTGTGTGCATGTATATATTTTCCGAATCTATATATGTATTGCACCTGTGTGGTATAAATATGAACTTGTGATTATCGTTTTCAGATTTTTAGTTTAAAACAGTGGTTATGTTTTGACAGGCCTTAAAAACTGTGTCTTGTGTCTGTTCATACCAAAGGACGCCAGCCTGCCTTCCCTTACTAATCGAAGTTCTGAAATCATATCTCGTTGCCAGAAGTTTGTCTTCAGTGGAGAAGAAAAACATGAATTTACTTACAGAAGAGCTTTTAACGGTGATTATTTTCAATTTTATCATACAGATTTCCCATAGTTTCAATGGTTACAACTCCATTTAATTTTAAGATTATTGCGGTGGGCTGATGTCCTTACACGGCATAGAAGTAGTGCAGTTCTCTGTCTTGCCAAAATCCTTAGTATAACTCAGTGGTATATGCAGGAGGAGTTGATGGGGGCATAATGTACCCCCTTAAGTTTTGGCTGTTACAAGTTTATATGTATATATAAAATCATGGTTCCCATGGTCCTTGATTTTTTTTTTTATCTAGTCGGAACACTTAAAAATTGCGAAGAATGTGGTTGGTCCTTGAATTTTTCTCAAATTTTCAAGTTTTTCTCTCTCCTTTTTTCAAGTTTTGGCAAAAGGACAAAAAGGGTATTTTGCCTTACTTTTGGAACAAAACCAGTAGTGCTTTGGATACGCCCCCCTTCTTCCCCCCACCGGCTGAGTGTAGCTGATACCAGGGATGAAAAAAAAAAAAAAGTTTTTGCTGTCGGTGTGCCGAGTTGAAAAGGAGCAACATAATTAAACACTAATTCAATATTATACTTATAATGTCTTGCATTTTTAATTATGTATATTGCGACTGACAATGTGAGGTCCTTGAAAAGTCCTTGAATTTCATCAGGACAAAAGAGTGGGAACTATGAAAATTGTCCCGCAGCCATCCCTCTTCTGTAAATACCAGCTCCCATTTGGTGGTCGAATTTGCAGCAGCCAAAAGAATGGTCATCTGGTAAGAGGGTGATTCCACGAGTCCCACTGTAGCATAGGATTTCATGGCTGTGGGACAAAGGTTTGGATCCTTCGTTAAACTGTAGATGCAGCTTGCCAACATGTCTGACCAGTGAGGTGAGCTCTAGGTCAAACCCTCTCTTTCTTTCACCATACTATGTGCAGGTGACAAAGATAACGTCATTCCATAGTGAATCGATAATGGTGGTTGATGTAACTACCATTATAAATTTTCTGTGTACATTGTACGTTTAACCCTCAATGGTACTGCAAAGTGCATATCATATTTTCACTGCCCTATGGTCTGAGATGTAATTTTCGAAATGCAGAAAAATTCAGATCTGCTAGAAGACTAGAGGTAGACAAATGACCTTATTCGTCCTTGCACCATAAAAACAAGCGACATTACAGCCTTGGAATATAAGGCTGAAATCCATTTGTAATAATTCATATTTGCATTCACTTCTGAGCTTGCAACTACTCCTCTACGAGTCCTTCCAAAGCAGAAATGCAGTATTTGAATTCTATCTTGAAATCTCTATCTGCATCAGCATTTTCTTTCAGTTTCTTTATATCCTTCCACATTGTACAGTAAAATCTTGATATAATGCGATTCAAGTGACTAGGAAAAATTTGCTCTACAAGCAGGATCACACAATATCCAGAAAATTATCGTAAATGATAATTAAAGTGTTTTTTTATTCAAATGAAGCATTTGCTCAACAATTTGTAGTTGCAAATCAAATTATGTAAAACATTCATGTATGTACAAGGAATGTTTTCCATAAAGGAAAGGTTTTATATATGCATATGAATCTGCTAACAAATAAAAATAAAATATCGTATTCGGAGTGGCAAACAGTATTAGACTATACATCCTGTTGGTTTTTTTATTCATATTAGTTGTTTTCTAAGTTTTTTTGCACTTTTCAGAATGAATGGAAACTTGTTCATATTTCGTATGATGAAGTTTGTGAATATATAAAGAAAGTGCTGAGAAATTTCGTGCACCCGATATCGTGAAAGAGTTCACTTTTAATTTATTAGTGAAAATCTGTTGCTTTTGCACAAAATTGAAATAGAAACAGTCACAAAACGAACTTCGACCTTGTCTCAAATGTCCGACAAGGATAAGCTTGACAGAACTTAGCAGTCTTACGTTTTTATAAGAAAGTAAAAAAGCTAAGCTTTTTTACAACACTGCCAATTACAAATGGAATCTTGAAAAACCTGCAATGTCTTCATAGTTTGATGCTCACTGACGATGAAACTATAACTACTTTAAACGTCTGGTCTAGCGTTGTGTCTTTGAGCAAAATATTTGTTGACATTACAAATTTACTCTTTTCCTTAAAATTGTACTACTTTTTTTTAATCGAACTGGTGGGAGCCCTGGTCATATTCTAAAATGTACTTTACTACTTTCCTGTTGGGAAGGGGTGGTTGTGTCGGTTTGTAAGAGTGGGGGGGGGGGGGGGCATTGGAAAAATGGTAATTGGTCCTGTAAATGGGATTCTTGAAATTTTCAAGGGTGAGCCTTGAAATCCTTGAAATATGCTTGAATTTTTGTTAGCGATTCTGCTGAACACCCTGATTATTTTCCGACTCAATTTGTTTTATCTTGAATGCTGCTTTAGAGATGAATCTGGAAAAATAAGTATACAATGTCAGGAATTAGCAGCAGTGACATGAGTTCTGTAGAAAGTGGGCAAGTTTTTATTAAAAGAAGGAAAATATAGAATAAAAGAAACATTAAAGGCATTAGAAGAAAACTGAAAATCTCAACTTGAATCCAATAAAATGCTAAGTGATTTTGGCTCCTTTTAAGGCATTCCAAAGTGTTATTTATGATTGGAATCTTGGAAAGTTTAAGCAAATGGTGTTAATATTTATGTATTTTACTTATATTGGTAATTAAAAATTATTGCACACCTTATTTCAGCTATAATAAAGGTCTAGTGCCTTATTCTATTTTAAGGTATTTAGTTATCTCTGTTTATGAAAATACTATAAATGATTGGGGTTTTTTTTTTTCTGAAAGCATATAAAATAATACTTATCTAGTCTTTGAAATATTAAAAAAAAACATGATATGCAGATCTATTTAATGGTCTAAAATTATGTTGGGATCGAGGTCTATGTATGAATTAAACCTGAATATTATGATTTAAAACAATCTACCGTTCAATAAAAATTGCTCCGAAACCTTGTGTGTCCCAAATAGCATTTTATCTGCTCCCAATGGTGCTCCAAAACTTTATTGGGCAGTTAACATCCATGTGTGTAAGACAATTTTGTTTTCACATCATCTGGCCCACTGACCAAGAAAAAAAAATTCAAAAATGGCCTACGATGAAAACTAATTGAGAACCACGTATTTAGATGCTGCATGAGCATTATGGGAAGTATGAGATCACATGCAAAGATCAACTGAGCAAATACTCTGTCGAAATTATACGAGGGTGCTAAAAACTGGTTCCTTGGGACATACTACAAGTATTTAGCGGCCTTGAGTGATCGCCTAGCTCCCCCTCCCCACAAGCACGGCCCTGCCTACACCTTAAAGAGGTTTTGACTCCTCAGAAGACCATAGGTACTGATGCAGCGTGGCCTTTGCTGTCCTGACACTGTAAAACAAAATAAAAGAATTAGTTGTATTGATTTTTCAATGTTGATGGTGTTCTTTACTTTTTAGGTATTTTCTTGTGACAATACTTTCTCCCGTCACCATTTTATCCTGCATTGCTTGCTGCCAAATTTCACATCTACTGCTAAATTTGAAACCATGGAGTTTTTCATAGATGTGTTAGGTGTAAGTATTATTGTATTTTATTTTTTCCCTTTCCAAGTAATTTGTACACAGTATAATAAAAGAATAAAGCAAATTATTATACATAGTTTTAATTTGTTTTGTGAATATTTATCCCATCCTCTGTCATTAAATGTAATTACAACCTTTGTATCATTTTCAGCTCATTTTAAACGATTCTTTGGCAACTGGCTTTGTAAGCTGGTTATTGGAAAATCGACCATTGCCACTCGTATTTCTCATGAGCTCAATGTTAAGCTACTGTTTACATCATAAGAACACATCATTTAAGAGGGATGTCATCAGAATTTTACATACTCTCGTAGAGCTGAACAAACGGTTTAACGTTTTTGATAAGCTGCAAACTGAAGGTGAGGTACTCTGCTATCAATCAGTAAAGGGGTGTGGTGGCTAACTACCACACCTCTGCAAACCAATTAGCCACTGCAATGGAAAATGACTTGTGCATCCTGTATAATCTTTATATGTATATTATTTTTAGTATATCTATATATATTAATGCATTTAAATATATATAATTGCGATTTTAGAACATTTTAAAAATTGCTTTTCTAATTAGGTTCTAAAATTAAATGTGTATATGTTCATTGAAATTATTAAATTTAATTCTTGTGGAAAAAAAAACCAAAATGTATGTTTATATGTAGTTTTTATAATGTTCTGTTATTATTCCATTACATGATATCCATTTAACAAGACAATACAAAGTTTCACTAGTAGACTGCATAACAGTAGTTTTTTCAACACTGACGTAAGGTTTAAAACACAATGTTCCGAGAGCAAACCACTCACTTTGTCAAGTGAAGGCAGAATGCCTTTTCATTCATTCATTCTGCCCTCACTTGACAAAGGGAGCAGTTGGCTCTCGAAAGGTCGTGATTTAAACCTTAAGCCGGTGTTGAAGTAACTGTTGAGATCCATTTAGTTCTATTTATATATTTTTTGTATGCTAATGCACTATATTTTTGTTGAAATTTAATTTTATATTATTTTATTTTCATTATATTTGCATAAACACCCACTCTTCACTTACTGTGAAAGTAGATTTTTCTGCTCCAATACAGATTTTTAGATCCCCCCTGCTACGAATCTCGTTAGGTGAATGTGATTGGTATATGTAGAAATCTGATATATTGAAATTTAGCTGTATATATTATCTATAGGGGAAAAAGACGGTTTTCACTTACAGTTCATACAAAATCTTCGACTGTCTTTCCAGGTTTTTGTAACAAAAAGTAGTGAATTTTTCATGGGTTTTATAGATCTGGAAAAGTCAGGAAAATTGGAAATTCATTGTTATAATAAATAACTTATTAAAATAATTTTCCTGAACTGTGCTTTTCATACCACATTACCTACTGAAAAATTTGAAAAACTTGTACTTTTGACTAAACTTCTTCCAAAAGTTACCATTTTTCACCAAAACTAATATAATTTATATAAAATTATTAAGCCCATATATTTCTCAGGAGAAAATGTTTGCCAAATATATAACTAAAACTTGGAAAAAAAAGTGTTTTTAGCTAAATTATCTAATCTGTAAGGGATTTTGCTAATACCAATCTCCTTTTTGTTATATACAGTCATACACATTTTAAATGGAATGGAAGATGAAGCATCAGCTTTGCGATTATATAGTTAAACTCTTTTATAATGAACTCAAAAAGGGCCGAATGAAAATGTTGTAAATATTTAATTAGTGCAAGTTTTTAGTGTAAAGAAATACACTCTTTAATACAGTTTTTAAACAGTCGAAATCAAATGCATATATGCAAAATATATGGAGCCTAAAATTTTCTATCTTTTTAATATTATCTAAACATGCTTAATTGCGATTTTATGCATGCAAAAACTGTGTATATATATATATGTTTGTGTTGTATACGCTTTTAATCCGAGAATGTGTATATATGTATTTATACATTAACATGCATACATGCATATATAGTTACATGTAACTAAATTAACAATAACATGGCTCCCATGGTCTTTGAATTGTTTTGCCAAGTTGGGGCCCTTGAAATGTACTTGAAAACTACCAACAATGTGGTTGGTCCTTGAAAAGTCCTTAAAATGTTCTCAAAACCCCTTTTCAAGTTTTGGCAAAAGAAACAAAATATTTCTCCTTATTCCTGGAACAAAGCCAATAGTGCTTCGGACACGTTCCCTCGCCTGCTAAGCGCAGCTGATACAAAGTATGCAAAAAAAAAAAAAAAAAGGGTAGCTTTTGATGGCAGTGTGTTAAGTTGAAAAGAACAATATAATTAAACACTCTAATTTCAGTGTTATGCTTATAATGTTTTGTATTTTTAATTATGTATATTACGATTGACAGTGTAAGGTCCTGGAAAAAAATTTAGTCCTTGAAAAGTCCTGTAATTTCATCAGGACGAAAGAATGGGAACCATGGATAACTGATTGCTAAAAAGCAATAACTGATTAGTTAATATTTAATTAGAAGTCAGTTATTTTAAAAATTAAGTGCATTTTAATTGTTATTGTCATTATTTATTGCTTTTTTTATAACACTTATTAGTTAAAATAAAAGCATTTTTTTTTCCATCTTGTAGAATGCCAGAACCAGCTTAAGAAGCATCTGTGCGGTCTCATCCCCGTTGTGAAATTTTATGTGTTGGATTTTATTCAAGAACCCAATGTTGGTGTGTTGCTTGTTTTCATTGTGATTTCTTGCTATAAGTTCTCCGGTTATTTTTCATGTCGATTTTTTATTTTCAGTTCCATGTAGTATGTTGTTGTAATATAGAACAAATGTGCCATGAGGGTTTTTTTTTTTCTGGTATTTTGTAGTATTTTTAACATGGTGAAAAAAATGAAATGTAAAATTATAATATATATGAATTATATATTATATTAATAATATGCATTAACCCTCTGACTGCTTATCGCGTTATTTCCCCAACATGAAAGTAACGAAATTTGCTCATTCCTCGATTTTGCTGGTATGAAATTTTTCCATCTTTCATCTCTCATCATCTTTGTTTACAAAAATGTGCTACATATTTTAACTCTCAAGAAATATGTAATGAAAAAATATGTAATATTTGAAGTGATTTTAATAAAAAAAAAATTAGCAGTCAGAGGGTTAATGTATATTATAGATATAAAGTTAACAACGATTAGTAGAATATTGCAATGTGTGTAGCCATGTTGAAATATAAAAGCACTTGATATATTTGGTGTAAAATTCCGTGTGATGATAATAGCAACTAAAAATAGTTTTGACGACCCCCAAGAAATCAGTTTGCGACCCCCAGGTTGGGAACCACTGGTATATTGTGTCATTAAACTGGGTTTGACTTCCGATCATAGAGTAAAGTGCTTTTTTTTTTTTCCCCACTATTGGTAAGAGATTTTTCACCTTGGCAGTAGAGATATAGTTTCCTTGAAAAACTGTGGATTCCTATGCAGCAGTGCTTTTGCCATCCAGTATTTCCCATGGTTTGGGAGTTACACCAACATATTTTTTGAATCGTGGTATATTTCAACGTGGCTACATTGCAGTATTATGCTAATGGTTGTAAACTTTATATTTATAATATACATTTATATATATCATTAATACTCTGCAGTCAAATCATCTATATTTCCCCTGCATTTTCAGCCTAAATTCAATGTGCATTTCCATGTCTGTCTCGAATAATTTTCTCCCGAAACCTGTATATCTTGAATCATGGACTCAACAAATGGAGTACAAATTCAAAGCTCGCGTTGTCATGTCAGTGGTTGAACAAAAGATTGCATGCAAGTCTAAAATTTCTCGGAAATCTACGAAAGAACCATAACTCCCTTTGGCGTTATTAATAGGGACTGGGAACTTTGAACAATGGGGGTTCTTAAAGGGGATAAATAATAAATAACTGATCAGTTTTACCCATTTATTTTTCTTGCCAACTATTTCATTTACCTTATAAAATTTAAGGGAACCTAGAACACAAAAAGTAATTTCATTGTACGTAGTATTCTCTGCACTAGTTAAGTTAGTTTTGTGATGTTAACAGACCCAAAGAGCGGGCATGAAAAGAAAGTTGAATGTTCTTTTGATGGAGCAAAAAATGGATTTGCAGGATGGATGTTCACCTATTTCTAACCTTCAGAAAATTGTCCAGTAAAAAAAAAAAAGTCGGGCATTGGTACATGCCGGGGTGGGGTGTTGATGGGGGTTGTAACTCCCATTGCAATGAAATTTTGTATATTTAACATAGGAATATATGAGTTGTAGCTCTGTAACGCCCCCATTGAGCCTATAACCCCCTTATGAACTTTCTATGTATACTTATATAGACATCGGAATCTATTGGCAGACTATTTTTGTTAATACATGTCAAAAATATTTTATCTATGTCTGTATACTTGTTATTATTAATAAAATACCTTCAATAAGATCTGTATGTGTAAGAACTCGTATGGCTCAAAACCCTTCTATCTTGAATTTTTTCTCCTTCCTGCAAAACTCTGGATAAACAGGTTCGACTATATATATAATTAAGATAATATATATAGCATATATAATTAATACAATGTATATAACGTATATAATTAATATAATATAATTTTCTATTTAATGTGTTTCCTTTACTCTCTTAAAAATACTTTTATTATGCAAATGTGACAGTAGGGGGTTGCAGATCTTTTGGTTACTATAAAAAGGGACTAGTGGATTCCGTCCCAGCCTGAGTTGCATCCCACAGCCTTTTCTCCTCAATGGATTGCATCCCGACAGAAATCGTCCATTTTTATTTATCGCCTTAATATCGCGTTATAAATTACTTGTTCAATCTCTTAGCAGTATTCAGAAAACCCCACCAGAAGGTTAGCTGATTTGTCTGCCATAATTTTTTTTTAGGATGTAAGATATTATTACCCTCCGCAGGGATAACACAATTGCCAAATATGGTCAACACAAGAAAGCCTCCGGGGCGAGATTTTTGTGAGTTTTCGTGGGGGAATTTATTATACAATAATTTTTGCCACCCACGTATTAATTAGCTCAAACTAGAGCTTTTATTATTATTATTAAAAACTCACAAAAAATCTCGCCCCAGAGGCTTTTCTGTGTTGACCATTATTTGGCAATTGTGTTATCCCTGTGAAGGGTAATAATATCTTACATCCTCATATACGGAGAAAAATGCGTTTGTTCTTGTCCTCATTCGTCTAGTAGGTCAAGACACCGCAGGCTAAACGTGGGGACCCTGGTTCGAATCCAGGATGAGGATGGAACCTCTTTTTCTCCAAATATAAAAAAAAAAAAAAAAAGCTGTAGTTTGAGTGGGTGGCAAAAATTATTGTATAATAATTTTTTTATAAGTTGTCATTTTTTAATATATCACATCAATTGTAATAAATGTCCATTTGGTGAGTTATGAGAAACATTCATGTGGGAGAAATTTCCATGAAGCTGGTTTCAGGAAATCAAGTCGCGAAATTTCTTTTTTTATTGTGCTTCAGCATACATCCCTGTAAGTATTCCTCCTCCTCTTCAATTTTTTTACTTTTCTTAGATCTTCAACTTTGGATGTTTACATAAGTTTCAGATTGAATATCAATACATCATCAAGTCAATATATATTTGGATGAGTTGAACTGAATACACTGTTTTTGCTGAGATTTAGAATCTAGAAGGGTTGTTAGTCGATGATGAACAGGATGCAATCCATCTACAGGGAGGGGGGGGGATATGTGGGATGCACTCACCTAGCAAGATTAGGAAAGGGTACTTTCGGGACACAATCCAACATCAGGCCAATAAATCGGGGGTTAAAGAAGTCTGGGAAACACTGGTCTAAACCAGAGGGAATTAAAAAATTTAGAGTTATCGAGACATGTGGAACATTTATGATAAATATTGTTCATTTTATATTACTTCGACTCGTGGAAAGTTTCAACTCATTGAGGTTTGACTTAATCGAAGTTCCACGGTGTATTATTTAATTATTTATTATGTCCTTTTTTTTAAATGACAGATTTATCATCGTTGCCTTTGGATCATCTTCTTTTCTGGTGCATTCTACGAGAAAACGATTTATGTCGAATTGATGATTGTATTGTGCAACGACTCCAAACCACTGATCGATTATCATTGGTCAAAGCCGTGTCTCAAGTGAGAGCGTTTTCTATTAAAACCTTAGTTCAACAAATTAGAAATCATTCTGTATTGTACCAAGCTGCTGTTAAAGTAAAAGTTTAAATGACAATGGATTCCAAAAGACTATCAAAATCCAATAAAAAATCCTCAGATAGGATGAGTGGATAAAATAAGAAAACTGGTTGATGTAACGTGGAGATGAATTGCTTGAAAGAGACGCTTATATAGGGCACAGGAAGTAATGTTCATCCAGCAGTGGATAGGCAATGGTTGAATACGATTGATACTGAACTGTATTTTTATGTTATATATATGATATATATTTAGGATTTGACAGTCTTTTTTGGCCCTGCCATGGTAGCATTTTCGCCTGTCATACGTCTGTCCCTGGTTTGACTTCCAACTGCACCAAAAAAGAAGGCTTACCGAGTAACTACATACCGTAGTCCGAGAGATGGTTCCCTAGGCCTTAAGAGGTTCGGATTCCTCGGAAAACAGTAGGTTCTTGCACTGCATGACACTTGCTGCCCTAAACCTGAAGAAACAGTAAAGTCTTTCCCCTTCGTTGAGAAGACATGTTAAAAAAAATGTGGGTTGAAACCCAAGCTGAATTTGTGACATGATGCAAATAAACTCCCTACCCCACTTCCTGAAGGGGCCTAAATCCCTTCAGCTCCACAAATAAATGTCGGAGATTCCTGGCACACCCCAAATTAATGGACAGTACATTAGAATTTCCATGTATCAAGCTTCTGTATATTGACATTATTTATGTATTGAAGTTTTGGTGAGCCGCATGTTTAAAGTCCCTGTTCATTGCATAGAAAAACTTCTTTTGTATATCTAGCAAAAAGTATGGAACCTTCGATTTTGATATACAGAAGCCCTACTGTAAATAAGGAATATAGTTCAGGTGGAAGTCATAACATATAAAATATACTAATTGTCATCGTTTATATTATTCGTCTGTGTATTTGACTGCATGTGCGAGTTCTTCCACTCAAGGGGTGGCTATATTTGCATTAAGTTAGCGCCCCTGTCCACCCCCTCAGAAGAACAACTCGAATAGCACTCTAATAACAAGAATACAAAGTGACATTTTGTAGGAAAAAAACATGATTCTATGAGACCAAATCAGTAGTTTGAAGTATAACATATGAATTTTGTAGAACTGTGTTGGGAAATCTTTCACGCAGCATTAACCATTTCTCCACTAGCATGGCTCGTTTGTTTGCTGTCATCAACCCTTCTTGTCTCTTTAAACTTCCATACCATGCTGTTATGATTAGGTGTTAGACATTCGCATTTTCTTCTGAAATTTCGCCACACAGCTGTCGACGAATTGGTCTTATAGAACCACTGAGTGCAGTGAGTGGTCTTATAGAACCACAGATGCCATTTTGTATTCTTGCAATTACAGTGCCACCTAGACTTCTGGAGAACGCACATATAAAAAAGTAGTATTTACCTGCATCAAGACACAAACCACTTATCTCTACCTATGCGTAAGTGGGCATGAGATAACACATTTGGCTGTCACGTAAAAAATCCGGGTTTGTTTCTCTGGGTAGCAGAGGTTAGAAAAGACGTAGGACTTGCCACAGCATGGACATTACAGTCTTTGCACCATAACTACAAGTAACTGTCTTTATATCTAATAGTTTTCGTTTTTAACGGAGAAAAACCGATGTCTATCTTCCATGTGCATGAAAGCACAATCAACTTCATCCACATTGATGCTCTGTAAGACCATTTGGTTTTGTTGCAGTTTCACCTTGTGCCACATACTTCGAAAAAAATTTTTTTTTCAAAAGCATTGGTTTTTCATTTAAAATGTATTGCACAAAAGGGCCCCCAATATTGCCAGCTTTGGTGTTAACAATTGGTGTGTATCGTAACGTAGCTAGTAAAGTTCGAGAGAGCTAATTGACACTTGGCCAAATTAATTTACATTCATATTTTATTCATCGAAAATAACTTTCTGTTCTCTACGTACAGGAAGCCCAGAGAGGGCTGTCTAATGGTAGCATATCTCTCGGTGTCCAGGCCCCTCTCTAGTCTCAAGTCGTGGTTACCATCCTATTCCCATCATGGTTATGGTTCGCACATGTTAAAGTCAAAAATCGGTCCAGATGTCAACCCAGATCCAGGGACTGTAATTTTATGTTAGAAATTCGAGTTGTATGGACGGAGGGTCGAACCGTAAATCGTCCTTCTATGGCTGAGTTCTAAAGGGTATATAGTCAAGTAGCGAATGGCATATCCCGCATGGCTGGTAAATGGGGGATCAGTGCAGTATTGATGTGTATGTCACCTACTTGCATTTCTAATTAATTACCCTTAGCTCTGATGTTCTATTGATTGGAGAATTTATTAAAACTTGCTGTGATTTCAGGATCTTGTTTATCTGACTTTGGAGGAAATAACGTCATTGTATCAATTACTGAGGAAGTTTGGCTGGCAATCTTCCACGAATTCTGAATCTCCTGAAGTTGAAGAAATAAACTACTGGGAAGGTAAGTATATTTTAAATTTACTTTTGTTTTATACGTCATATTTATGTATATATACAAGACTCAAGAAATTGTGGCAAATGGTACTTGATCACTTCAATAATAAAGTCTAGAAACCTAACTGGAAAAGGATATTTTTCTACTTGTAAAGTACAAAGTCTAGTCACCATTGGCAATTAGATTTTTTGTGCCTGTGTGTGTGTGTGTGTGTGTATGTATGAGGAGATTAGTCATGTGCATGTGTTGTGCATTTAAAGGAAAAGAAATTATTAAACAAACGAACAAAAAAAATTTGGAAAGTAAAGTAAGGTAGAATTTGTTTTAGGTTAGAGATGTCCCCCCCACCCCCACCAAAAAAAACCAGAGAGAGAGAGAAAACATGGAAACGATGGAGGACTTCTCCCCTTGTGTTTAATAATAAAAAAATAAAATGAAATAAAACATTGCCAAATAACTTTTCAATTAAGCTTTAACCCTTAAATGCCTTAAGTTTTAAATTTGTTACCGGACTTTTAAACAGTTAGTGCGACATATTTATGGACTTAATGTCTAAAGTATCAAAATTTATACCTGCTTTTTTTTCGAAATAAATATATAAAATAAGTATTGTGATTTTTTTATTATTTTTCCCTTTATCTGGCTACTGCAATAAATACATTTTTAAATTTAATTTGGAAAATAAGGCTTCTAAGGGTTAATTTTTTAATATGAATGCATAAAATCCGCTAACATCATGGCTGCCAGATCTATTACCAGTTATACAATTTATATTGTACAAAAGTGTGAGTATGTCATTAGTGATACATTATTTATTTATTTATTTTTTATAGCATAGCTCCATTAGCTTTGAATGCAATTGCAAGAAAGCAGTTTTTCAAAATTATAGTGCTTCATAAACAATTATTTTTGTGCCAATTCGTTTCCATGTTTTTTTTTTTACCTTTTATAGCAAAGGTTAAGACATGTTAAGTTCAGTACAGTACAAATGCAAATTTTTAAAAGTTACCTGCCAACACCAAAGAATGTTTTGCAATGTTCTGCAACAAGCCTTCAGCTGATCAAAAATGTTCTGCAGGAGATGCATGTATATGTATTATATACATGTTTAAATTCTATAAAACGTAAATTCCTTTTTTTAATAGAAATGCAGAAAATATTTGTCAGACCAATTTTTTTTTTTTTTTAAGATTAAAAAATTTTTTTGATTCACCTCGCGATTGTTCTGCAGTGAAGCTGTTTGTTCTGCGACGTGCGTCACACTTTTTAGCACGTTCTGCTTTGGGATTTGCCAATAGCTGCAAATTCTGAGTTAGGGAAAACAGAAATCATAAATTTTGATTTGCATAAAATGTGTGTGCAATTATGTGAAGACATTTGTTATGCAGCTGTACACTCAACTTCGCAATGGAATAGTTCTGCACAATTTTTTGTGTGTGTGTATGTGTTCTTAAAATTACATAGACTCAATCCCTGCTTAACGTAGGATGCGTTTCTCAGTGCACCCTGTAATTCGGATCGCTATAGTGTTATCATCATAACATGTAAATGGTCGTACATAGCTAAGAGGAAACGATGATGTAGAGGTAACATATTCGTTTGTTGTGATGTTAACCTGGGTACAATTCCAATGGTATCTAGGATGTTTGCTGTTCTCTGCCCACTGTAGTCTATTGTTTGGATCTTTAGACAATAGAAGCTTGGATTTCTCAGAAAACTGTAGGTCCTGGTGCAATATGATCTTGGATGTCCTTGCACCATAGAACCTGGACAAATTAAGACCATTAAGATTGAAGCAGCCTGATTAGCTTGTCCCAGCTGTAGTTCCAGATGCAATGTGACCTTAGATGTCCTTGCACCGTAGAACGTAGACAAGTTAAGATCGAAGCATCATAACTTCTTCCTCATTAGTAAAAAATAATATTTTACTCTTTTTTTTTCAGATCATTGTGAAATTGTCCCCTTGACAGAGCTCTTTGTGGATGCTTTCATTACACTACAGACTGACACTCCCACTCTATGTTTAAAAGACGCCATTGATACCTTCTGTAGCCTTATGCATGTAAGTGTTCCCTTAATTTTTTTTCTACTATGTATCACTGTAGACGGGTGGGTCATATTTAAATGGGTTGAAAGAAACCCTTCTATATACCGGGTCTTAATCAAAATATGTGGGACAGATTAGATTGTTAATGCAGTGCTGTGCTTCAATGCCACATGGATGCGAGGTGGAAAATTTCTGTCCATGAGATGAAGCTTATAGCTACGTATCTTTTTGTATAAATTTGATATCAATAATAATAATTGTTTATTCAACCGAGTTTTTATCCTTTTTGGAGGTACATATCATAAGCAATGTTAGAAACATAGAAAAAATCTTTTAAAGTTTATGTTTGAGATTTGGGTTAGAATTGGAAGAGAATATAAAGCCAAAGCTTGTTACGGGATTCTCTTCCAAAATGGTTTTACAATTCTGTTGAGGTTTGTTAATTTCTTAAATATCTGAAATATCGAACATTGTATAATTCATTAACTGATTTACCCAGCATGTCCATGAACCAACAAATAGACTATAATAATATTAATGCTATATATATACGATATTTGGGACTCATTTGAGAAAACGATGACACAAAATTGGATAAAGTTTATGTGTTAGACTGAAAAAGTAACACAGGTGAAATAAAATTATGAATTCAGTTCATTTTCAGAAGTCGATTCATTTCGATCTCTAGGATGTGTCGTATGAGAAAATTAATTTTTGATCTCAATTTTTAGAGTCAGTGCTATACTTTTACGAGCATTGGCATTGAAAAATATTAGAATGAATACAAATTATAAATTATAGAACTAATATACTTCGGAAGAGTACTGTAAGAGAAGAAAAGAGGGGAGAGAATTATCCAATAAGTATCACAGTTTTTCATTGGGAAACACGCTATTTCAAATTATTCCATTTAGCGTGTACAATAGACTTTGATTTGTACATCATTATTGAACAATTATTTTGCAGAAAAAAAACAAAGAGCCCAATTACAATTATTTGCGTTCAGGTAGGGTTTAATTAGTTATTTTAGAGTAGAGTTTCTTTTTGATAGGTTCTCAAACGAACGATTGGAGAATGTTTGTTTTTGAGCTCACTAATGTACAAACAAAGGCATCTGGTTGACAGGAGGTCAAAAAAATGCTGAATAACCACATCGTTCTTTGGTCTATTCTTTATTATGGATTTCGCTTCTTTGTTGCTGTGAAAGCCAAGTTGGGGGGGGCAAGGAGTTTGTAAGCAGTTCCTTGGGTGTGTCAGTGCGTCAGGCCTCCGGCCTAATGTTTTGATGTTAGAATTTTTCAATTAAAATATTTTTTAATTGCTAGGTTTTTGATCAACAGTGGGACAGCCATGTTTCTTTTTATTGACATTTGGAAAGCCATTCTAATATCACTTTATCAAGTTTTTCATTTCTGGTTTTCCAATGTTTCATTTTACTAAGTTCATGCCTCGAATGGACTATTGCAGATAGTCTTCACTATTTTTTTAAATTTTATTTATGACCTCCCATAACCTTAAAGCATTGCTAATTTACGTGCATTACACCTGGGTAACTAATTTTCTCCTGTACACTTAAGAATTTTTGTGAAAAACTTACCCTGATTACAAACTGGCATTCAAGCGAAGAAGTTAGGTTGATACGACACTACTCGATGATAACAAAGCATAAAGAAACAGAATTGTCAAAAACCAATTTTTAATGGACAGTGGTTGTTTGCTCAGTCGAAATATTGGGTTAATCAGTCATAAATAGACACACTGTATTCACAAAAAATAGTGTACATATAAAGCTACAAAATGAACATACATTTCAATGAAATACCTTGAAAGAAAGTCCCGTTAACTGAATTTTATATGCTTTATGTTGTTGGCAATTTGGGTTACAGGCCAGTTCGAAAAATTTGAATAAAATTCATTTTTCATGATGCTTACCGGGTGGCCGTTGTTCGGAATTCATCGTTTGGAGGTTAATACTAATGTTTATTCCTATGGAACGTGTTTGGTTCCATTGATATGTGATTGGTCTTCAGAGGTTACCGTTGTTTAGAGGTGTTACTGTACAAATACCGTTAAAGAAGGTTTTACTGTATATAGTGTGTACATCTGCCAATCAGAGTTGTAACAGCAAAATGAATAATTTTTGTTTGAATGACGAAAATGACAGAGTGCATCTGAGTTCTGGACTCAGATCGTTCCACATTTTATACAAAAAAAAAAAAGGAAATGTTAGTTAATTTATAAACCGAACTTTAAATGAAAAATATTTATCTTAAAAAGAATTTTACGCCATTTTTCTCTGGAGTGGGAGACAGTTTGAAAAAAAAAATTTTTTTTTAAGAAAGTCAAAACCTTTTTAACCCCTTCCTTCTCGCTCCCGTCAAAATCATGGGATGAAGTTTTGCCCTCTATTTTTTGTGCCCATGATATTTCCAGGCTGGAGTGTTCAAAAGTAACACACCAAAAAGATTAAAAACTATCCATTTCTGATACCCGAAAAATATTTTTTTTAATATACTTTTATTTTAGATTTCAAGCTAAAAAGAATTCCAAAAATTAAAAATGAATACATATATTTTTCGTACACTTACTTTTATACAATTTTCTTGAAAGTTATGCTATCGTTAAGGGGTTAAGTTCCCGAAATCTGGAATAGGAAACTACAATTGATAATTGAAATGCTAACGTTATCATTGGAATTTCTAATGCGGAAATTTGAGTTTGTAAAATGCCTGTATCCATATTTGACTTTAAAAAAACGCCCATATCCGTATTTAAGTAGAGGAAAATACATGTATATGTATTTACAGGAAAAATTTCATCATTTTATAATTGCTTTTGATATGTTTATTTCAGCAATCGTTAATAAAAGTTCAAACATTTTTTATTTTTGTTTTTTTCCCCAGTGTAATTCCAAAGATGCTTGCGTTTCTCTGGCTGCTTTTAAAAAGGTGTTTCTCGACATTTGTAAGTTGGCAACAAAAATTTCTGTGTGCATGGATGCGTTTTGAACATTGCTTATATATCTGATTGATGAAATGGGAAGAGGTGCAACTAACCAGCAGGAAAAGGAAGCATTTAAAACCTTGAAAGAAGAACTTTGTGGCACTGTGAATAGTCTTGCCAAATGTGTCATGACACCCACTTTATTGTATCATTTTGAAAACAGTGAATAATAATAATAATTTATATTGTTGCAGCTTATTAAAAACTTTTGTAGTTTTTTTTTTCTGGTCTGTCGAATCGCATTTATAAAAATTACTTTTCTGCTATGATCTTTTATCATTGACAATATTAGATTTTATCAAGGGCTAGTCTTGAAATCTTTTGGGTGGGGGGGCAATTTGTTTTCGTGTCCTAATTTTAGCCAAGTGTCCGGTACTTTTCATTTCATTTTCCATGATATAATCCCGGCTCAAGGTGGGGGATGGGGATTGCCCCACCCCCTAGGATCTTCCAGTGGATTATTTTAATACAAGTATAAATTGAACTGATTAGGCACATCATGAAAAAGGAAAATATGTGTGAAATAATCTCCAAGTGTATGTAGAATGAGTAATTAGAGGTGGGGGCAGTGTCATCAGTATTGTTTGGAATTCAGATGCTTACTGACGTAAAACTTTTTGCTAGTCCAGTCAGCAGTTTTCTGAAACCTACCTTAAATCGTAGGAAATTTGGGGGGGGGGGCTTTAAAATTGGATGTTGATAGCTTGCTCGAGTCTCTTGCATACACTGTCATCTGATGTTGACTCCCTTGCAAAGTGAATAGGCAATTCGAATGCTTGTGCAGGATCAAGAAGAGAAAAAATTCATCTATGTGTGCAGAGATGAAGGAACTGTGTACTGGAACCCAATCTCCATGTCAGAAAAATCACTTCTCTAAGAAAATAAAAAATCAAGCACAAAATATAAACATTTCCGTCTAAAATATTGTTTGTTAATGGACTTATCATATTTGTTATATAATTTTAGCATATGCATTAATTTAACTAGCATATTATTAATTCAGTTATGTTTTATGTCAATGTCGGGGGAAGGGGTTACTATAAAAATACCGATATCGTATGTAAATCGTGCAGAAACGTTGAGTTCTTGCCCAAGATGGCACTGTGCGATAGCGTAGCAATTCAAAACTCACGGGGTAAGGGCTCAATTGGCTTTGAAGAAAATTCTATGATGCGGCATTAGGGAAAATAATGCGTTTTTATGTCTGATGAGAGGCTTAAGCCGGGGCCATCGTTATACTTGATCTGGCCCGCTACTGCATCCATTTAAACCCTCATGATGTTTTTGTCCCAGAATTTTTGAAAGAACGAGGCGAATCCTTCCGTGAACTAGAAGAGCCGGTTTGGCTGCAGGATTTTGCTTTTCTCGCAGACATCACCGAAAAGTTAAATATCCTTAACTTGCAGTTTCAAGGTGAGGATAAAGATATTGGAGGAACAATTTTAGATGTTGCTTCATCCTCAAAAAACTGGAACTGTGGAAAAAAATATCATCCAAGGTGAATACAAACACTTTGCCTGTTTGAAACAGACCCTTGACAAGCAAGGGTCTTCAACGCCTCTTTACAACATCAAACAATACGTTGAAATAATTTCATATTTGAGAAGTGAATTCAACCAACGCTTCCAAGATTTCAAAAGGATTTCAATTGTTGCACCGTTTGTCAAATCGCTTTTTATAGCGATTGATGCTGAAGAGTTTTCTACTTGTGTCATGAAGCATTTTGATTTTCAAGAAGACAGTGCTGCAGTCAAAATGATTAATGATTGATGAAAATTTCAAAATGATTTATCTGTAAAATCGCTTTCTTCAAGCTCTGAAAATATTTGGCCTCTTGCTCCTAAAGAAAAATACCCAATTTTGGTCCAGGTTTGTCTCAAAGTGAAGGCGATGTACAGCTCTATATATCTGTGTGAGATTTCATTTTCCAGTATGAAGTTTATTAAAAATAAGTACAGAAACAGACTCACTGATGAACACTTGGACAACTGTATTCGAATGGCAGCCACTACCTACTCGCCCAACATTAAAAACTTGTTGATGACAAAAAAGAATTCCATCCTTTTCATTAAAGTTAATAAGTCTGATAAAAAATCTGTTATTACATTTGTTATTTATTACTAACTACACTTCAATTTCTTTCTTATGTACAATTCAATTTCAGTTTCTTTTTGTTATATACAGTTTAATTAAAATTGATTTCATGTTTACTAGAAATGTAAGCTTATAGGCAATAAACAAATGTAAGATTTTTTTTTTTTAAAAATGTGGGTAGTTCTTTTGGTTGATAGCTCACAGTAACATTTAAAAACGGTACGGTAGCTTAGAAGCTTCATAAGTTTGGCGACCATTGCTTTAATGCCTCGTTAACTCCGTCTTGACATTGGGGGCACACATTAGTGGTCTGTGTCCTGGTACACAGTAGTAGGGTTTAGTATAAATCTAGGCGAAGTTGATACAGCCTGATGTGGCATACTAGAAAGAGGGTGAGAATCTTTTTGATTCCAAACGTAGCGCGATAGCATTCTGCAATGCCGATCGGTGCTTGAGGGAATACAATTTAAAGCTCTTCGAATTTGTTACGGAGTCCGTGCCTGCACTCACTTGGCATCTCGTCGTTCTGAAGCCTTAATAGCTACTCTATTCATTTTCGTGAAACTGAGTATCTCAAAAATCTCCAATGCTTGAGGGCACAATGCACTGGTCCTCCCTGGCTTTTATATTCGCCTGAAGTCATCACGACTTTGCGCAGTTCTCCTTGCAAGAGCTCGCTTAGCTTGGAGACAGGTTAAAACTACCTACCGTGATGCCATTAATAACCTACCGCTTTCAGGATCTAAATTTTCACTGACGGTTCTTTCGACGTCACAGGCAGCAGTGGAGGTGTTGCCTTCGCCATTCCGCACATCGACAAAGCGATATGCTTCCACCTTGAACGTTGCCACTCTTCCACTGAAGCTGAACTCATCGGTCTATGGGAGCCCACCAACTGGGTTTTGCATCATGGCACAGAAGCCGCAACCATCTACTGCGACTCCAAAGCAGCACTTCACAACTTAAATGCAGATCCTTCCAACTGAGCAACATGTCCAACCATCCAGGATATCGTCGTCATGACATCCAACTCTGCCACAGAGGGAAACCCATCACCTGTTGTTGGATTTCTGGACACTGCGGCTTGAAGGAGAATGAAATCGCCGACACTTGGGCTCATCGAGCCTTTAACGGTTATGACGCCAACTTCAGCAATATCCCATCAACTCATCAACCCAGCCTAAAAAATTACCTTCGTCAACTGAATGAATATCACTTCAAAGATAAAGAGGCCTTCCTTCGGGAGAATATTGCTGGATACCACCGCTCTATGTTGCCAGTATGGGGACGTTCATAAATGATGTCATGGTCCAGGGGGTGGGGTGGGGTTGCTGTGCGTGTGACAGACCATGGTGGGGAAATCGCGTGACAAGGGGATGGGGGGGGGTCCCGAAAATAGATTCAGTAACTGTGACATCATTTACGGACGGCCCTTATCGAAGACTCCCACCCTGCTAATAAACAATCTACCCCAGACGAGTCCACACCAGAATCCATCGGCACAGAGCAGGATATGCTTTTAGTAACTCCTTTCTACATTGTGTCAAGCTATGGCTTGATCAAACCTGTCTGTAATGCCAAGAAGATGTAGAAAAAACACTGGAACACATAATGCTCATATGCCCAGAGTATGGCCTTCTCCGCAATCGCCTCTTTCGACACCTATCGCAGTCTCGGAGTCGCTGACCCCGAAGCTTTAAAATCTTCATTTCATTCATTTTTTAAAAGTGGAAAACGGAGTTAAAAAAAATGTAATTTCTATAGAAGCCAAGAAAGCATCCAGGACTTTTTCTTTCGGTGGGGGTGAGGGGGAGGCCCATCTCCCGGATACATTCCTGGTTAGAAGTAGGCGAGGCTCGAAAGATCGACCTTCTGAAAAATGGGTGGTGAATATAAAAATTTGGGAACCGCTGGTTTACACCATGGCGTTTATGCTAAGTAATGTATAGTCATATATAATTATCGATCGCGTGGTGAAAAAAAAAAAAAAAACGAAAAAAAGTTGGACGTCACATAATAATAATTGTACTTAATATTTTTTTAATTAGAATTATTATTCACGTCTCTTGGTAGGTGCAACAATGATAATCATTTTTTTAAGATATTCTGAGAAATCATACTTTTTTTTTGTCGGATCGGGTATAGCGAACCAAATGTTCCGTCCATTGAGGTTCTCTAACTTCACGGACGGAATATTTAACGACGTAACGGAGTACGACTGTACTATAAAGAAAAGGAAGTTTGCTAGATCCACTTAGTCTTTATAAATTTTGTAAAAATCGTTTTGAATTAGTCAATTTTCATATTTTTTATCGTTGCAGAAGTTTGAGTAATATTTTATGAATAAATTATCACTTTAAAAACATCAAATATTTAGCACAAGGGGGGTGGGGACAAAGCTCTCCTTTTCGAAAAAAAACCCCCAAAATATGAAGGCTATGCATGCAAAGTTAATATGAGATTGCATTTTATTTATTTATTTATTTTTTTAATTTCGGGGTGGAGGTTGTAGTCTCATCAACTCCCTCCAGTGTATAACCAGTCATGATGGATGCTGATGTCTTGTATTGACTGTTAAAATCATTTCAAAGTCAATGAAATGGTGTAAAGGAACAAAATACGTGCTTCCATAAATTAACAGTCATCCATGAAGAAAACTATACTTTTTTCGCTATTTCTACTTAAAAAAATTAGCGGAGGAACGATACTACACCAGCGTGTTAACAAGCGTCAAATTCATTTGTTTTGTAATCACCAAGATGAAGAATGCCCCCCCCCCTCCCACTGCACTGCTTCATTTTTTCCCTTCGATGCTCCCTTCTGTTAGTTCAATACTCAAAGAGTAAGTGCAATCGGTGGCGGTTCCAGGTCGTTGCCCATGGTTCACCAAATTTTGCCGGATTTTATTATCTTGCTTACGGGCGCTGCCAGCTGCACCCGAGCACAAGGAAAGAATTTGTGCC
>QLNU02015270.1:107292330-107305178 GCA_006491805.2 Dysdera silvatica | reverse complement strand
CACTTCTCTCCCTGTCCTCTAGAAATAGTTGGAAATTGCACTAGATGGGATTGTGATGTGACATACTCTGATGTCACATAGGTCTGTATGATGCAGTGACCAGCCGCCATGTTGTTTAAGGAATTTTTTGTAATTTCCATGAATCAGTGAAAGGGTTGTGGGGGGCGGGTAGACTCCCCCGCTTCAGGCTGCACCCTTGTTGTCCGTTCATATAGGATTCGAGTGCCTGTGACTCAGTATAATGTTAGATCACAAAAATCCTGCAAAGTCCGGAAAGCCAAAAGCGAGTACTCATCTAGTTCATGGGGTGGTGGTTTGTGGCGAGAAAATAGTCTTATTGCATATGTAATACGTAAAAAAAACACGAGTCAGTAAAGAGGATTTTCAATGTCGGAGGGAAGGGGAGGATTCACGAAAATTACAAAAAAATGCCGTAAACATGGTGGCTAGTCACTTGGTGCTGATTGCCAGTTTTGGAAACACTGGCTAGAATCCAGTGGGTAATGTCTCATGCAATAGTGCCAGTTTGTGAACTTTTGTGGTACTTTTATTATGATTTTATACAGTTGCCATTGGCAACACTGTAGTGACCACCGTAGTTGGTTCCGTATTCAGGTAGGAGACACATTGCTCCTACCCAAAAAGAAACAACTTCCAAGCTAATCCCGGCTTGGAGAGAGGAGATAAACAATTTACAAGTGGATTTGCTCAAAACAAAGCTCTAAATCTGTAACAACTTCTCAGCAGAGTGCCCAACTGCATACTGCAAATTCCTGGCCAACTGAAGAATAATAGATGGCAAGTAAAGGACAGAAATACATACCTCATGTTACTTTAGTTATATAGTGTTTTAAGATATTTTTTATGAAATATGAAAATGACAACAGAATAAAATATATAGATTTCAGACTCGGAGGGAGCAGGGACGTTATTTTTGTGTGAAATAATTTGCATTTTTTCGTGAGCCGGTGAGCCACGGGTTGAAGGCCCCTGTCCTAAACCCTTCTCCGAGACCAGTAAGAGTAATTTGTTTTCAGGTATGAATTTTGTAAAAAGTAAATACTAACGTGGTAAAAATGTTTTATATATATAGGCCACATCTCCTCATGGATCAGTTGAAAGCAACCAATCAAAGATTGGAATATTTCTCTCCCCAAACATACTTCCATTAAGAGCACTAATTACAGAGAGGAAACACTACCAGTTTAGCTGATATGCTCGATTATTTAATGGCTAGTTCCGCAGTGAAACCAGCTTCGCAGTAAAAAACAAAATCAAATATTAAAATAATTGCACTAAAAAAAAAGTTCTTTTTATGTAAGAATTAGGTTTTTTTATTGATGAAAGATTATTTTGTAATGGTTGTTGCCTACTTTATTCTACTTACGGCATTTTTAAACACTTTCCTATATCAAAAATAAATTTGTTTTTCAAAATGGCAGAATTGCAGCCCGGTTACTGTACTTGGCAGGTTTACAGCGATGTTGGCAGAGTTGTGCAAAAGTTGGTGAATTTACCATGTTCTGTATGTAAGATATTATTACTCTTCACAGGGATAACACAATTGCCAAATATTGGTCAACACAGAAAAGCCTCCGGGGCGAGTTTTTTGTGTGTTTTTTCGTGGGAAATAATTATGCATGAAAATTCCGACACCCACGTTAAAACACCACGAAAAAGCATAGAAAACTCACCCCGGAGGCTTTTCTGGGTTGGTCACGACATGGCACGTGTTATCCCTGTGAAGGGTGATAATATCTTAACATCCTTATAGCCTATATGGAGAAACAGAGAGCGTTGTTTCCTGTCCTCATTCGTCTAGCGGTCCAAGACACTCCGGGCTAAACGGAGGGACCCTGGTTCGAATCCAGGATGGGGAAAGCGTCTCTTTTTCTCCAACATCAAAAAGCTCTAGTTTGAGCTAATAAACGTGGGTGTCGGAATTTTCACATATCACCATGTTCCGTACTAGTCCTTTCTTTTTTTTTGATCGTTTCTTCTAGGGCAGAATCAGATTTTTAAGTGCTTGTGTGTAAAGCAATACATAATTCTCCTTCATTTCTAAAATGTCTAACAAAAAATCGTGTCCATAGGGTTTCCAATGCTAAAGTTTGCTGCCCTTATCATCCAGAATCGGTTCTGATTGAGGACTACCATGCAGGGGATATGATATGTCCAGATTGTGGATTAGTCGTAGGTGATAGGTGAGTATTTTTTAATTATTCTACCTCATACTGCAGGGGTCGAAATTAACTTTTTAAATCAGGTGCACAAGTGCACCCAAGTCTTACGACTTAGGTGCATAAAATACTAGTTATGTGTACAAGTAACGAACGGAATAGAAAGTAAACCTCAACCTTAAAAACGGGTAAAATGTAAGTGTAGCAACTATATTTAAGCATGTAAGGTAAAAAAGTGCAACTTTTCAAAATAATTGAACATTCGTATGTAATAAAAAAAAATTCAAAGCAAATGCAGATACATTGAGAAAATTATATAAAATTATTCCGTAGGTCACTGTTCTTGAAACATAAGCATAAGTAGCCATAGCATACCTGTTAATGTATGATTTGTCCGTACAATGTACGGATTTTGGTGAATTGTACAAATGATCAGTAGGAGTGTACTTATTTTTTTAATTTATTTTTAGGGGGAAAAACAAACAACACACTACAGAGTTGTAACTTCAATCCGTTCCCATGACTAAACTTGGGCGATGTATCGATACATCGTGCACAACCGGTGTGAAGCTGACATCGTCACACTGGTTTCGTAATTTTCAAATAGGCAACACGTAATGATTTCACGGTAACATATTACCAATTCTGATATTTCTTTGTGTGCATGCACGGTTTTACGATATCGTCTCATCGCTTGGTCTGAATGGTTTCCCTGTTTCACACCGTCTTCGTAAAACTGTGCATGCACACAAAGAAACATTGGAATCGGTGGCTAAACATTGGCAAACCACTCCTATGGTTTCAGCCAGCTGGTGGTGTGAAACCGGCTGGAATTAGAAACTTGAATTGTACCTTCCGAAACTGTGCACTGCACATGCCCACAGACTTCACTTTTGATGCTTTTGAATTTCCTTAGTGGGTGGTATAAGAATTGAGGAAACATATTTCGGCAAATTTGAAACTCGGGATGCACCGACCAAGCTGCCAAGGACATATCGGGAAAGGGGCCCGCAGCCCCCCATTGTTACTTATCTGTATATAATAAGGAAAAAATATAGTACCTCATTCAGTTGTGGACATGTTATACTGCATGTACTTTGCACACTGTTTAATGATGTGCACGCTTATGATGCACACACGTTTTAAAAATTGTAAGAATTTTGAAGTTGACATGTTGGCAGGCATGCCATAATTTTGAATAGTTAAGTGCACTGCGTGCACCCAAATTAAAAATTTATGTGTGCACCCGTGCACCTACTAATTTCGAGCCTTGGCTTATAATGATTAATTACAGGGTCTCCACACATCTGAAAAACTAGGAATTGTCAGGGAATTTGAAATCGTCGCTAAAGTCAGTGCGGAAAAAGGGATTTTTTGGTTAAATCTGGAAAAGTCGGAAAAACCAGGTGTACCACGCAACCTGTGGAACCTGAAATTGTCAGGAGAGTTGAAATCGTCCTTAAAGTTCAGGGAAAAGTCATAGAAAAACAAGATTTTTTGGTTAAAACTTGTAAAAGTCATGGAAAATTTGTTCTTGACTTTGATTTTGAATAGCTAAATCTTCCATGAACATGAAGCCATTTTTCATGAATAAAGGTCTACGTATTCAATTTTATCGGTTGACCGTTCAAAGTCAAAATTGGGGGTGGGGGGCAACTTCTGAGAATCGAATAGTAGATAACTCTTACCTGACGACTTGCATGCAGCGGTTAGACAACTTCTGATTCTTTTTGATTGTAAAAATCTCTTGTAATCGCACATCACTACATACGAAGGATGTTCTGAAAGTAAGTTTCCTTATTTTATTTCACTGGGAAGCTCTGTTACAAAGTAAGAAAACACATTGCCAAAATGAAAGACAAACCTTTGGGCTATTTTTCTACAGTCTCCACCGACGTTGATACATCTGTCTTACTGTGAAATCTATTTCAAGAAACCCTCTTGGTAAAAATCGGTGCCCAGTGGTTTCAGAAAGTTCTTCACAGCCTATTGCATCTCTTTGTTTTTGCTGAAGTGACGTCCCAATAGTGCTGACTTCATGGATGCAGAATGTGCCATATTCTGGCATTCTAACTACCAGACGAAATTGGCCACCAGCAGACAATTTCCCAGGCTGGGGGAAAATGAAGGAAAAAAAAAAGACAAAAGTAAAAAAAAAAATTTCAGATTGACTGCCAATACAAAAGTTTAGGGGCGACACCCGAACCTTCGGGGGAGCCAGAATTAAAAAAAGTTGCCATTTTATTAACATTTTTTGGGGCCACAAAATATTTAGGGGGAGGCCAGGCCTGTCCTATCCCCTCTTCCTACGGGCCTGGATAAAAGGGCCTCCAAAAGTGATTAGGTCCAAGGACTACAAACACGTTAGGACATCGCTGCCTATTATTGTGACATAAAACTCACCAGACAAATTTTGGTACCACTGCCAGACAGTTTGGAACTTTATGCATGTATGGTTGACTTCAACGCAGGAAAAAAGGTGGAAGTCTGATATGGCAAGATCTGGGTTATAGAGCGTATGATTCAAGCTCTTCCATCCCAGACAACGAATGTGTTCTGCAGTGTTCCTTTCTGTGTGGGGTCTTGTATTGTCGTCAAAGAACAAAACCTCTTGACTTAAGCACCCTGGTCTTTTGCATCGAATGGTGGTGTTCAGTTTGTTTAGTGTATGTAGCAATAGTTTCCAGCACACGTCTTTCTGAAATATTGATTTACACTCGAATGAGCTTGGGCACTCAGGTCTTCTACTTCTCTCTCTTCTTTAGCACTTAACGCATGTGCCATTGTTTCTCTGTTCCTGCTCTGACCATCGAGAATTCAGGAAAGGTTGTCTTTTCATATGGCAGTATGTTTTCACACCTTATACATAGTACAGCTTCCCTGCGAAATAAAATGATAAAACTTTCTTTCAGAACACCCCTCGTATAACGTAACTAGGCTTAACTATTCGATAAGGTAGGTACTAAATAGATTAGCATACGCTAACTGCTAAGTAAATGATTAGTTGCTTATTAACACGATTCCATAAACTGATGTAATATTGAAGCAATATTTTTCTTTAGCTTTGTAATTGTCATCATTAATGATGTCATTGATTAACCATGCATTAGTGATTATAAAATGTTTTCATACTTTTCATTGTGTCTTTTCTCTGTAGGGTCATTGATGTCAGTTCCGAATGGCGAACTTTCAACAATGATAATAATAACAGAGATGATCCGTCTCGTGTTGGTGCTGCTGAAGTAGGTTGATTTGGTAAAGAAAAACAAATTTTATTCTTTGAATTGTTTGCCCAGTTTATTAATTACTATTTAATATTTTTCTTTGCAGAATCCATTATTGAATGGCTGTGACTTGTCAACTATGATAGGACCTAGTACTGGTGGTGCAAGCTTTGATGAAGCGGGTGCAGCAAAATACCACAATCGAAAAGTGGTATGTAGTCTATGTTTAATGCTCTCATTTGGTGTATATAAATTTATGTTTTAGTAAATAAAATTAAAAATTATAATTAATTTTCAGAAGTATGGTTTTAATCTGCCTTCTTTTTGTTAACAGAAAACACATAATTCACATATTCTGTTAACTTAAAATTTTCTTCCACGAAAAGAAATCTCCAAAATCTAACCTTTCTTAATGTCTCAATAAAGTTTTCTCATATTCAAATAAATAATGAAGTATTCTGCTTAGCCATGCAGTAATTGAGAGTTAGTCTTCTGCGAAAAAAGAAAAAAGGTCTCATCCCTGTAGTATTCAGTGTGGTTTGTCATTACTTTTAAAGGAGGATAAGAATTTGTAGATATTGTTACTGTCAACATATATGTATTAATAATTTCTCAAAATAATGTGTTTGTGTCTGCATTTATTTAAATATACTCATCTGACTGCCTGTTCTCTTTTTAGATCTCAAGTTCTGACAGAGCATTGATCAATGCATTTCGGGAAATCAGCAATATGTCTGATAAGATTAACCTCACTAAAACCATTGTGGTAAGTTTGTATTAGTCCTAAGGGTAGCTGGGTGTTTTACTCTAGTTTTAAAGGCACTTGAGTATCTCACACTAGTCATAAATCTAAATTTCATCTCAAAGACCGAATCCATTGACTTTTGGTACGACAATTGAATAAGCTTGAACTATGCACACTTTCCATATATGTAGATGGGAAACAACTGCTATTTAAACATTGGTATAAAGTCTAAAAACATTACTCGAGAATCTCATTCGAAAATCTCATCTGTGTAAATCCCATTTGAGGAAACACTGTCTTTTAGTATGACATCGAATGGCCATTCCTGACTTTAGATTTTGTGAAAATTTTATACACAAGCTATTTTTGCAGAATTTCCCATCAAACTCGATATATTGTCATAATATGACGATTACCTATTCTATATCCAGGGTGGTCACAGCCTGGAAAAATTGGGAAACGTCAGGGAAATATGAGGGAAATTTTTAGGGAAAATAGCCAGATTTAGCTATAAATGGCATAAATAACTTATTTGGCTATAAAATAGATAAACTAGCAATATTTTGGCAACCGCAATAAATTATCAGTTTAGCTTCGGTTTTCGCTGTGTATGTTTTATTCTGTTATTTTTACTTGTTATAATTTATATACCTTTAACAATGAACTGGGACCTTGGAGGGAGTTCTTAACCTATTTGTGGGTCATGGATTCATATGAGATGTGTTTGTTCGTGTTTGTTTTTGAAAAAATTTCTGAAAAGGAAATTAATGTAAATTTTAGTAAGTAAAATCTCTAGTACACCACTAAACAAAATAGCTTCTTATTTTTTAATAATAATTGTAAATTTTTAGTCAAACTTTTTTTTAAAAGGTGCTTAATCTGTAATGAAAATCTGTTTGCAAATTTGTTTCCATCCTTCATTTGAATAATTATTTTTTCATTAATAATACTTTATTAAAATTTTCAGTATATCACTAAATGAAATAGCTTATTTTTTAATAATACTTAAAAATTAAAAAAAAAAATTGTAATTTTTTTTTCTAAAAGATGCTAAAGGATCTTCAAAGTATATGTTGGCAAATTTCTTTTTCCATCCTTCATTTTAATGGTTATTTCTTCATTAAGGGTATCTGAATTTAATACTAATTTGTAAGAATTCAGATAACACTTATACATAAATTCCATAAGATTAAGAGGACAAAAATTATTTTTGCCCTCTTAATCTTATGGAATTTATGTGTAAGTGTTACCTGAATTCTTAAAAATAGGAATCTAAAGATTTGTGTGATCTGTTTTGATTTTGCATAAGAGTTATTTTTTGATTATTGATTAAAGAAATTTTAACTTTGTAAACTATATTAATGACAAGTTCCTATTATACTTAGTAATAAAAATGCATTATCAGGGAAATTTATGTGACAAACAGGGAATTGTCAGGGAAATTCAAAATCACTTTTTTGTGACCACCCTGATACCTTACTATCTCGGATTCGATTCTTGCTACATTAAAAAAAAAAACCTGACTGGTCTCGTATCTCAGCTTTTATACTAGACTGTATGTGACTATCTCAAAATTTGTATCTGGAATAAAAATTCATGCTATTATAAATGCCATCCACATTTTTACTTGATGGTAAGTTGGATAACATTGTCAAAGGAGAACTCCCGAATTAAGGAAGTGGAGTTGTAGAGGAATTAATTATGGAAACAGATTTCTGATACTTCACATTTTTATTTAAAACCAATTTTTTTTTTTAATCCAATGAAAGCGAAGAGCAAAAAATTATCACACGTGGCCTGGTCTCAAATCTATTTGCATTAGTAGTTAGTGTTTCCATAACCTTCCTATTTTGTTTATAGGCCCTGTCGTAGTGCAATGGTAATCTATTTGCCCAATGCACTGTTATCCCATGTTTAACTTCTAACTGTGCCAAAATCAGAATGCTTGCCAATTGACTGCTCACCGTAGTTCGAGGATAGGTTCCCTAGGTCTTAGAAAGTTCAGATTCCTCGGGGAAAACTTACATCCCAGCACAGCATCACCTTAGCCGACCTTGCCATCTTAAAACTCAAACTATCTTAATTATGGAGTTCCCTTCGACATGGATACAAGATCGTTGTCGTTGATTGTGCAAGTTAGCAGAGGAAATTTGGTTGACCTAGCAGCACTGTATTTCCAGTCATGAGTATGAGGAAAGTCCTGTGCATTTCTCTGTGCTCAGTGGCTTAGCGGTTAAAGCATAAATCCAGTGATCACTGGTTGGGTTCCAGTGTGTGTGGTAATTTTTTATGGGTGGAAAAAGAATTCAGTTTAAATATAAAAATATGGAACATCGCAAATCATATATAAATTCTTGGGATGACATTGTGGAAGGTTATAGAATGCTGAACTTCAAAATCGCCAACCAATCATCAAGTGTCTATAGAATCGAGACATGCGCTTGGAGTACTGGGAATTGTCAGGGAATTTGAAATTGTCTGTTAAAGTCCAAGAAGAACAAGATTTTTTTTTTTTGGTCAAATCTGGAAAGGCCGCTAAAAACCTAACTTCTGTTCGGAAAAGCTAAACTTCATGCGAATGTGAAGTTATTTTCCTCAAAACCTAAGTTCAATTTAAAGTTTTATTTACGATTAGTCATGGAATGGTGTCAAAAAGTCTAGATTTTTTTTTTTCTCCAATGTAGGTGAAAACACTGTAGAGTGAAGTGAAGATACTAGATTATGTAGTATATTTTCAGTATTATGATATATGTAGTAATCTATTGTTATCATGTACACGTTGGCTTAACTTGAATTGAAGGTGGTTTAGAACACTTCCCTCCTCCTTCAATCTCAAGGCTGGAAATGCTGATGCCTATCCTGTATGGTGATATGGTATGAGAGGTGATCAAAAAGTACCTAGACTGGATTTATTTTTAAAAAAAGTACAAGACTTGTAGCTTTGAAATTTAGTCGCCTTCAAAATTGTTCCCTTCTGAAACCACACACTTGGTGTGGTGCTGTTTTCGTTGTTCAAAACACTTTTTGAAATTATCTTTTGCAGTAGTGAACAACAACTGCTTCGTCGCATTCGTTTGAGTCCCTTTAGTGTCCTGAAATCTCCTTTTCAAGTCAAATTTGAGTTTTGGGAAGAGAAAAAGTCACAGGTCCGATAACCACCCTATTCACCAGATGGTGTTCCTTGTGGCTTTCTCTCTCCCAAAAGTCAAATTCTGCTTGAAAGGAAAAAGGTTTCAGGACATCGAAGATATTGAAAAAAAAAAAAGCGACGAAGCAGCTGTTCGCTATTTCAAAAGATGACTTCAGAAAGTGTTTTTAACAATGGAAACAGCAATGGGCCAAGTGTATGGCTTCGGAAAGGTGACTAAATTTCAAATCTGTAAGTCTTGTACTCTTTTTTAAAATAAATCCAATCTGGATAGTTTTAGATCACTTCACATATACCGTATGCATAACTGGATATTTGATATCGTGATGTACTGAGCTGTAGAAAATTTCTTTATATATTATGTATCATATACATATTCATGGCACTTTTAATTCTCAATTTCATTTAACTTACAAGGAAATATGCAAGAGTTACAGTGTCTGCCGAGTATGCTAATTGTTTTTTCACTTACAGGATAGAGCTTGTAAGTTATTTAAGCAGGTTTTTGACTCAAAAGGCTTGAAAGGTCGTAGTCACGATGCCATTTCTTCCTCGTGTTTATATATTGCTTGTCGGCAAGAGGGTGTGCCTCGAACATTTAAAGGTATAATCATTTTTAAAAACACTTTTCAGTGTAAACTACATGGTATATGTATTAGAAAGTAGCATTCATTTCAATTTAGTCAATCAAATCATGATACTCTCGTCCTTTATAGTCGTTGGTTTTTATTAAATTGTGCTTCTACACTTGAGTGTGGGTTGGGACTTCTTGTAATCTATTTTTATGTAGGCCTTTAAGCCTTTTTTTTTTTTAAATGTAATTTTACTGTGAACCCAGGATAAGAGTCACTAATATCGAACTTTGCAATGTATGGGTTAAACGGCTCTACTTTTAGCCAGAAAAAAAAAAGAGAAAAGTGGGTGCTATAAAGTTAACATCTGCTTTAAACAAACTAATTTCATTCTTCAAAAAAGAGGACCGAAGAGTTGCACTTAAATTCAAGCTGCAACATGTGGATTTTTTTTAAAGTAATGAAACAGTGTGAAAAGGGGTGTAAAGGATCTGTAATTTAACATCTTACAGTTGAATCTTGCTGTAGTGAATAACAGAACGTGCTGAAGGGTCCAGGGTTTGTTATATCCAATAACAATAATGGGTGATTGGACAGGACTAAAATATTAGTTTGTTATATACGGAGATTCGCTATAGCGAACAGCCTATCGCTACAGCTGGGTTTGACTGTATTTGATAATGCTGAGAAAACAAAAATGTGTTTTCAGTGCAAAGATAACTAGGGTCACGCTGTATTGGAACCTAAAGTTCTTCGAGAAACCTTAACCTTTATTGTCTAAAGAACAACACCCTTGGCTATGGTGGGTTACAGAAACAGCACAAATTCTACAGTGCCATTGAAGTCTAACCCAGTTTGATGATACAATAAATGAATGCTTTACCATTATGCCACTATATGGTGATAGGAAAAGAAAGGATCATCTAGTTATATATGAATTAGTGTGATTTCTATTGCTGAACTTCTCATGAGCTAGATATCAAAGCACTGCAGTTACATATTTACAGAGCTGTATTCCTACATACCTATGTTTGCGAGGATATGAACCAGTGCTGATCCTCTATTTTGGGATGTTGTGAATCTTTAACTTTGCCTCACATACATTGACATAAATGGAACATGATCATCTAAATCTTACATTAACCCAGATTCGATTACAGTGCCACCATATAGTGTGCGCTAAATCAGTATCTTTTTAAATATTTATTTATTTAAAAAATTCAGGCAAATTATGCAATATTTACAATATGTAATAATGAAACATACAATAAATGCAAATAAGAAAATACATAAAGATAAATAAAGGTTGTATCGGAATGATTTGCAAATACAGGTTGATGGAGTATATATATATATAAATGCAAATTAATAATTGAATTAGGAGTTAAAAGAGTAATTACGTGGGAAAAAAATATTTAATTACACAAGGTTTTCCTGGGTGACTATGAGTAAAGATGTGAATCTGATTAGCTCGAGTCACCCAGGTTTGGATATCAGTGGAGCGAAAGATATAATTGAGAAACATTCAAATAGCGATGGTAGGGAGGTGAATGCATATAGTGAAAAAGTGTCGCAGCTCAGGAATAGTATTATACGTGGTGGAAGGCCAGTCACTCGCAATCGATGAGGTCATGAAAAGCAGGCAATATGCACAATAGGTTACAGAATACAGAAAAATTAAGAAGTCTCCAGTTGATCAAGTAGATATTTGTGTATATAAGATTTGAAAAGAGGATAGGAGCATTTGATAACCACTGGTACCGAACGTATTCCTTTTCTTTTGATCAGTTGTAGGTTATGCTATGGTTGTATCTCAAGTAATCATACAGATTTAGGTGTTCAAATATAAATGGTGCAGCTCGTCATGCACACATGGGTGGAACATGGGGATTATGGGTTGTCCATTCTTGGCGATCTAAGTAATATTTGGTCATTAAAGATACGTAGGAGAGTATATTATTTTAATCTTTATTGTTTCAGAAATATGCGCTATCTCGCGTGTTTCAAAGAAGGAAATTGGCCGCTGTTTTAAACTGATTTTGAAGAAACTCGAAACCAGCGTTGACTTGATTACCAGTGGTGACTTCATGGTAATGTGCTTTTCTTTCATTCGTTCATGAAAAACAATGAATTTGTCGTTCGTAAAAAACTGAAATGTGGTTTCATCTTTCTTTTTCAGTCCCGTTTCTGTTCCAATCTTGCATTGCCAATAAGCGTTCAGCGAGTCGCTACTAGTATTGCCCGTAAAGCTGTGGAAATGGATATTGTTCCTGGGTAAGAATGAGGCGATATAAAAATGTCATTTTCAATTGTCCGGAGATTTTCTAGTTCTGATATGCATGTTTGGATTTGCTCCAGTTAGTAAATTGATTGAAACAAAATTCTAATAAAGTTATGTGTGTGACTGATTTTTTTTTTTTTTTTTTTTCAGGCGAAGCCCCATATCCGTTGCCGCCGCAGCCATATATATGGCCTCACAAGCATCCAATGACAAGAAATCCCAACGAGGTATGGTAGCAAATTGAAAATGTGTTTGTTTGAAAATTTGAAAATTTGTATAATTCATGCATTAACATCCCTTATCTATGCACTATATCAGTGGTTCCCGGCCTTCAAGTCGTGATCCACTTTTATTTTACCAAGTAATCGACCCCCGCTTTTTAATATTTCAATATAGCTATGTTGAAATATAAAAGCGTTGGAAACATTTGGTATGAAATTCCTTATAAAAATAATTGCAACTAAAAATAGTTGCGATGACCCTTCAGAAACCAGTTTGCGACCCCCAGGGTGGGGGGACCTCTGCACTATATGATGGTCTCTTTATGTACTACTATCATAGGTGCCAATCCTTTTGATTTTTTTTTATCAGTTTTCCAAACTTCCGATCGGAAAACGATTTTCGGAGATTTTATCTAAAATCACCAATGTTTTAATATTCTGATTTTTTAAAATAAATTTAAATACCTATTTTTCTTG
>QLNU02015270.1:107230272-107286823 GCA_006491805.2 Dysdera silvatica | reverse complement strand
ATTTCGTTGAATTGTGAACTTGAATGGTCATTAAGGAATAAAGGGGTTTGTTATCGAGCAAAATAAAATAGGATAAATACTCCACAGTTCGATTATCCCATCCCCTTTTTTAGTAGCTAGTTAAAAAGCATAATTTAAGCTAAATTTTCAACTTTTGTTAATGAAACTACCGATAAACGATGATTGCACCCTACACATTTAAATTCATTTTGTGGGAATTTGGAAACCTGTTTTTAAGAAACGTAAGGGCAGGGGCATGAAAAACCGTGGGCTTACACAATCTAATAAATTAAGAGCATCCGACCATTCAATGACTCCCCCCCCACACACACACATTTTTATTAGTCTATTTCCGAAAAGATTAATTTGCACATACGCAAATAATTAAAAAAAAAATCGTATTAAAAACAATTTTTAATATATAGCAATCCAATTACATATTAACATTAATATATGGGGACCAAGGGCGAGATCTTATTGACTGCCCCCCTCCCCAGGAATGAAAAAACTTATATAGGCTTTGATATGCAAACCAGAAAATCTAATAAAGTCTCTAGTTAACTACAGCATAAAAAGAATTTTAAATCCCCCCGGAAAAAATTCCTTGCTACAGCCCTGGGGGGAATCTATTAATCCGCATTAATATTTGCTTGTTAAGTATTATCAACAACACTTTAAAAATGGCAAATGTTTAGCAAGATAAAGATTTGCCGGAAGTAAAAAAACATTTTAATGGCAATATTCGCCAAAACTGGCAACATCTGGTAACCCTGTATAGACCCCAGCATAGATCCGTACTCAACAATCTGGAACATCTAACGAGGCTGAAGTCTGGCGTGCCGGGCTTTTTAACGCACACACATACACACGATCTTAGCTTGCGCACTCTCCCCTTCAACTGCCAAATGCCCTCGAGGCTGAAGTCTGGCGTGCCGGGCATGCCAGTGAATGGGCACTTTCAATAACATAGAGGGGAAATCTATATTCTTTGATAACAGGACGGTATATTCAGCGGCATGGGCAATTTAAGTAGTGCGCCCGCTAAAACCTGTTTGCAACCCCTTTCCTCTTTCCAATATTGAAATTTTGCGCCTGGGGCTTTCGCCCATTGGCTGCCCACAGGCTGCCCACAGGCTGCGTCGCTGGGTATATCCATATATTCTTTGATACAACAATGCCCACCCACATGTGCAGTTGGAAAGGTGCACGCACTAAGGACCTGTGCGCGATGGTGGATGGGAAGGTTACACCATCTTAATCAGAATGCCACGCAATTTGAAAATTATAAATCGTTTCGTTTCTGTAATTTTCCCGTTTAAAAATTTCGGGCCGCGGTAAACCACGAAACCAAATTCGAGGATTTTACTGTGCTTTGTAAATAAATTTCCAAATCGCCCTTAGTCACCAATTTAAAGGGCAAAAAGTTGTTTAAACCCTTCCTCCAGTTTTAACCACCCTGCTTTCATATATACTGTACTGTAAATATTAAAGATAACACTTTTTTTTTCCTTACAAGAAAGATATAGGCTTCGCTGAATCAACGTAGAGTTCTCAAAATTATTGGGGGTGGGGGGGGGGCAAGTACATTTTATGTGCGTTTATACATTACAGTATATGTAAATTTATTTCGGATTATTGTGGGGTCTGGATTCCACGGTCCATATAACTACGCCTATGCTTCACTGTCTTTCGTTCCCCTTCCCTCCCACAACTCAGCAGCGTAGAGTTTTCAAAATCATCCCGGGGAGTGGGGGGTACACATTACATACATTAATCAGTAGCGTAGCAACTAAAAAGCTAAGGGGGGAGGGCTGAAATAGCTTTAAAGATCATGTGACGCAGCTCCTAAGAAAATAATGTGCTTTGATATCTAATGGGGGGTGGGGGGGTTGCTTGAGTTCTACTTTCCTATGTCATTGATTACAATATATGTAGAGTTAAAATTTTAAATTATTGGGGGCACGGGCCCATATAACCATAGGCGAAGAGTTACGTGGGACTTGAGCCCTCACAATAATCTGAAATAAATTGCGATTTTACATATACTGTAATGTATAAATGTATATAAAATGTGGTTGGCCCCCATCCCCAATAATTTTGAGAACTCTACGTTGATGCATATAACTCTACGCTTCTGTCCCATCCGCCCCAACTCCACGAGCATCTGTGGACCTGTCTACGTTTACTTGACTCTGCCTGCCCCTCTGACATTTCATATTCGCAAGCGGGTTCAATTCAAACAGTAGTTGTGACATCACAACATGGCAATTCAAGTTTGTGAAACAACAGAGCATTTTCGGAGAAGAGGTGAAGAACCCACGGCCTTGCACACCATTGCCCTCACCATTGTGGCTGTCTCTGCGTCACCAGTCCGTCCTTTCCTGGTCTCGTTGCCTTTAGCTGTATGGAGTCCCAAACAAGTCAAGGCTAATAAATGCTACCTTGTCAGAAGAGAGAGAAAGTGTGACATCACGCATACGACAGAAAGGGATTTTCCTGTCCTTTTATCAGAACCGGAATTCGTAAACGGTTTGGCCAGAGGAGATAACGACGACACAACCGGCTTGCAGAAAATACTTGTTTTTTTTTTCTTGCTTCATTGTCAGAGGTGCAACAAAAGTAATAGAACAACCAGGCTCGACCTTCACAAATCGCCATTGCGAACGTCGCTGGCCACCGTATCGTACGTACATCACTAGTTCTTGTAAGAAATGGCTGTGCGTGCTTCTATTTGAGCACTTTTAACCGAGTGGAAATTCAAGTTCGGGATTTGTTTAGTTTTCTTATCGTCCGCTGCGAGGTGGTGTGGAAGGCTAGAGCAGTAGACCAAAAACAAAGGACGTTCCTTCGACGAGTCTTCATGCTAAAATATTAAAATGCAAGGTAGGTTTTCAAAATTGCAATATTTTTTATATGGTTACTAATAATTTATAATTAAAATACTATTCAATTTATTTATATCGCATATATATGGGCTAATTTTCAAAGGCATAGAGTTTTTAAAATTATAATTAATATTTTAAAATATAATTTTTATTTGTATTTTATTTATCGTAGACATTCGTTCAATGTTTTCAACAAAAAAACGCTCATGTTTATTTTCTAGTAGACCTCAACCTTAAAAGAACAACTAGTACAAATAGTAGATATATAAATACTTGTATGTATTTTAATACATGTATCGGTATTCAGTGGCATTGGAAGGGGTTCAAGTCCTCCCATTGAACGTCAAAATACATTTTTTCTAACGCCGCATTACATGACTACTCATATAGACTGTTGAAGGGCCCATTAATTTTTTAATTGTGATACTGTAGGTATTTTAAATATACACAATATATATTTTTCAGTATACATCGGATGTATATGCACAAAGATATCTAATTATTTCCAAAGCAGTTAATCTCTTAATTATAATATATATAATGTGACGTTTTTCATTATCGATGTATATCAGCGATTGTGTAGGTGGCAAACCCAATAAAAGCAGAGAAATTTAAACGGTTATATTTTATTTTAAACTATTCAAAGATTAATAACTGTTATATTTTATTTTAAACTATTCAAAGTAATTTTGAAATAAAAATTATCTTTTAATAGCCAAATTCGTAACCCGCACTTTCGATGCTGATTCAAATGAAGAAAATTATATTTTTAAGCATCATAACTTGAATTTCCTAACACTGCTACGATTAAGAAACTTATTAACTCCTTAATTATCAGGTTTTGAGCATCATAAGCTGGATTTCCTAACACTGGCACTTGTACGATTAAGAAACTTGTTATTAATTTCTCAATTATTGCTTAGTTAATAAAATACAAATTCATGTGAATCGTAACGTTGACAGTAAAATATAACTTCCGTTCAGCAGTGTGACTAGAGAAGTGTTTTCCAACCTTTTTTTTTTTCCAAGTCGCAACCCCCTCTTTCAGCAACTAAATAGTCTGCGACCCTCTCCGTCCACAGGCGCCATATTTGCATAATAAAAGCATTTTTAACGAAGTAAAGAAAACACATTAAATATAAAATTATATTTAAAATATCTATAATTAATATAAGTTAACCATTAGTAGAATGTTGAGATATAAAAGCATTGGAAACGTTTCGTATAACATTCTTCATAAAACTAAATGCAACTAAAAATAGTTGCTATGCCCCCATGAAATCAGTTCGCAACCTCCAGGTTGTGAACCACTGGACTAGAGATTATAGCTCCATCATTCCTGAAGCAAAATCACAGGCGTAGAGTCACATAGGCTCGTGGCGCTCAAGCACGCCCCCCCGTTCGCCAATAATTTAAAAGAAATTATAATGCTACATATATTGAGATGCATATATATATATTTTTTTTTTTTAAATTGAAAGACCCATAATAGGGATTATTTAATATATGCAAATAAATCCAATTAAGCTAATTACGCAGATCCTGGTGCACAAAGTCTGCCTAAAATCAGCGTAACACTAAAGTTATTCTAATACATTTATCATAACTAAATACATCGTAAGAATCACTATGAAAATATGAAAAGCGAACCTTTTCATGATTATATAACACATTTTACACAGTTTTTAGCAATACGGACATGATTCTTCATCAGGGAACCGTATCACATCCGCATTGCCGAGTTACAAGCCAGCTTTTTCTGAGATGCCCCGAGCAGCAGCATGTTGTCTTTCTTTTAATAATGTCGCTTGCTCTTCTGGATATTTTGCGAAAAGCACGATGTCGTCGGCAAATCTTAGATGGTTCAAATAAGTTTCGTTAATTTTTAAGCCTTTTGATTCCAGTCTAATTTACCAAAAACTTCCTCAAGGCAAGCTGAAAATAGTTTGAGCGAGATTGTATCTCCCTGTCGTACACCTTTCCCTAGGTTAATTTCAACTTTGTGTCTGTTTATAGTCGCTTTGCTTTATAAAATATGGACTGGAGTAAGCTAACATAAGCTGGGTTCACACCTTGGTTACCTAGTGCATTTAAAATATATGGTTTGAAAATTGAGTCAAAAGCTTTTTCGTAGTGGATGAAGGCAATGCATAGTGGTAAAGTGTATTCATTGTGTCTTTCTATTATTCTCTGAAGAACCTGAATGTGGTCAATCGTACTATAGCCACTTTTAAACTCTACTTGTTCTAGAGGTTTGGCATAGTTTAATGTTCTATAAATTCTATTTGCAGTGATTTTGCTAAAAAACTGTGTACATAACAGGGAGAAGGCTAATTGGTCGATACTTCTTAAGGTCATCTTGAGCTCCTTTCATATGCAAAAGAATAACATCGCCATTTTTCCATGCATTAGGAATTTTTTGTTCCTTAAGACATTTTGAGAAGAGATTTGCCAATATTTTGTGAAGCGTTTTACACCCAGCTTTTAACATTTCAGCAGAAATGCCATCTTTTCCTGTGGATTTCCCATTTTTCATTGATCGTATGGCATCTGTTACCTCTGATACTAAAACATCCGGCATTTCTTCTGTAACTACAATTGTTGGCAGATTTTGCTGATCGTTACTTTTATAGAGGTCTGTGTAGAATTCTTTTACCCTCTTAAGCATTTCCTGGCGTGTTCTGCATACTGAGCCATCATTACATTTGCTTTTTTCCATTTATTAGCATGCGTTTTGCATTTTTGATGCCTTATTTTTTTCAATCTTTTTTTTTTTTTGTACCAACTTTCTATTGAATTTACGAGTTTATTCTTTGATACGTTTCCTTATCGTCTTGAAAATTTCCACATATTCCACTTCGTTAGCAATTATTCCTGTGTTCTTTCAAGATCGTCGTTTTTCCATGAGATTTAAAGTTTCTTTAGAGATATTGATTTCTTTAGGTTTCATTGTTGGTGGTACTAGAGCCCCAACAGTTACAAGAAAGTTGCTGATGATTTTTTCATTTTGTTCTGTTATATCGGTGTCTTCTAAATTTTGTAATAAAGCAAAGCGATTTGACAGAGCGAGTTTAAATTCTTTGCTTTTTTCAAGTAATTCCTCGTTGTTGACTATTACTTTTTTTTGGAGAGATTTATCATTTTACTGCGTTCTTTAAGGTAGTATAACTTTAAATATTCTATGGTCACTTCCCACGTCAAAGCGATTAAGGACCGTACACTCACTGAATACATTCTTGTCATTGGATAGAACATAATCAATCTCGCTTTTGTTGCCTGATGGACTTTCCATGTCCATTTCCTATTGGCTTTCTTTTTGTGAAACGAATTCAAAATATAGAAGCCTTGTCTCTCGGCAAAATTAACCAACGAGTCTCCTCTTGCATTTCTATGACCGCTGCCATATGGGCCTGTTGCGCATTCACCAAATTCTGTTTTTCTAATTCTGGTATTAAAATAGCCTGTTACAATTTTGTAGTGGGAATTTTCTTTATTTTGCAGGTCTGATATATCTTCGTATAATTCTTCGATTTCATCATCAGTGTGGCTACTGGTTTGTGTATAAGCTTGGATAACTTGGAGCTTATATCGTTTGTTCAGTTGCATGGTGCATTGTGCGATTCTATCTGAAGTACCCTCAAGTTTTATGATGGAACCTTTTAATCTCTGATTAATGAGGAAATCTACAAAACTACATTTCCCGTTTGCAGTTCCTTTTGTATATAGAAGATGGCCGGTATCGAGTTTTACAAGATTTTCACCTTTACGTCTCGTTTTACACAGCACGATGATGTCCCACTTAATATGCTTGAGTTCTAATATTAGTTCTTGTAGGCGAGCATCCGTTTTCATTTTTCTGGTGTTGAAAGTTCCAATTTCCAAGTGTTTTGGCAGCATGGTCGAACCCGGTGACTCTTAACATCCTCTGCCGTCGAGCTAGTCTTCCTGAGGCATATATATATATATGCTTGCGCCCCCCACCCCGAATAATTTTTAAAACTCCACGTTGAGGTGAAGATGGGCAACTGTTCTAAAAACTGGAATGCTTCTATTTTCATAATCGTTTAACTATTTATAAGACAATAGCAAACTAACGTTGCTCGTGAATTCTAAAACCTCGCAGCTACGTATGATGGCGCAATGGTAAAGCGTTCGCCTAACAACCCGTTAGTCCGGATTCGATTCACAGCGGTGCCAAAAAAGAACTCTTGCCGACTGACGGCCCATTGTAGTCTGGGGTTAATTTCCTAGGACTTGAAGGGTTCGGATTCCACGGGGAAAATGTAGCTCCCTGCTCTAAGTAATGATGTAATGGTAACACATTCTCCCATCGTGTCATTACTTGACCTTCCCCCCACCTCAATATCATTGAACGCGTTCCATTTTCCCACTTCAATCCACAGTTTGGTTCCCATGGCAACAGTCGTTCCGGATTCCTTGGAAAACTGCAGGTCAAGCCGCGGCATGACCTTTGCCATCCTTGCGCCACAAAAAAAAAAAGCAAAGAAGCTAGCTATTATCTATAGAAACAGCTATAAATAGCTAGCGAGCAAATATGTATAGCAGGTTTCGAATCATTTGGTTCATTCACTAAACTGGGCATCGGTCCTTCATCGGGGCGTAACTGAGGCATCGTAATTTTTTTGGTCAGGGGCGTCATGGAGGTTTAACAAGGTTTCATTATTACAATTGTTATGGAAGTTCCTGGTGAAGCTTTATAGCATTTCATCATATTTATTAATTAAACATAGTTTTAATTATCATCGTTTTAATTAATATCTTTATAATTGAAGTTTATCTTCACAATAATTCACGTATAACGGAGGTTTTCCTAACCATGAGGCAGAGGGTCTCAAACCTTTTTTCCCTCGTACCTTTTCGTCCTGCTCGAGTGTGTTGGCTGAGAAGAATGTGGCCCTGAGAAGAATATGATATAAAATGTATGGATGCCACATAGAATAGATAACAGACAATTAGTATTTCTAATTTTAGTCATTACATAGTTACACACTTAATGAGATGGATGAGCTTGGCTCTTTCCAATAAGTAAATCAATTTTGGGAACCCTTTCAGAGAGATACACAGACATGTCATTTTCAATTGACAGTTTTGGTGGCATTTGGTTTTGATCGTACACATTGTTGAAAAACCTTGTTCGCAACGATAAGTCGATGGGAACAGCGAAAGGGAGGATGGGAGCGAATTTAGAAAGCAAATTGCCTTTGTATTTTGGAAAAAGGACAGAAGGGCTATGAACTTCAAATCATAAAAAGGAGCAAAGTGCAAACTCGTTCGCGTACCCCAGTTTGAGAACCCCTGCCCTAAGGTAACGTGCTGGTTTACCGTGCCGTTAACCCAGGTTTGATTCTAATCATACCTTAGAGCATATGCCGTAGTTTCTGACCATCGTAGCCCGGGGTTTGGTTCTCTCGGCAACAGATTTGGGATCCTCGGAAAACTGTAGGTTTCGACGTAGCATGACTCTAGCTGCCTTCCCGCCATGAAATGCAAAATAGTCTAGAGTAGGTTCGGAGGACGAAGTAAGATGAATCGTTTACTGAGTATGACGATGCGTGAAGGTTTTACCACGTTACTCATAATGACGCACAATTTTAAACTTTTGAATCGTCTGTTTCTGAACTTTCCCGTTTAGAATTTTTGGTAAACCGCTGGATACGGTGGTTTTACTGTAACTGGCACCGACCCAATTTCCGGTTATCAAAAGTTCATATAATATATATCAGGTAAAATTATTGGTGTAACCAAGGGGTATTGGAAGTTATTTGAGTTTATAAGTAACAAAAGGTATTATTAATGATAAATAATGGTCTTTATTTAGGAATTCCCTTGATTGTGATCATTATTTCTGAGGTTCCACAAGGATGAAAAGGTTGAGAAATGCTGCTCTAGAGCAGTATTGTCGAACCTTTTTGGGCAGCGGACCACTTAAAAAATTTTCACGGATCCTGCGGGCCGGAGGTTTCGTAAAAAAACACTTAATAAACACCTCCCTCTCAGAGTTTCTTCCATTTATTCGTTTGTTCATTTGCGATATAGAAAGGGCTCACCCATGCTGTCTACGCGATTTTTCCTTATTTCTGAATAAAAAAAATATAATTTTTTGTTGTGTAATATTTTTTTTTATTCCAAACAATTGTCGGCGAGCCGGATTGTGGTCTGCGAGCCGTATGTTGGACAATCCTGCTCTATAGCAGCGGTCGCCAACCTTTCGGACCTCACGGACCACTAAATTCATAATTTTAAATCCCGCGGACCACATTTCGTGAATTTAGTGCAATATAAAGGCAAAAATTGTCATTCAGAATATGAGAATTTCTTAGAATATTATTTTTGTTTTATTATTAATAAAACATTAAAAATGCAAATAATGTCCAGCTTTTTCTGCGGACCACCGATTAGCAACCACTGCTCTAGAGAGTCCCATCATAAACCTGACCGATACATTCGGGGACGGATTAAGTCCTCTCAAAAGTCGCATATCTCGGACTTTCGGAGACGCGAGTCCTATCGTCCATGAAGGCGCATCAACGGAGGGACCGGTGGGCCGGCGGCTCAGTCCGCCCCTGGATACATTCCATTCTCTAGCGAAGGAAAAAACTTAGCAAACGAGACGAGATTTCAAATCGGGAAAGTTGAAAGGATGATTACTGTGACAAAAATTTGTTTCAGGAGGTAACAGCAGGGAGAATCCACTATCACCAGATAACTTCCTTGAATCACCTACAAAGTTAAAAGTTTGAATTGTTGCCAGGATCACTAGAAACTCACGTTATTTTAAATTATTTTTCTTGAAAGCCACAAGTTCCAAATGTTATTTTAAATTGTTTTTCTTGGGAACAACAAGTTCCAAATGTTATTTTAAATTATTTTTCTTCGAAGCTACAGCTTTCAATGGTTATTTTAAATGATCTTTCCATGGGGCTGTATTTTTAGCTCATTTAATAAATTCAGCTGCTGTACCATATTCATTTTATTTTTCCTGTGACATATCCAGCTGCCCATTCCTTCTTTATATATTGATGGCATTGCAGTATCAGCATCTTCTACTACTACTTGTTGTTGCAGCAGCTGCTCTATGAAGACAGATTTTCAGCTCTGTTATCATGAAAGTAGGTTTACGTACGTGAAAAGTTCCCTTCGTTATATTATCTTCCTTAGTTGAAATTCTTCACTTGCATTTCACACTTCTTTCTTTACTGTATAACTATATGATCGTCCCACATTTATTCATTTTATGGATCCGATATTCATAGCCTTTATATAAAGCACATTACTTTCCATTATTCGTTTTAGTGACTTCCCGCTTTTCCATTACGACTAAGTGTTGTGAAAGGCCTGGAAGTGTTGTACATAAAATCGAACTTCCAGAAAGAACGTGTGTTTGACGGAGGAGGGGCGTGGTAATAGCAAAGTAAAGGTTTAAATTTCTTCTATTATTAACTGTTAAACATGGTTTCAGAAGCAGATTCATATTTCAAACTTTATTTTTTAAACGAGGACTAACTCCTCCCCCACCCCCCAATTCATGTGCACAACCTTCCGTGTCACTACGTGGGAAATCAAAGTTTGGGGCGCTAACATCGTAGATAGTTATAACTATATGTCGTTATAACTAGCGTAAACCTTCATAAAAAAAATATTATTATTCGCAAGGTTGGGGACAGGAGTTACGGCCCCCTGGACGGCTCCAGATCTTGCCCCCACCCCTGCTTAATAGCAAATTATTCATGTTATATTATATTAATGAAGTTTTGCGTTGAGCCCCTGGGCATTCGAATGACGCTTGCTTTCCTTGCCTCGTAAAAACACAAACAAAACAAAAATGCTGCTTATTTTTTTCAACACTAAATTTATATGTGAAGAAATAATTAGGCCTATATCGTACTCTGTGAATCAGAAAGTAAACGTGGATTTTTGATTAATTTACACAGACCGTTCAGCCCGTATTAGAAATCCTCAGACTAACGGTTATAAAATTAAAGTCATGGTGTGATTTCTATATCGAGAAACATTGTTATATTTATACATTTGACTCGGACGATTTCTTGCTCAAAATATCACCCGACCAACCGAAACAACAACGATGAAAAATGATCAGTGCCCGCAGGGGTGGACTGGACCGCCGGCGCGCCCTTATAGGTTACAGGACTCGCGCCCTTCGATAACACAAGTATGTGGTGAATTTTTTTTTCTTCAAAGTAAAGGGTGTTTCTTATGTATTTTTGGATTCTGAATTCAGGAAAAATTCTATCACGTACAGTTTTGACACAAATCGAGAATTTCTGTCTGGTTGCCTACCTACTAGGTGTGCTACTATAAAAATGTGTCAAAGTAATATTTTTGCTTAGAAGGAGGTATTTTGCCTCATGATCGATAAATTAAAACATAGAAAGTAGAAAAATGTTATCAAAAAGTCAAACGCATAAATGACATTATAAATCAAAGAACGTTTAAAAAATTACAACGTAATGAACTCCAAGTAATCTGGAGCATTTCATTCTACAATGGATAGAAAAACAACGCAAAACTTAAGGTAAAAGATTGGAGACTCTTCATTGGCTCATCACAAAAAAGTTTGAAAGCTGTCCTTCTTTACAACTGCAACAGATATGCCTCCATACCGGTTGACCTCTCTGTTCATCTGAAAGAGAGGTAACAGAATTTAGCTTTGATGACCAACTTAACTACAAGGAATACCAATGGACCATCTGTGGCGATCTGAAAGTGCTCTTTATGATCCTTGGTCAATAACGGTGGCTAGACTTAAGTACCCCTGTTTCCTCTGCGAATGGGATATTGGTGCACAAGCTTAGCACCAGAGTTAGACGGTGTGGCCAGGACGCTAAAGGTAGGGGAAAAGAACGTGCACTTCGAATCTTTGATGGACCCAAAAAAAGTATCCCTGCCTTCACGTCAAACTTGGCATCATGAAGCAATTTGTGAAAGTCCTATCAAACGATTATAATTTCAGATACTTGGCAAGTATGTTTCCAGGGCTGTCAGAAGCGAAGCTGAAAGAAAGGGTTTTCGTTCGCCCTGACATTCAAAAACTCATAACAGGCAAAATCTTTAAAACCAAAATGGAAAACATTGAGAGGTCAGCTTGAAAATCCTTTAAAGAAGTTGTAAAGAAGTTTCTTGGCAAGCAGAAAGACCCTGACTTCAAGAACGTCGTAGGAAACATGCTGGAGAACTTCAAAGCCTTAGGCTGCTCAATGAGCTAGAAGATCTACTTTTTAACTGTCATCTAAGCCATTCCCAGAAAATCTAGGCTCTGTAATGAAAAGCAAGGAGAGAGATTCCACCAGGACATAAAGGAAATGGAATGGAGGTATCAGAGCCGGTGGAACGTCAACATAATAGCAGATTACTGCTGGATGCTAACTAGGGAGGAGGCGCAAGCAGCGCACAGGAGAAAGGGTTCTAAACAGAGCTTCGAGGGGAAGGAAAAGAGACATTATAATGATTTTTAACTTTATGGTGGCTATAATAAAATGTAAAATAAATCTTATTTATAAGTTTCTTCGTAAATAAAGTTTTTTAAAACTTCTAGATCTTTTGTGATTTTCCTGCATCTTCATCCTCACTTTATGGAAAAACTTTACGTGATAGAAGGAAAAGCTTGGAATTTCTAAACTCAGCGTACTGAAAAAACATTAGAAAACCTAAAACGGTGCAGAAAAAAAAAAATTAAAAATCATTATGTCGCATGTCTGTGTAATCCAAGGTATGCGTCCTCTGAAAGGACCAAGTCTGTTCTAAGTGCCCGAGGAGGAGGAATCCAAAACCTATAGTCGCTCCCTTGCGTAACTTGAGCAAAACATGCCAGCCGCGCAATGTCCAAGAGCGTTACGTTTGATAAAAATACATAAACATAATTCAATTCAATCGTTATGTTTGATAATAAAGTTAGGGCCAATTATTGCTCTTTGAAGAATTGCGGTTAATTATTGCTCTCTAAAGAATTGGACTAATTATTTCTCTTTAAAGAAGTGTGGTTAATTATTGCTTTTTAAAGTTGAAGTTAATCATTGCTCTTTAAAGAATTGCTGTTAATTATTGCTTTTTGAAGAATTACGGTTAATTATTGCTCTTTAAAGACTTGCGGTTAATTGTCTTTGAATTCGCGGTTAATTATTGCTCTCTCAAGTAGCTATTATTATCCTCATTCCTCTGTACGTCGTTAAAAGGTTATGTACCTAATTTCCCACGCTGTAACATCATGCACGTGCAATTCATTGCAGCGTGGCGAACCGGAACGACCTTTCTTTTGTTTTGAAGTCAAAGTCTCTACGGCAGTTGCAGTTAAGACAGTAACACTGTACGCGAGCAAAAAAAAAAAAATGTTTTTTTTATTGTTTATGCGTGTGCGACCAAACAGGATTTCAAATCCAGAGTCTCATCACGATTTTTTTAAGATTAGGCTGGACAGGGAGGGATCGGGAAGGGTGGCCGCCGAAGGCGGCGCTGTAATCCCAGAAAGGAAAGAGTCTCATCACGACAGTGCAAGAAGTAGCAGTGTAAGCCAATCACCATACCACAATTAATATGGAATGGGGGTGAATTAATCTAAATGAATGTACTATTTCTAATAGTTAATTTCTAGTGTAATGTCCTAATTAAATTAAAATCTAACACACAGTGATCCCTTGTTTTTCTTGGCTGTTGAAAACTCCGTGCATATGTTTTTTCTTGTTTCGTTTAAATTTCAATGGAAGAGAAGAACATTCACACAGATGTTGGGTTACGCAGAGCGAAAAATAATTGCTCGACAAGCTGGAGCTCGTTGAGGCGTGACACCATAGATGTGCTTCCCTATCGCACGTTCAGTGATATGAGCGTTCTTTTAATTTATTTTATTAAGTATTTAATTTTTCAAGTACGATTATCATTTTGTAGAAGAATTTGCGGTTTTAATTTGCCTCGGTTCTTTTAAAGCTATTTGTCGTTCTACTAAATGCAGCGCTGGAAGATTGAATGCTTATTGCTTGCTGGATGGTTTCTTTAAACTGCCAGTTGGTCTTCGTAGTATGGATGGATTTTTTGGAAATAGAACAGCTTTAGTTAGCATGATTTTATTCTACTAAATTTTGATATGAACTCTCAAGTTTCGAAGTCAATATAATTAGTTTGTGTTTTCTCGAAAACTTATTGTTTTTCGAAGAAATTAAAGTCATGGAAATGTAGTGATTGCAAAGTACGATTGATTTAAAGTGAAAGAATTTAGTGTTTTAAACGATGATAACTATTGAAGCATAAAATAATATTGTGAATATGCAAAGTACGATTGAAATACGTTTAGAGAATATTAGAAACGTAGTGATTACAAAGTACGATTGATTAAAAGAGAGAAAAATTCAGTGTTTACGTACGAAAAGTAAATAGCTTACTTCGAGCAATACTTGAAGAGTTTCAGTTGTAGTACTGGACGTGTTTTGAGTCACAAGGACTTGAAGCTGGTGATTTAGACGATTTCTTAGTGTCTTGGGAATTTGTAAACTGCATTCGTATTCTGATTGATAACGGAAAACTTAAGTTCAATACAGTTTGTTGAATGAAAAGATCGAAGAATTTTGATAAGAAATCGGTTTAGAACCGAAAAGTTTAGAAACATCGTGATAGAACTTTTGAGTTATATAGAAAGGGTTTCAGTATAGGTTTATTTGGAATCAAACTTTTTTCGAACTACATTCGTATTCTGACTGCTGACGTTAAAACTTTAATTTAAATTTAAGAGATTTGTTTAGTAAAATGATTGACGAATTACGAGAAGTGATAGGTTTTGAGTAATATTAGTGATATGAACTTTGGCCCTAGGCAGAAAAGCTCTATATTGTAGCATCTGCCATATAACTCGCCCCGAAGAGAATTCGGGTGCAAAAAAGAAACAAAAATAATTGAATATTGTGCTCTCACGAGAACACATTACATATTATTTTGTCATAGTTAAAAAAAAATTGTTACACATTACATAGGCATTATATTGTTACAGGCCCTTTAGTGGTAGCGCTTTCCCCCTTACGCGCCGTGATTTCAGGTTCAACTCCCAAAGATGCTAAAAAAACCTAAATCGGGATTCGGTCACACAATATTTGCTGAAAAAGCTATAATTTGTTTGGATTTTTTATGGCGCAAGAGCATCTAGGCTATACTGCGCCGAAAAAACTATAATCAAAAGCAGAAAAATTCCATGAAAATCTTCTAATCAAAAAATTGTTACCATGTTTGGCGCAGTATAGCCCAGATGCTCTTGCGCCATAAAAATCCAAACAAACAAAATTGTTAATATGGTATGAAAGTGGAGGAATTATCCCCGACATAGTACATGGGGAAATAAAAATGTTACAAGAATTTAATTATAAGTTATTAACTTATTAACAAAAGAAGATCCTGATGAAATTTTACACGAAGTTCAACTGTCATAGGAGGAAAGAGAGAGAGAGAGAAATTGGGTATGACAGAAAATTGGGAAGGGTGGTTGCCGAAATCAGCTCTGTAATCCCAAGTCGTAGGAGAAAAGGAAGAAAAGGCAAGAGCGAATATGAACCAATGACAGTTAAGCGTTTGCGGTTTCATTTTCTGAAGACTGGGAATTTATGTTCTCTCTTGGAAACACAGTGCCGCTTGCTCGGCCAACATTTCCAGATTATTTATTTATTTATTTTTGCATATAAAACAACAACAAAAACAGGGGTTTATGTAAACCGTTAAATCTGTGATATCTTTTAATGACAAGAAGTACGAAAATTGGGCGACTATTGGCGTAGTCCTTTCTGCTGCCCACCGTTTTTTTTGGGGGGGAGGGGGTAAATATTCATTTAAATTAGAAATAAATTAACGTTGGAAATGTTACATTTCATCGATATTATCTTGTAACGTCATTATATGATTACTTCACAAAAGGATGACAGCATCTTGTGACGTCGTTAACGTTACGGAAAAATGTTAAAAAAATAAAAAATGACGCGACGATACGAGAATGGTAAAAACTTCCTCTTTTGAGGGAAGAATGAATTAGAACTTTGCTTGCTGCGTCAGAGCTACTGGCCACTTTCTACCTCCATTTTTCATTTACCCCAGAGAAAGAATACAGTCAGCATATCTTGAAAGTGCACCTCCAGGCTCGGTTGAAGTCGGCCACAAATCTGGAAGGATGAAATCTTAAAGTTTTATTAACATATTCGCGACTGCTGACGTGAATTCACGTCATTTCAAATTCTATTCCTGGTTGCCGCTGATGTGAATTCACGTCATTTCAAATTCTATTCCTGGTTGTCGCTGAAGTGAATTCACGTCCTGCTGTTTATAACCGAATGCTAAAAATCTTGAGAAACACGAGGCCCACGGCGTGGCGACCCTTATCGCGTTTTCTCCCTCCCAGGCGTTGGGTTCGTCTTTGAGGAGTTTTTTATGAAAAGGCTAGTCGTACGCAGGAAGTAAAACTTGCGTCATACACCGCCATTCATAGATAAGCAGGGGAATAAAAGGATGCGAGATCGAAGGGTAACCATTAAAGTTCGGAAGCAGGCAAAGAATGACGTAACAAAACTCAAGTAAAGTTACTGTTGAAATAAATATATTAGGTGGTTTTTATGTACTATTTAACAAACTTTAAAATAATTTACCGTTACGATGGAAAATGAAGAAATATATGATGACGCGATTTCCGAGATCGAATCCACAGAACTTATTATTGTTAGTAGTGATAGCGAGACAGGAAGTGACGTAGTAACGCAATTTACACGAAGAAATAAAACGCAGATAATATATGACAGCGAATCTAGCGACAGTAACTACGAAACAGATAGTCAGTGGACAAAATATGATCCAAAAAAGAAACTTAGAAATGTTTACGGGTAATTCAGGTGTCAAGGTGTATCCAAATAATCCTCAAAGTATAAGTGAAATTGTCGGACTAGTTACTGAAGATGATTTTATAGAAATGGTCGCAATTGAAACTGACAGATATTATGATCAGATGCGCCGCAGATATAAATGTACAAAGAAACCAACAAAGTGGTACAATGCTACAGTTTCCGAGATGAAAAAAAAAATCACATTAAATATTTTGCTGGGACAGGTGCAGAAAACTACAATACACGATTACTGGTCAACTCGTTCGTCAATCGCGACACCTTTCTTTGCAAAAATAATGACAAGGAATAGATTCCTTCAAATTTTGCGGTTTTTTTTTTTTTTGCACTTTTCCAATAATGCAGAAATGTCGTCATATCCAAGCAAGTTATGTAAGGTTCAACCCGTAATAAATTATCTTTTAAATAAATTTACCACAGTGTACAAACTAGAACAGGAGCTTTCTTTAGGTGAAGCCATGATATCATATCGTGGAAGACTGCCTTTTATAATCCGAGTAAAACAACAAAGTACGGAATACTCGTCATACTCTTGTCTGAGGCAAGTACTGGATATGTCTGCAACTTTCAGGTGTATTATGGAAAAGGAGACAATTTAGAAAAAATTATTTCACTTCTTTTGAATAAAAATGAAAACTTATGGCACCATGTGTACATTGACAATTACTATAATAGTATTGCATTAGGTGAAACCTTATTGCAGAAGAAAATTCGTATTTGTGGTACTATACGTAGGAATAGGGGTTTTCCAAAGGAACTAAATGATCTCAGATTGAAAATAGGTGAATCTGATTTTCGGCGCAAAGGTGAGGTACTAGTTCTCAAATGGAAAGATAAACGAGATGTTCGAATGATATCCACCATACACAATGCCGATATCGTCGAGACTGGAAAAATAAATAAAAAACCTGGACAGCAAGTTCGTAAACCTGAGTGCATAATGAAATACAATCAACATATGAAAGGTGTTGATCTTGCTGAACAATATCTTTCATATTATTCATTTTTGCGAAAATCTATCAAATGGACAAAAAGAGTTTTCATGTTTCTTTTACATTGCACACTCTTCAATTCGTTTATTTTGCATCGTAAGCTCAATCCAAATATCAAAATAACTTTTTCGAAATTCTTACAAACTCGAGCAGAAGAATGGATTACTTCTGCTACTGAATATCATGATCCCGAAAATTTACCAAGTAGTAGCTCAACAGCAGTGGGCCGAGCACCTCACCATGATCCACCTTATAGGCTTTCAGGTGACATGGCAACACACCAGTTGGAAAGAATCACACAGCCGGGAAAGTCAAAATATCCACAAAAACGTTGTAGAGTCTGCAAAACTCGTGGAAAACGTCGTGATACTTCATATATATGCAAATTATGTAGAGTTCTCTTATGCAAATGTCATTGTTTTACGATTTATCACACTAAACAGAAATATTAAATTTTATTTTTCATCTTTGTAATCCCAAAATACATGTAATATAATGCTAAATAATATATATATATAATGTGTGTAATAGAAGTTGTTAGAGCATTTCCTTACACAGGTAAGGCCATCCGAGGCCAACCCCGTACTTCTTCCTATGGATAACTATTCGTCACATGTAACATTGGAGGCTATCAACTTATATCGAAAAAGCCATGTAATAATCTTAGGGTTTCCACCACATACAAGCCATGAAATGCAGCCTTTGGACATTTCGATCTACGGTCCACTTAAGACAGTTTATAGCCATACTTGTTCTGATTTTCTTGTAAGTCATCCAGGTCAGACTTTTCGCTTAAAAGATATTGCAAAATTATTCGGTATAGCGTTCATGAAAGCAGCAACTTTGAATAATGTCATCAATGGGTTCAGAGCAACTGGCATTGAGCCACTCAACTCCCAGATCTTTGATGACATAGTTTTTACACCATAGAAACAACAGATAGTGCATATCTTACAGTAATTTATACCACACCAATGCCAACATCGCTCATAGCTGGAATATAATCCGCTCCTACTGCTGATGAAGAAATGTAGAGAATATCAAGTTTGCCTTTTCTGCCTCATGCAACTCAAAAAGAGCGGAAACAAAGAAAAAATTGCTTTCTTTCCATATTACAAGTTTTCCTGTTAGAAAAGCACTACAAGATAGAAAAACAGAAAAGGAAAGAAGGAGGAGAAACAAAGAAAAAAGTGCAAAAAGTAAGGAAGCTATTAAGCAAAGAAAATTGTGCATTAAGTATAAATTCCCAATGAGCAAGAATTCTAAAAAAGCTTTCCATAAAGATCTACATGAAACACCATCCGACTCATCTATACACATTAATTATCAAGAAAGTGAGACACACTCTCTGAAGAAGAGAGAATGCATTTTTTGTTTTGAGTACAGTAAAGGCGAACTATAATTCCAGTGCTCTCTCTCTCTACAGAGAATGGGCACATGCCCAATGCTCTGATATCAATCCAAAAGAAGCTAAGATTAACAGCTATATATGTCATTTTTTGAGCCCCTATACGTGACAAAAAATCCCTCAATTAACTTCCATTTTTGTACAACTTAATTATTCGTCATCTTACCCGCCAGTGCAAGCAAGATGACGAAACTGCGCTTCATGCAATAAAGTTTATTTGTTCATTTTTCTTGTTGTTTGAAAATAGTCTAATAATTCGTGGTTAAAGCTAACTAGTAGTGCACTAAATACAGATAAAACTGCAGCTCTACTTGCAAGCTGTATTGTAAACGCTTGTAAACGCAAGTATTGCTTAAATTCGTCAACTTACAAGAACTTCCCTTATTTAAAATGACACTCTCGTAAATTTTGCTCTGATTAAAAGTATATTCATCTTTCCGATGGTGCCAAAACTAGATTTTTATATTAAAAAAAGAACGTAAAATATAACGAGTTCTATCATAGTATTCTAAAACATCGAATAAACTGTTATTGAAAAACTGAAAGAAAAGAGGTATGCGAACGGAGCTGGATGGATATATACTTTTTTTAATTCACGAAAAATAAATACACTACAGTTAATGTAGCTATTTCGTTTATGGTCTTGGATCCAGAATGACTTAACAATAAGTCGTTACATGACCTACTGTAACCTCATAGGCTACTCCTATTGTTTCTTCTTCCATTTTCTAGGAATTTGTAGCACTCGTAACTTCGTTTCCGCTCATTCGTCAAATGACAAAATGTTGCCAATTTTTATCCAAGTTGACTCCAAATCTACATAGGCAGACTTACCGTGATTTCTTTGTCTCCAACCGGGACATTTAGGGAACCCTAGGAGGGGGGGAAAGAATTATTTCAGAACAAATACTCAGCAAATAATTTATTTTACTCAGTAATGTATTACTCAGCAATAATACTTTTAAATATTTGGATAATCACACGACGTATTCCAGATTGAATATGTCAAAATTTTTTATTGCTATTATTAAATTGTTACGTTCATGAAATGTTTTGCAGATGTACAGTGAGCAAAAAAGTATTCGCACACCTGCATTATGTCGCATAAATAGGAGTGAAAAGCAAATACTACGAAATGTTTTTAATCATTAGATTACTTTTATAATAAGCATCCATCCGTGCATTTACTTTTTTTAATGATTACAAGAAATAAATTTATAAAAAATAGAATCTCGTTTTTCATGCCAAAAAAGTATTTGCCCATCTAACAGAAAAACCAAAAAACAAGACATTTTCAAAATTAAAAATATTATTAATGCTTAGTATGCATCCCTTTTGCTTTAAAGGTTGTAATTGCCTGGGCGTTGATTTTGCTAATTTTTTAGTTGCTTCTACACTGATTTTCACTCATTCTTGCCTAAGCGTTTACCTAAATATGGTTTTGCTGGAAATTTTTATTTTTCCTTACATGAAAATTTCAAAAATGTCAACTTCTTAATAAGATTGAGGTCTGGAGATTATGAGGGGTATATTCAGTTAATTTTTCGCATTTTAAAGCAACCGCAGCCTTGCTTAATTTATAGTATGGTAATAAGTTACAGTTGAAAATAGAATGAACCCAAATCCTAATTTCGATGTACTGTCCAATAAATGACCTAGCAGTATCTTAATATGTCTAGTATTTACATTACCGTCAATAAAGGCCATATTGCCAAATCTATTTGAAGCCATGCATTCCCAAATCAGCCCAGGGCCACTGTGTTTTGCAATTGGTCCGCAGTTCTTTGTTTCAAGGGAAGTGTGTGTCTTTTACCACATATTTTTTCCATCCAAACTGATAACATTAAACTTTCTTCGAAAAGCATCACCTTTTTCTGAAACTCTACAGGTTTTTTGACGTGTTTTGGCAAACTCAAGTCTTTTCCGCCTTTTTCTTTCACTGATGCAAGGTTTGTTCTTGGGTCTTCTGACTCGAATATGTGCATCGTGAAGAATTTTAGAAATTACTATTGTCCCCGATGCTATAGTGACATCAATAGCTAATTCGCGACCGTATACGGAGGGGCCCTTCCATACTTGCTTGATGATATTCCTCAACTGCCTTGCATTTTGCTGTTTTTGGACGACTAGATCTCGATTTATTCTTTAAAATATTACTCTTTTTCATTTTTTATTACAAAGCGAACACTAAAGAAGTTCAAAATTATATTCTTACTTATAACGCGATAATTAAGAACAGTTATGAAAAAATATAATCCTCTACTACATTGCTATAGAAAACTGGCACTTCGTTTGGAGCCATGATAACAGAAACTAACCGAATTGCTATCTCAAAGCTCTTATACATCTTTTGAAAAGTATAGGACTTTAATTTGTTGTAAATTTACGTAGTATCATGTTTAATTGCTTTAAAACGAAATTTTGTTAGGTGTGCAAGTACTTTTTTGGCATGAAAAAAGTTTTTTTCTAAATTTATTTCTTGCAATTATTAAAAAAGTAAACACATGTATGGATGATTATTGTAAAAGTAATCCAATGATAAAAAACATTTCGTTGTATTTGCTTTCCACTCTTATTTACGTAACATAATGCAGGTGTGCATATACTTTTTAGCTCACTGTATAATTTTAACTTTATATGGCATTAGCTAGACGCGTTTTACAGGGGGTATGGAAGTTACAGTGAGGGGGGGGGCCTTAGAGTTCGTTAATGTTTCAATGTATTTTATTAAGATATTAAGTGATGTCCAGTGGAGCACCTAAAGTTTTTTTCGGGGGTTTCACCCATAGGTTAAAAAAGGCTAAATTACTTTTACCCGGAAAATCGAAATTTACGTATAATACAATGATGTGGGTTTTTTCAATATCATTTGGGGGGTTTAACCCACAAACCCCCTTGGCTGCGCCAACGATATCAAATATTAAAACAGAATATTATATTTGATATTAATGAATTCTTAACGAAATTTTTGCACTGAAAACTTAGTGGTATATTAAAATTTACAATTTCTTTTGCTTATACATTTCATCTTTACTTATATAGTGGATGAAAACTCAAACCTCTGTAAAAAGCATGCTGTGCACACAGGCCTGTGCACAGTATACAGAACGAATGGGCAAGTGGGACAAGACAAAGGGCATATGGGACACAGGGTACCCTGGGATTGTTCTATGTATATAAATAGCTCGATGGGGCACAAGCCCCGACTTAACTACAGGTCTGTGTACACAGGATCAAGAGTGAAAATGTGCTTTGAATACATTTTTAACATCAAAGAACGATTTCTATTGACGTGTGCAATTTTATGCAAACCAAAAAAAAATTAAAACAAAATCCTGCAATAATTTATTTTGAGGAAAAATATTTTCCAGGCTGGGGTACTGAGCCTCTTGGCCTCAGTCTGGCTACTGCCCTGGGCATCAGTGGAAAACCAAGAAAAAGTAGACTACATAGTATATAGTATTTCATAAGAATTAGGCCGCAACGAATCTACCAACTCCATGCGTTGAATTTTCCCAAGTTACTTTTAAATTTCTTTCAACTTGTATGCCCTTGAGCCCCTAGAAGTGTAGGCCGATGCATTAGCCGCCATTTTGTTGTACAATTATGGTTTTATTTACCTTGGCGATAAATGTTTACTGCATTGGCGAATGGTCGCTATCCTCCTCATTCTGTCTGAATCCTCATTATTCTGCCTTCACCTGACAAAGGGCAGCAGTTAGTATCACGGCGTTCCTGGTACTAACTGCTCCACACGACAAAGGGAGCAGTTAGTACCTGGAACATAGTGTTTTCAAACCAGTATCGAAATAACAATCATGAATGATGATGATGATTTTTTTGTGCATGTATATTCATTCTCCTTAAAAAAGCCATTGCTAGATTCATTTAATTTAAAATTTTGTTTTAACACTTTGTGTAAATTAACTCGAAAAATGAGATAACATATATTATTTTATAAGAAGATCCGAGAAACACCATAAATTTTCATGGCATAATTGCGATTTTTCTTCCTTTATGAGGAAGCGAACGTTAATAAGGAACAAGAAACAGGATATAGGCCCATGCTCCGGAAGTGACAGCAAAAGGATGCCAGAAAAGTAGGATGAGTTGCAGAATTAAGCTAAACGTGCAACGCGAAGAATATCTGTAGCATACAAGAAAACATCGATTTTACTTAGAGCACAAACGGGATTAACTTGGAGCACAAAGGAAGAAATGGTTTCAATTAGAGCGCACAGATAGGACCATGAAAAAATGCCGTGGAGAAAAGCCATGAAAGAGGCCCACAGGGCAGGTGCCCCAATTTGACCTTTGTATTTCATATGACCCTGACGGTTTTTCTCGTAACTGCGTAATTTTTGTGTTATTTACATTTAAATTAGAGACCCTACCTCACTACTACTCAGAATACATTCTGGAACGTATTGTAGACATTAATGAAAAGAGGATAAAACTTCAAAAACAATTTCAACTAATTACCGTAATAAATTTGTAATTTCCACATTTTCTTGCTTAGATGGTGATTGACGCGATAATTAAATTTTATTAATTCATTACATTGTATGACATGATTTAATTGATATGTTGACGATGCTCAGTGACGAGTTAATGGTTCGTTAATTGGCGTTTTTCATTCATTATCGTGAAAATATCATTATTTGCAATAAAAGAAGCGAAAGAACACTTATAATTATGCAAAATTTTCATGGTATGCACGGACAAATGCAATGTTTACATCATAATGATTGCAAAAGAGCATTGGTGAATTTATGGGAATGCTTGCATCTGTTTTTATGCTGCTTATGAGCAACGCTAATTGCTCAGTTCTTGCAGCGGATTGCAGTTTCAGAATATGACGTCACATCGTCATATTTTATGATCTTCCAGTGCTTATCATTTTGGTGCTTATTGTGCAGATCACTATTGGAAGGTTGGTTGCAGATATCGGTTCTGCATTTTGAGAAAAGTGGACACGAGGCCCACAAATGAATAGATGAGAAGTACACCTGTCACATTCTAGCTGTGAAACAAGACGCTTGGAATACCGAGCTCTGCTGGTAGAGGTTGTGTTGATGGGGTCATAACTCTCCATTGCGTTGAAATTTTGCATATATGCATACGAAAAAATGGAGTTGCAGCCAATGGTGGACACGGGGTGGTACAGGGGTCATGACCCCAAAAATATATTTTTTCACTGTAAAAAATTCCAACTTTCATGATAAATGAAGGGTGTTATTCCAAGACCATGGCAAATTCTGTCCTTAACCCCACCCCACCAAAATGAAATTCTGTGTCCGCCATTGGTTGTAGCTCTATAATCTCCCCCACCATAAGCCTATAACACCCAACCCTTATGAGCTTTTTGTGTACGCCTATGTTTGCCTCCATAGAACAAAAATAAATCAGTGTGGGGCCCGGCTCCCCCACCCATTGGATAACAAAGTACATTGTAAAGATGCACAAAATCAGTCCCTAACCGAATCAGTGTGATAATTTTGTCCCACTCCCCTCTCTCTCTCTCTTAGAGATGGAAAGAGTCGTTCATCGATTTGATTAATAAGTAATTTGCCCATCTCTATACTCGCGGCAAAACTCATTTGGCACGCTGTAAAGCCTACGGCGACCTATTCACGACCGAGCAACGAGTATTCATTCGCAGATTGGCGAAAAATGAGATAGCCCTCAACATTATTAGGCTATTTATCGCCTAATTTGGAATGCAGAAAAACGCGGTTGCCAAAATTCCAGGCGCCAAATTTCCCGCCAAGCGAACGAAGTCCTCTGAGTGGTCAGTTACTTGAATGACGTCAGCGCTTGCTATAATGAGTCTTTTTCCTAAATTTAATAAATACCAGATTTTAATTACACAAATATGCCTATGTTTTATGTATTTGAGCATTATTTTAATGTTTTATGTCCGAAATGTATCTTCTATTAACTCTGTTAACGTAAGAAAGGGCGAACTATATTGCACTGGCGAAATCGTACTGCTCTGTGCCTTATCAGTGTACCAGGTTAGCTTTGCCGCAAATATAGTACATTGTGCTCCTTAACGTCGAATCACTCCATATTTTTAAGCTGTTGAGCCCCCTATAATTTTTTAATTGCCGTGCAGTGGGAATACGTCTGCCTGTAAGACCATTAACCTGGACCCATTCCCAATGGGGAACTGTAAAACATGTGACGTTCTTCTGCCCATCGTAGTCCGGGGGTTGATTCCCTACGCAACAAGAGTTCGGAATCGCCGGAGAACTGCATCTTCCGGCGCAACATGACCTTAACTATCCTTGCTCCTTAAAGGCACAAACACCTTATTCATGGGCGTACGTAGAAAATTCATAAGGAAGGGGGGGTTATATGCCCAATGGGTGGGGGTTACAGAGCTACAACTCATATATTCCTATGTTAAATATACAAAATTTCCTTTCAATGGGGGGGGGCTACAACCCCCATCAACACCCCCTGCGTACGCCAGTGACCTTATGTACGGTCTCATCTTGTCTGACGCAAAATGACCCTTGTTCTTGCGCCATAAATGTACAACCAACCAACAAAACATCAGGAAGTAGGCATACAGTAAAACCTTCCTAAGGTGATCGCCGTCGGGTCCGCGAAAAATCGGGCACTCACGGAGGTGGTCTCTGGATAGAGGTAAATTTAGCAGTGGGTCTATGAGGCAGAGGAAATCCGTTTCCAGAAAAGGTGGTCGTTAAGGGGGTAGTCGCTGAATGGAGGTGGTCGTTAAGAGAGGTTTTACTGTAATGTTCAGCTCGATGCTGTTTCTTTTGTGATATCACGGCCAATGGCGGATCCACGGGGGGGGCGAATTAGGGAAACCCCTCCCCAAATCCATAAAAATGCGGTGGAAATCGGTTATAACGAGCGCCGATTATAACGACCAACCGCATATAACGACGGAATTTTTACAAAAAGTTTGATGGCCCCCCCCCCCGAATCCCTTCCTAGATTCAGCTCTGTTACAGCTGATTATATTACGGTGCGTTGCATAATTATAGGTCCACCCATAAAAATAACTTTTTCTTCATAAGAATATGCAAATAATCTCCCAAAAAATTTCAGTGGTTTCGTATTAGGTCTGCAACAACAACAACACAACCTGAAATATGCCAATCACCCTAATAATAATGCAGGTGGGAAACAATACAATACTACTAATGAACTGTGTGAGGCAATTCTGTCTGAGTGGCGTGCCATTAACGTGAATTACTTGTTTGCAGAATGTTATTAATTCTATGCAAAAAGAATTTATGAATTGATTCTAAAGAAGGGAGGAAAAATCTACTACTAATAAATTTTTATGAATAAGTTTCATATGGTGGACTTATCATTTTGCAACACCTGTTTTTAATTGTGACTTTATCCTTGTAAGTGCATTTGCAATCCTTTTTATTTTTATATAATTTGTTGTTACTTACCTTGTAACTTATAATGTGTATAAGTTAAAAATATGAAACAGTAGTTCAATAGAAATTTTGCTTTTTCGGATGGACGCAATCGTATGCAACGCACTGTATATACCACCAATAACCCTTTAATACATATCTTGTAAATGTACTGTCATCTGTCGCTGTTATCAAATTACTATCATTACATTATTAATATATTGTTGCGTCATTGTTAAAGGTATACCTTTGTGTTCAATACTAATTTCGTGTGCGCAGAATGACTCTTGTTGACCTTGCGCCATAGAAATGCAACCAACTAAGTAATTTCGTGACGCCCGTCCAAAGTAATCTGCCCCCATAATATTTTATACTACGTGACAATATTAAGGCTCTTAAATTGTGCAAATGCCATCTTTGCGTAAGCTGAGGTTTTCGTGGAATTTGTCCATTAGATGAAAACCAGTTTTTCCATTACTCAAAGCCAAGAAGCTTTTGCCAATAATTAAATTATATTTATGTTAGAATAAAGAGAGAGGGAAAGTCTGCTTTCGTCACCAGGTCGTTATATTAATAAGGAAAACAGAATAAACTTCTTGCTTTTTCTTAACGCAATAAACAACCATAATTCAAAACCATAAAAATCTATCTTTTCTTCTGTCAACATCACCGCATTCTGGAAGAGAATCTCGTAACAAGCTTCGGCTTTATATTCTCTTCCATTTCTAACCTCAAAACTTAAAATAATTTAATATAGATCTTCTCTTACATTTCTATAATTTTTATACTGCTCAAGCTATGTATCACTATATATTGTATATCGGGTTGAATAAAAATTATCATTATTTATTTCAGACAAAGCATCCGACCAAAAGCTTCGCAAATGGATGTTGTTGTTATTAATTCTTTTAGAGTTGTTACCTGGATCTTTACAGCACGCGACAGACAATAACACACGGAAGAAAAGACAAAGTAAGTCACTATCTAATATAAAGTACTATAATTTCTATTGCTAAATATAAACGTAAATATAAACACGTATAATAAAAACTCATGCTAATAATGCATGTAGTAGAGCGCTGGTTATCCGGACTCGGATTATCAGAACTGTCCAATTTATCCGTATTCAAATTTTTAATGTCTTTGGATATTGTCGTTTACACGTGGCAAAGGAGTGTTCTGGCAAACCGGATGGACGAAAAAATAGATATTTTCTGGAAAGAGAAGGTGGTAGGTTTCGTTAGATTAAAAAATTCAATCAAATCTAAAAAAACTAAAAAATACGAAAAAATAAAACAAAAAAACCTAGGGAAGAAAGAACATTTTCAAAGAAGCCAGCATTGTGCTTGAGCATCGTAATAAGCCAGTGCTGTGTAAAGTATAAATTAAATTTTGGCTTAGTATAGCCCAGATGCCCTTGCGCGATAAAAATTCAAGCAAACAAATTACGTGTACATACTCTCTGTATCTAAATTTAATAATTTTTTAGACTCGCACGGTTAAAAAAAATCATTTAATACATATACGTACAAAAAGTGCTTTTAATACCTCATAAAATGGTTTCGATTTTTTAAAATTCTTGTTCAATTAAATTTTTTTTTTTTTTTCAAATTCCATTTTATGAAATGTGACTGATTAAAGACCTTTCGAAGGATAAGACACAAAAAACAACGTTTTAGAAGCGTATTTATGTCAAGATTGAGTTCGAGCTACGCGTTTCGGGCGATAAAAGTTCGCCCTTCTTCGGGAGTGAACACGTGGAATATCGTCAACAAACGAGGTTGATTCGCGGATGTAACTAGAGTTGAGTTATTAAGTGAAATGTTGACTTCCAAAAGTAGGAAGTCAAGTACTACATGGTTTTTGTGGTGCGGCCACTCTTCCCAGAAATTACCAAATTGTGGAAAAGTTGGCTGTCTGTTAGTAGAGGTGGCAATTATGGCGGGACTATGGATTAATATCAGAAGGAGTTAGGTGGAGTACATTTCGCCAAGCTGAGCTGAAGGAAGGAGTTGAGCTGTGGTCATTCACAATGGAATCACGAAACATGTTAATGAAGAAAGCTTCGGCGAAGTCCAGTTCAAGTGGTGAATGAGGTTGGTGGATGATACGAGCGTCAAAAAAGTTAAAGCGATGGTTGTGTTCGTGGCTGTGAACAGCAATGGATGATTTGTGCACCTCACCTTTCTCAACGTATCGGCGATGTTCTTTCAACCGATGCATGAGGGCACGTTTTGTCAGTCCTATGTAGGAAAGTCCGAACTGGCAAAAAATTTGATACACGCCCCAGCGTTGGAGTGTGGAAATGTTATCTTTGAGTCTAGAGGGCAAAATCTTGTTAATAGGCGAGAAGGTAACTTTGAATTTGGCTTGCCGAAGGACTTTGGCAATGGCGGAGCTAAGTTTGGGCACGTAAGGGAGTGTTACGAAGCCAATGTAATTATTTGAAGATATTCGACTAAGAGATGTACTGTAAGAACGTTTTGAGAATTTGAAAACGGCAGCATCGATAATGCTGGGACAGTACCCACGGATGCGAGCGATGGTCTTAAGCAAAGAAATTTCATCAGATAAGGAGTCCGTTGACGAACAGAACTGTAGAGCCCGGAAGACATAGGTGTAGAAGGCGGACATGTTTTGTTGATACGGATGGAAAGAAAGATTATGTGGAGGGAGAGCAACGCTGAAAGGCTTGCGGTACACCGAAGTATCGAAATAGTTATGATGTTTATTAATCTGTATATCCAAAAAGTGAAGGGAATCATCTTCTTCAATTGCGAGGGAGAAATTAAGCGCAGGATCCAAAGTGTTGATGGTGGGAAGGAGTGTTGAGATTTGATCTGGAGGACTGTCCCACATAATAAAAATGTCATCCATGTAGCGATCCCAGAGTTTAAACTTGATAGAGTTGAGGAGATTGGATTCAAAGAAATGCATATATATGTCACAAAGGATTGATGAAAGTGGGTTACTCATAGCTAAGCCACTGGTTTGTTGGTAATGTTGTCCGTTGAAGACAAATGCACTAGAGTTGACACAGATTGAGGTGAGATTGATAATTTCAGCAATTTCTGGTTGTGTAAAGTGGAATTCAGAAAGACAAAGTTTAAGGCAATCAAGTGCACCTTCGACTGGTATGTTGGTGAACATAGAGTTCACATCTAACGTGGCGATGGAGCAGGTGCCTGGTGAGATAGAACGTAGTTTCTTGATGAAGTCTAAAGAATTCTTGCAAGTGTGGATATTGGCAGTGGTAAGAGGTGAGATGATGGAAACAAGAAACTTGGCGAGTTTATGAGAGACTGTGCCTATGCACGAAGTGATGGGTCGGAATGGTAAACCGGGTTTATGAATTTTCGGAAGGGCGTAGAAACGCGCTGGAATGGCGTGAGACAAGTAAAGAGAGTTCTTTTGTCTAGGAGTAAGCAAAGGCGAAGCACGAATGATTTTGTTGTACTGGATGCGTAGCTGTTCAGTGGGATCACGAGGTAAGGTTTTGTAAGGACCAGAGGTGATGACCGAGGTCCTTACTAAACAGCAGTACCATGCGGTTATCCCTGCCATTATCCCTCTAGAAGAGAGACCACATTTGAAAAACTGAGAAGGGTGAATTTCACTTCTTGTTTACTTCTTCAAGTCTTCCACAGGGTTCGCAAACAACTCGTGGATATAAAAATTCACAGTATGTTATGAAATTCTGTTGGGTTCCAGGCAATGTCGGAATTTTCGACAATGAATAATGCTGACAGTTTTATTTGGGGGCTCTGGCCCCCCGACCCTAGCCTAGAACCGCCACTGGTAATTCCAATGGTAGAGTCATAGTTGCCGATTTTAACATATTATACTTTATTATTATATTAAACTTTATTTAAGGTGATTTGAACGCTTAACAGTATTTCAAAATTTTTAATGTTGCTGTTTTTTACTGCATATTATTTTATTGCCTCACATAAAGTTCAATAAATTAAGAAAAAATAATATGGGAGTACCCTGTATATATATATATATGTATATAATTATTGTTTGTTTGTTTGGCTTTTTTATGGCGCAAGAGCATCTGGGCTATACTGCGCCAATATATATATATATAGTTTTAAAAATTAAAATGTGATTTAAAAAAAAAAATTCTATTTTTTTGCTCTTCATTTTGAGTTTTTGAGTAATATTTTAGACATTTTCTTATTATAGTCGCCTTTGCCATATAATTACTTATGTAATGAACAAATAGATTCATTTATCACCAAGTTTAGTAATAAATACAATATACATAATGGCGCAGTATAGCCCAGATGCTCTTGCGCCATAAAACATCCAAACAAACAATATACATAAATTGTACGAATAAATTAAAATATAATGAAATTATTTATTACTGATTATTTTTTATTAATATAAAGAACATAACATTTTATTCGCAAAGGCCGCCATAATAAGGGAGAAACCGAATTGTTAGAAAAGAAATCGTACACTAAAACGTGGAGAACCCAATTATCGATGTTTTGGCAATGACCATATGATCGCAAAGTTCTATTTCGCAGTTTCGCGCCCGTTAGGAAAATTTCAAGTATTACGTAAGCGTCTTGGGAAGGGTGCGGTGGGTTGCCGTTGGTCTTATTTTCCTATGTTAGCCAATGTTAATTTTTGCTTACTAGTGGGGGGGGTTGAAATGGCCAAAATATTGCTTACGTAATACTCGAACTCTCCCTTAGGTATGGAGACGGCCATGAAATCTTGGAGGAAGGGGGAATGTTACTCGCTGATGTCCCAGACACCAAAATTTCCTAGATGGCTACTGTAGCAGAAGGGGAAACATGCTTGATTTAGCAATAATTGGCTATGATTTGGGTTCAACAACATAAAACGTGATAAATCCAATTGTTTGCACTTCTCCTTACGTAATAAATCATATATAACTTCAATATCTGTTCGTAAATTGAATATATACTATGAAAAATCAAATTCTCATTTAAGAAATAAAGATAAAAAAAAGTCACGAATCGAGATTTTTATATAGCATAGAACGAACGACGGCATTTGACTCTTTCTGGTCTTATGATGGCGGCAACCGGAAATGACGACGGAAAATCATCGATGAATGTGCAGGAAAAATCGGCTTCCGGCTTCAGCATAGAAAACGAGCATTAGGGCCCTTCCTTAAGTTTTAATTCCGTGAAAGTAATCAACAAATTATCGATGAGACAATTAAAAGTAACTGGTAAATAATCGCTAAGTAAAAGTAACTACCGACAAAAGTATAAATAAAAGTAATCAGTGAAGTAACTGTTTTATTGATTATTTTATTCAGTTTTAATCACGGTCTTTGCTTTTAGTCACTTTTCCCGAAAATAATGGTGTTGGTACGGCAAGACCTTGCTATACTCCAGATCGTCGAGAAGGATCCTGCATTCGAGTAACTGCATGTCGAGAACTTAGAAACGTCAATTATAATCGTCTTCGTCGATTCTTCTGTGGTTTTGCGGGACAAGAACCTCTCGTTTGCTGTCCTTTGGTGAATTTTAGCGGTGGTGAGAATACCCGACCGCCAGTACGACCACCAACACGAACTACGCGGCCTCCAACAAGGCCACCTCGAACGACAAGACCGACCCGCAGGACCACTAGACCTCCCACGAGACCGCCCATTGATACACGATTAATTGATGACGTTGGAAGTCCAGCTTTTTTACCAACAGGTCAGAAATTTTTCGTAATTATTTCCTTTATTTATAAATTTTAATTCTTATTAAGCAAACATTTTGTCATGAAAAATGCCCTTTCGGTGACTTCGAGCTAACGCGTTGGTCCGTTGTTCAGCTAACTCTGGTTCTATTTCAATGGCTGTATTAGTGCTGGCTGTTTTTTCTGCCCGCTGCTGACAGGGTTTAGTTCATTACAGGGGCGGACTGGGTTCTCTCAAATGGGTATACTTTGAATTTTCGGAGTGCGCGATTCCTTGCCTATTCGAAGGCGATAGTCCTATTGCCCACGCGGGCGCACCGTCCCAGTCCGCCCCTGGTTCACTAAGCAGCATTATTTTGGATTCCTCGGAAAACTACAAGACCCGGCACAGCATGACCTTAACTGTCCGTGTTGGTAAACGAGGAAATTAAAAAAAAAAAGGAAAGAAGTGGAATGAACTTAAGGGTGGAAAAATTAACGAAAGAAAGGAGGACAAAATGAAAAATAAAATTAACCCTTTGCACTCCACTTGAGCCGCTGGAGCGACATTCAGTATATGGCTTTGAATTCCTTTGGCTAAATAGCCTGGAGTGCAAAGGGTTAAAGTTATAGTAAAGTGAAAGTTAAACGAAGAGGAGAAGAACACAAAGGAGGAAGCTAGAGGAAAGTAGGAACCCGCCAGTAAGGAAGAGAAGGGTGGAAAAAATAAGAATACGCAAAAAAAAAGTAAGGAAGAAAAAGCAGAAGAAATCAAGGACACGCGTAAAAAGAGAGAAATTTTGAATGCCTGAGCAGGGCCTGATCACTGCAAAGCCGTCCAAAGCCCGGACTTTGGGCCTCGCAATTTTAGGGGCCCCAGAAAAGCCAAAATGTTACTTCATTTTGATACATAAATTTTTTACTTTTACCAAATCTTTTCCTAAAAAATAAAAAAAAAATTGCCGAGCAGTAGCATTGCGAATTTGTTATTATAGTGTTACCTCCCAATAGGGGACACCTATGAAACAAGAAATTTTGTCCCTTAAATAGAGGTGTCTCTTCTTCGGAGGTACATGCGTTGATATATAGATATACTACGGATCAGAGTAATCATCCCTTATTTGGAGGAATCCCTTACAGGAAGTAATACTATATATTTACCTGTACAACTTATAATGGGGTGCCAATTCTGCAACGTTCCCCCGAAATGAGCTCAGTTCTCTACAGAGGGCATTTACAAATTTCCGTGTGGACAAGGGGCCACAAACATGTGCCTGGCCTTAGGCCCCACAAAGGCATGATCGGGCCCTGTGCTTGAGGTTATAAATCTGTAGTGTTTCTAGAGAACTACTGTTCACTTTATGAAGCGAGGTGTTCAAAGCGACATCGCTTAGTTCTCGAAACGTCGTGGATCTTATGAAGTTAGCGAGTTTTTTCTTTTTCCTTCTTATTTTTTCTTCTTTTTTCATCAAATATCTTGACTTCTATGTTTTCTTTATTTTTCCCACTTTATCTCCATATTTTAAATAATTTATTTCTCATTTTGTTTCATTTCCCTTTCTTGTTAATTCTTTCATTATTTATCGCCAACTTTTTTATTTTTATTTTTTTTGCTATATTCGCGGCAAAACTAACCTGGTGGACTGTCTGGCAAGGCGTAGAACAGTATGATTCCGCCAGTGCGATATAGTTCGCCCTTTCTTACGTTAGCAGAGTTAATAGAAGATACATTTCATACATAAAACGTTAAATCAATGCTGAAATACATAAAACACAGGCATTCTTGCGCAATTAAATATGGTATTTATTCAATTTAGGAAAAAGACTCATTATAGCCAGAGATGACGTCATTTAAGTAACTGACCACTCACGTCAGAGGATTTTGTTCTGGCTGGAAATTTGGCCCGTGGAATTTCGGCAACTACGTTTTTCTGCATTCCAAATTAGGCGTGGAATAGCCAAACAATGTTAAGGGCCATCTCATTTTTCGCCAATTTGCGAACGAACACTTGTTGAACGGGCGTGAATAGGTCACCGTAAGCTTAACAGTGTACCAGGTTTGCTTTCCCGTGAGTGTAGTGTAAAAAAATACAAAATTTGGGTAATTATGATAAACCCTGGACAACCTTTGCATATTATTGTAATTTTGTTTTCTCGAACTTTTAGGGTTGTATTCTACGGCGGCACAATGATTACGCCTCTCACCTGCCGTTAACCTGGATTCGATTCCAGCAATAATATAAAGGGCGGGACATTTTTCTTGCCCACCGTACTCCGGGGTTTAGTTTCTTAAACAACAGAAATGTGGATTCTTCGGAAAAGCAATAGATCATGGTGCAGTATGATGACCAATGGCGGATCCAAAAATCTTTCAAGGGGAAGGGGTGTGTTTTGTTTCTGATTCCTATTTTTAGCCAAGTGTCTGGTACTTTCCATTTTTCATGATACAATCCCGGCTCAAGGGGGGGGGCGATTACCCCATCGCCCCCCTTGGATCCGCCAGTGATGATGACTTGGCTGTCCCAGTGGCGGATTTACCAATAGGCTAAAGCTTACGACGACAAATTTTCTACGAAAAGTTTGCGGCAGGAAATGTGCAAAGGCGGGGCTCAATTTTTCGGTGGCCAATTGAATTATTAATTTCGAATTATGTTCAGGGGCGTAACTAAGCATTGGAAAAGGGAGAGCTGCCATGAGCGCTGCCCTGAGGGAGAAGCTCAAAAGGCGCCAAATTTGCGAATACTTGCGAAAAAACGAATTTGAAATAACCGCCTGCGACGTTAACTTAAGAATTTGCCAAAAGCGCCAAATTCTCTGTTATGTCTCTAGTTACGTTTGGCAAGATTAGACGGCAAAATACGTTAGAGTGTAGGGGCACCAAAATATGTCAGAGCTTACGGGCACCAAAATGTCAGAGCTTACGGGCGCCAAAATACGTCAGAGCTTACAAGCGGCAAAATACGTCAGAGCTTACAGGTGGCAAGATACATCAGAGCCTACAGCCGCCAAAATATGTCAGAGCCTATTGGCGGCAAGATACGTTAGAGCCTATAGGTGGCAAAATACGCCGAGCGTACAGACGGCAGAAGACGCCAGAGCTTACTGGCGGCAAAATCGTAAATCCGCATCTAGGCTCTCCTTGCGCAGTAGAATGCAACCATTTTAAGATTCGATGTAATTTTTTCTATATAAGTCAGAAAATTTTCTTGTATCATCTTTTTTTATTGTTACATACATTCCTAATATTCACCTAATTAAGTATTCATTGATTTAAAATGAGTAGTGGAACATTAATTAAAAGAAAAATCCATTCACAATCTTCTCTTTTGTCTTCTAGAGTGCGGCAGATCTCCATTTCCGAAAAGTAGAATAATTGGAGGAAGGGAGGCAGAGAAGGGTAGCTGGCCTTGGATGGTATGTAAAACATGAATGTCCTCGTTCTTTTCTCTTTAGTAGAGGCATGACGATCAGTGGCAGATTTACTAATAGGCTATGTAGGCTGTAGCCCACGGCGGCAAAATTTCGACGAAAAGTTTGCCGACGAAAAATTTGCGAAGGCGGGGCTGAATTATTTGGTGGCCAGTTGAATTAATTTCGAATTGTTATGTTCAGAGCCGTAAGCAGACATTGGCGAAGGGACAGCCGCCAATGGTGCCGTCTCGAGAAGGGCTCAAAAATCGCCAAATTTACGAATACTTGCGAAAAGACGAATTTTAAATAACCGCCAAGGGCGTCAAATTAAGAATTTGACAAAGAGCTAAAATCTCGTTTATGCCGCTAGTTATAGGCGGCAAAATGGTAAACTTGCCTCTGATGACCATAGGTCCCGGGTTCGTGCTGCGGTGGTTTAAGTTCTCTTCTAACGAACACCTTTCTTATCGTTATCCCGTATTCAACTGCCAACGGTGGCAAAAAAAAAAAACCCTTTACATGTTAATTGCTCACCGTAGCCCGGGGATTGATTCCTTAGGCCTTAATTGTTTCCTATTTCTCAGAAAACTGTAGCTCCCTGCGCAGTATGACTCTTTCTGTCCTTACACCATAAAATTTGCAACAAAAAAAAAAAAGACTAGTATATATATTTTTTTGTCTCCGTCTTCATAAATACTAGACGGCAGATCTCTTTCAATATTTTCAGGGAGATATTTATTTCATTATGAACCTTCCTCTTTTGACACACTTTTCTTCCAACGTTCTAAGGAAGATGGCCTTTCTTTTTTAAGACACGTTCACACTATCCAAGCCATCTGATTGTTCATACGGCATCCGTTGTATATCTTTTCATTCGTGTTCGTCGCATTCTATGGTGGTTGGTTTTTTTTAAGTAACACCAACGAATAATCTCCAATTATACAAATTTTAAGTAAATTGTTAATTATTTTTACATCTTGTTTGAGGATTATGCAATTTTTCCATTCAATATCCCTGCACGAAATCATTTTTCTTCAGTACACTTCTGCACATCAGTATTTCCACTATTTTCTGCCTTTATGCATCATCGAATACCAGTTCCAAACTCTTCATACCCTTGGTCTCCTTCTCATGCCGAATGGCCCCTCACAGATCCAATTTTTTTAGGCAAATGGTCTTTTCTCAAGGCGTTTTCGCTTAAACTCATACCCAAATCTTCTTTCAATAATTTTCTTTCAAAGAGAGAAGGACGAGGATGGGTCCTCCTGAAGAGAGAGAAGTACTAGAGTCTCCCCTCTTCCTGTCCTTCATTCCTGGCTACGTCTTTGGCTCTTAACACGTTAAACGCCACGCCGGTCCCGACGGCCTGGAGTGGCCTGCTTAACGGCTACCTGTGGCGTGAACGGAACGGCACTTAAAACCGGCGTGGCGTTTAACGTGTTAACGTCAAGAGATATTTTCATTGCACGCATTCATCCTCCAAAGAACAGTATTGCGCACACTTTCGCCACTCACAGACCACTTTAGCGCACCTTTACTCGTCGAGGAATGCTGAGAGTGGTCTCGGGACCTGTGCGAAGTAAAAAATAAAATGTCTGAAATTAAAACTGCCAATTCTGGTCAATAATATCAGACTCTGTTCACTACCAGTTGTATGTTAAATGATTTCGTTTTGTGTTTCATTAATAAAACATTAAAAACATCCTTTATCACGTTTTTACATCTCAATATGTAGAATTTTTAAATCATTTAGACATCTGCAAGGTTGCCACTTTTTGAATTTTGTGGATAGGCACTATTTGGAGCCATGATGTTAAATATATTATTTATTATGCTTATTCTGACATTTCTGAGCCAGTTGGTTGATAAGTTACCACAGACCACACTTTGGGAAACGCTGGCATGAAGAATGTCTTATTTTTTCTTCACACGCCCATCATTTGCTGTCATAGGTTACATGTATTTGCTTTTGGATTCCTCTACTTTTTTTTCAATTATCCAGTAGTATTCTCGATATCTCAGTCACTTCTTAATTGATTTAGTGATTGATTGTTTGGCTTTTTTATGGCGCAAGAGCATCTGGGCTATACTGCGCCAACTTCTTAATTTGTGTTTGCTTCTTTCTACCTACCTTAATATTTGGAGCGAAAGGGAGAAAGCTTTGCTACAAAAAGCATCAAGCCAAGAAGATTGTCATGACTCGAGAATGTTCTATTTTACCGGGCGTTGGGGGGGCTAATCCTGAGAATGTTGATGGATAGACAATGGGATAAATGATAACTGAAGGGAGAGGGGCACAAAGTGGAATACCTTCACCTGCTTTCATCCTTAAGGCTGCAGCACTACTAGAAAACAAACATGAACGTTTCTGTTGACAACAATAAAGGAGTGTCCATCTGCTGTGCAGCAGAAAATCTTGATTAAACTAGACTTTCGTTAAACGAAGTTTGGATAATCAAGGTTTTACTGCATGCGTGCTTTATCATCTTATTTTAGAGAAACTATTTTATATCTGGCTATATACCATACCATACCATTTAGTTGAAAAACTAAGAACAACAAAAATCTTTAGTCCTTTGCAGTGGCGCACCTACGTAGGGGGCCGAGTGGTCCCGAGCCACCCTTGGACAAACAAAGCCGAAAAATAATTCTCAAATAGCCACTGCTCTTTTTTTTTAAATGCGATTGAAAATGGTGATGGTCCCAACGATATTTCCCTGCACTCTGGTGACATTGATGAGACTGCTGTTGAGGAAAGCAACAGCAGTGGTCCGCGGCTGTCTTCAAACAGGTTCAGCCAACATAGAACTTTTCTCTATCATAAGGATTCAGTTCTCAAAGGCAAAGATTTTTAAGGGTCATGGAATGGGGCGAAACTTCTGTGGATGAAGTAATGGACAGAGGGCAAGCAAAAGCAAGTTTTGCAGAATAGGGTTATTCTTAAACCTATTATCAAAACGGTAATTTTTTATGGAGGACAAGGGCTGGCCATTGTAAAATTTTATGAACATAATCTAGTACTACTTCTAATGATTTAAGTATCTTGCACTGTAGAATTATTAGTAATTTAATAATGATGGGGGGGGAGGCAATCGCCCCATGCCCTCCTCCTTGAATTCCCGCTTGAAGGACAAATGTAATTGATATGACCTTTGATCATTTTTTACATCTGCCCCCCCCCCTTGGGAATTTCCTGGGTGCGCTACTGATCCTTTGCAGCATGGTTTTTCGTAATTGAGATTATTTACCTTTTGCAGGCAGTTGTCTATGTGACAAGAAGGGGCAGGAGAAGCCCGGATTGTGGTGGGGCGCTCGTTACAAGTCAACACGTCATCACAGCAGCACACTGTGTGGTTTCTGGAAGCCGAAGCCAAACGTAAGCATTTTTATTTTGCTTAACACTATAGTCCATGTAATAAAGGGCCATTCATGTAATAAGTAGAATTTGAAATTATATCTTTATTTATTTGTTTGTTTCAAATGCCTGGCGTTTGACTATTTGGAAAATGGCAAAAGTAGATTTTGCGTTATTCTGGGTGCACCACGTGGAGACCTACTACATTACACCCTACATGAAATTATATAATTGTTAGTTTCTCTCTTGGGTTTTTATCAATAGCCGCCTTTCAGTGATTTCATAAACAAATGAACCGGTACAGCTTTCTACGCTTAAATAAATATTTCATAATTATTAAAAAAAAAATCTGTTGCATTGTCGGTTTTCTAAAAAAAAAAGTGATTTCTTTTAAACAATGGCGCACCCACGTAGGGGGCCTAGAGGGCCCGGGCCCCTCCCTTGGGCTAACAAAATGAAAGATTATTACGCCAACAGACACTGGTAAATTATTTTATTCAAAAATATGACGAAAGTAGTAATGTTCCCCAACATTTCCCTCAACTCCAGTGACATTCATGAAACTGCTGTTGAGGCAAGCAACAGCAGCAGCAGTGGTCTGGGACTGTCTTCAAACGCTTTCCAGGAAAGTAAAGGTAGCCCAAAACACAATATCAAACACGGTTGAAATAGAAATTCTGACTGTAGATATTTGTAATTATGTCAAGAAATCTAACCTCACTGATGGAGATAAGACAAGAGTGCTGGCCATTGTAAAATTGTGCAAACATAATCTACTACTTCTAATTATTTAAGTATCTTGTCAGGCATGTGGCCAAGCAGGCGCATGGCCCCAGTTGCCCCATGGAGTTATATATATAAAACAATCCTCGGATGTTCTGTGTCTCATATGCCCTTTGCCTTGCTCCAGTTGCCCGTTCATCCTAGCTACAAGCCTGTATCTTGCATTGTAGAATTATTAGTAATTCAATAATGATAAATGTATACAAAAAGACAACCGTAATTGATATGGCGTCTGGCCATTTTTTCCACCAAAACTTCCTTGCACCAGTGCCCCCTTGAGAATATTCTGGGTGCACCACTGCTTTTAAAAACATATTAACTGATTAAATAACTACGCTAATATCTCGCAATAACGTTACAGTAGACGGTCGTTCTCTAATTAATGACCGTATTTTGTGGGCCCAGAAAATGCTTCATGGAATTAAAAAGGTTCTAATTAGACTTCTGCTCTTTAACAACGTTTTTCTTTATCCTTTGAGGGTCGTTAATGAGGAAGATCACTGTATTAACAATGAGGAAAAAATTTCATTTTCTGTCAATTTTTACATGTGTTTAGAGTTCCTAAAATTATAGGCCGACGCATAAGCCACCATTTTCTTGTACACTTCCGGTTTCATTTACCTTGCACCAAAGCCGAAAACTTATCACCAATGTGGTCACTATTTTGGCAAAAAAATAATAATAATCCAACGAATGTAGACATCGGCGCAACTTTCAAAATGTCACCAATAAATACAATTTTCAACCACGATCCACGTGATACGATGGCATCAAAATGCCTTATGCGCCAGCTCACCCCCCTCTTTTTTTAGGTGCCTTAGTTTAGTTATCCTGATTAACATAACGTTAGGTGTGTAATGTTTGTGGTGGTGTAATATTTTAAAGAAGCACTATTATGGAAAAGAGAGAGAATATACAAATTGATGTTATAAGGAGGCAGAGTATCATGGTAAAGAGAGAGATTATAGTGAAGATATAAAGCACTAGTGTAGTAAAGAGCGAGGTTGTGGTAATGATATTGTAAAGAAACATCATTATAGTAAAGAGGGAGATTACAGTAATTGTTATAAAGAAGCACTATTACTATAATATGGAAGAAAACCATAGTAAGGATGATATAATATAGTAAAAGAAGATATTACAGCTACGTTGTTATAAAAAGGGAAAGTATAATAATGATGTGAAGAGAGAGAGAAAGAAGTGAGCAGAGAGCTGTGGTACTCAGCGCTGGCCATCCGTCTTGATCTCTCATTTGATCTCCTATTGTACTCGCCGCGGGCAATCCATCTTGATCTCTCATTTGAATGGCCTGTTGTACTCGCCGCAGGCTATCCATCTTGATCTCTTATTTGGATGGCCCGTTGTACTCGTCGCAGGTCATCCAAATGAGAGTTCAAGATCCTTCATCCGGTTAATTGAATAGTCTGGATAGCTTTATTTATTTATTTATTTTTTTTTTTAACTTTCCGAGAAGATTTATGAAGTTACCTGAGATGAGATGAACAGTTCATGCGACTTACGAAATACGCATTGTAAAGCATGTCGGATACAAATCAGGTTCTACTAGCTTGATACATCAAACGTACAAAAAACACGTTTTAGTCAGATTTAAGGAACATCGGACTTGCGTCAAAAAGCAAGAATTTCAAAAACCGGCCATTACAAAACATCTATAGAAACACGATCCTCAATTCCGTTTTTCTGTCACTAAAATTATTGAAAAGCTCAATTCACTGACAGGTTTAAATTTTTTCAAGGCCTGCCACATCTTCCGGAATGCCAGTGAAATTGTTAATGATCCGTGTGAGAACATCTGCGTCCCAAACTATAAAAACCTATAAGCTATAAAAAACTGTAAACACCTCCAACACAAGGGCAATTTATTGTGCTTCAGGCCCTGGACGATGGATGGCGACACATGATGACTGTTGCACTTCAAAACGCTGATATGCTTGACTAAGGCTCCTAAAAGGGGAGCAAGCACGATCCGCCATTTTGTTGCTCTTGTATCACATGATCTCATTTACTGCTGTGTTAAAGTTGAGTGATTTACAAGTGTGTTATTTTTAATAAAATGAGGTGAAATTGGTGGGTGTTCCGCTGAGAATTGTTCTAATCATTCGAGGAATAAACATAGAATATTTAGATTTGCAACAGATCCTGCAAGAAGAAGAAAATAGATTATTAATTTTCCAATGATAAACGTTGTGTTATGAAACCGGAAGTGTACAAAAGAATGGCGGTCGAGGCGTCGGCCTAGAATTCTAGGGTCTCTGTGCTTGACTATATGGCAACGGATTAATCTGGAAGGATTCCGTGATGAAGGCAACAGAAGATATCTATGCAGAAACACTTGTAAAAACGACTTACAGGCTCACATAAACTGCGTTTTTTGTGAAAAACTATGTAAGGTATTTCGATTTAAATGTATCATTGCACAGTGCATTGATCCTTTGTTCATAATGTTTTAGTTATGCTGTTGCTTTTTTTCCCCAAGCTATTTAAAGAACTCTCATCAAACGCTTGAGCATATCCCCAGTTGAGACGAGGTCATTCAAACAGGATTTAATGAAGAGCTTAGTATTTACAACTGAAAAAAGCGTTTTTAATACGCTGTTTTCTCATAATCAAGGCCATAGCCAGGATTTAATTTCGGGGGTTCAAAAATTTTTACAGCATGTATCGATACAATCACAGCATGCAAGGCTGTAGCCAAGTCCCATTAAAAAAATTAGTTTCGGGTGTACCAGTCCCTAAGATCCCCCCCCCCATTAATACGGGCATGCTCATAATATAAACTACACATTCATAATAGAATAATACATTTTATGCATATATTCGATTATACGCCTATTCCATAATAGAATAATACATTTTATGCATATATTCGATTATACGCCTATTCCATAATAGAATAATACATTATACATATATTTCATTTTATATATATATTCCACAATAGAATTATACTTTTTTTTTCCACAGGTTGGCGGCTAGTGACATCAGCGTGCGACTGGGCGAACATGATCTTTATAGTAATGATGATGGCATGAATCCTGAAGATTATGATGTATCAGAAGTGATAAAGCACGAGAACTTTAATCCAAGAACTTATGAAAATGACATCGCCGTGTTAAGATTATCCCGCTCTGCTCAATCACAGCCTAATGTTACCGCTATCTGTCTGCCGTATAGTTCACTCAGAAATCAAGATTTGTCTTTGAAGAAAGCATTCATTGCAGGATGGGGAACGGAATCGTTCAGTAAGTTTTCGCACTTTTTGTACATCCTGAAAATGTACGACTCGTCAGACCTCCGGTTAGCCACGTTGCGCGCTGAATTGTCAGAAATTAACCTGTATTGAATAGACTATTCCAGTGCAGTCCTTCATTTAATAATGCCAACCGCCATTTAACTAATAATATCTATGTTATATTAGGCTCTTTCTTACAGCCAGCCACCCTTTAATCGGTCGCCGCTTCAACGGACTCCCTCCGTCCACTCGGCTGAAATTTTAAAAATCGATGGTTGTTATAAAGTAAACAAAAAATTAATCTCTCCCCAATAATTCGGTTTCCATTTTGTGCCCACCTAATATCTAGTAATGTACCTGCGTTCAAACAGTCATCGATATGTAGTTTTTGACTTCTTCCAAATTTTTCCAATTTCCGTCATAGTTTTTAAAATAGCATTACCACATATTGCTGCTGCATATCTTTTCTTGTGAAAATTATATCGTCTTAAAAGTGAATAATTTATGATTTTTCAGGTACTGCCTTAATTTTTTTGCACTCTTTTTCTATGACCAAGAAAGATGTAGTGCATTATATTAAATTTCGGAATCATCGGTCAGCTAGGCACACCGAACTGTCATGGCTGGGAAAGAGGGAGCCTACTATATGAATTAAAACTGCTTTGAAGCAGAGAGTAATGCAAAATTGTTTATTGACAGTCGTTTCTAGGTGCTTTGCCGCCCTAGGCGAGAATCGAAAAATACCGCCCCCACCCTTTTACTATACCATCACCTTTTTTCGCCTATAACCCCCTTACCACCATCAACATCCAGCGGTACAACAATGTAAATTTTCTATTATACTTTTAATCATTAAACCCGTTAATTATATTTATATTTTAAACTTATATTAGTTATTTTGTAATATTAGAATATTGTGAATAGTAAAACAATTGCTACATGTTATAATTGTTTAATTTCAACATTTTATATTTTTGAAAACTGAGATATTAGAGGAGTAACATTTTGAAACACAACGTTGTATTATCAGAGCTAGAAGGCTTAAATGTATTAGAGATAGAAAAAAAACTTGTGTGCAAAATTAAACAATGAAACACATCAAGAAATTTTACATTCGTCAAAGTAAAGACTTATTAAGTAATTGTTTCGTATGCTTTTGAAAACAATTCGATATTTTAATTTTTCCTCTTTTTCAATTTTTTTTTTTTTTTCCTCATTTGCTCAATTTTTTCTTTATTTCATTTTAAAAAAAAGTTTACGTCATTTTATCGCTCCTAAAATTTTGCCGCCCTAGGCGGTCGCCTACTCTGGCCTAATGGTAGAAACGACCCGGCTGACAGTTAGTAAACGATTCGGATCATCCATCGTAGATGGATGGAATCTTTCATTGGTCCTTTTACTGATAGAATTGATGAACGATTCTTTTCGTCTGCTACATATGATCAAAATCATTTATTCGGTCACTGAGCTATTTTGCACATCTCAACTTCGAAAATAGTAAACGCAAAATACAACGATCTTTCTATTTTAACTTTTTTTTATTATTCTCAGGGATGAGTGTTTTCTAATTATATTAGGTACTTTTCCACTTATCTATCTCCTCTTTATTACAGCGACCCAGTGCTTCTGAGATGCCTCCCCCCACCTAAATTAATCTTAGGGAACTGCTCACCCAGTTGTGTAGGAAAGGAGGTTCCAGCCCTTCCCATTGGATATCAAAGAACACTTCTATTTTTGACGCCGAATTACACTGGGATTACAGCGCCGCTTTCGGCGGCCACCCTTCCCAACCCCGCCCCAAATGCCCATTAATAATAACGCCGAATCACATGGTTGTCTTAAAGCTACTTGAGCCCCACATCATTTTAAAATTGATACACCCTTGCTCTTAGTGGCTAAATTGTAAACAATTTGTAGTTGCGTGTGGTATGAGGGAGCTTAAATTTGCTTTGTTTTTGTATTTCAGATGGAGCTTCTAGTCCAGTTCTACGGGAAGTTGCGTTTGACATCCAGAATCAGAGTTTCTGTAGAGAATCTTTTAGAAATGAATTGCCAATCAACGACAACTATCTCTGCGCAGGAACCTTGGACGGCACCAAAGATTCATGCCAAGTATGCATGTTTTTTGTAGCAGAATGAAATTTTGGCGATAATGGGTTTCACAAACCAGAGATCATCCAGGGCAGATGGAAATAGAAGAGGCAACTTATATGTTTGAGGATACTTGGGAAGGGTGGAAGGAAGGGAGGGAGGGAAGGAAACAGTATATAAGAGTTAGAAATGGAAAGTGGTTTTAACTGCCATGATTAAAAGATTCGACTATATTTTATTGTAAATGTTGATTACTGAAAATGCATTATTAATTAGCAAATAATCAACTCATCAGTCATTATTGTAATGCGAAGGAGGGCTTGCCTTTTTTTTTTTTTTAGGCAAGTGGGGTAAGATTTTCAATGTAATGGATAGGCACAAGCTGCAGCGTCCTTTAAAAATCGCCAATGGCGACTTTGGATTAAACCTACTAGTTAGCATAGTTACAAAATAGAACTAAATATTTTCCAAAAGCCATAAAAAAATTAGACGCTTAGACAGAAGTAAGTTTTTTTTTGTTAAAAAAATCTGAAAAGAGTATAATAGGTAGTAAACTCAGTATAACAGGTAATTACTCCTTAAAAAAGTATGGCGGCCGGGAAGCGAGCGCACGATGACGTAATCCGGAAAGGAGGTTGCCGCGACAGGGTTGCCACGTCTTGACGACAAATCGCACAGGGGATATACGTGTAGTTTGGTCAACTTGTATATTACTATATTATTAGATATAATTTTTATTTTTATGTATAGAAAATTTAAGTTTAGAAAAGTTTGTCTTTTATTCTAGGGAGATTCTGGTGGTCCTTTGATGTGCACTGGCAATGACAGGGACCATCGCTTTTTTCTCATGGGCATTGTCTCTTTTGGCAAAGAATGCGCCACGCCTGGATACCCTGGAGTATACACAAGGGTTACCAGATATCTGGACTGGTTGAGGCCTCATCTTTCCTCATAATATTTGTTTCTTATGTGCCTGAACTCGTACCACCTCTCAGATATCGAGGAAATCAATATTTTGCATTTTTCATACACCACGTCACCGATTTGTTTGTCTGTGTTGACGAATTTGACGCAATTTCGCTAAGAAGGATTTCCAACGTATGAACTTGCCAATGTGCAATATCATTGTGAAAAGCTAAATGTTAAAGGTTTCCTCCCAATACGTATATTGTGAAAAATTATGCGAATCCATTTATTTGATGTCGTGCCATTGCAAACAATTTTATTCTTATATTTGGATAATAGGCATTATTAATGTTAAATAGTTTAAGTTTGCACTAAAATGTTTTTATTTTTATCAAGTACAGTTTTAAGATCAGTATTGAGAAGATGGGAGGAAAATACTGCAGGTATATTCACAGCTTCTGAAAAAAAATATATATAATTTTTTTTTAATAAGGTTTCCCTCCCTCTCTCTCTCTCTCTGCAGAAAATAGTCAAAGGTTCAGAATAAAATACTCATGGTTTGTGGCTACACGACTGATTTTATTTAATCTATTTCATATAGCCTTTTTGTTAATGAAACATTGAGTGGTGGCTTTTGGAAAGTTTTAATATATTTTAAATTATGTTTTTCCTAGTCTAAGTATCCCTGCTCAAGAAAAATGAGTTCACGTTGATGGAATTAATTTAGCTGAAATAAAGCAATTTGAAGTATTATAAGATGTATAATTATTGAGTATATAAGTTTACTGGCTATAATGAATCATCTATTTAGATACATATTCGAATACATATAGAGGTAGAGGCACAAGTCTGGGGGATTTACTCATTTCTTTTATCGTCTGAAGTATTTATTATCCGCACGACTAACAACGATGTTGGTACAAACGACCCTTGCTGTCCTTGCTCCACAAACATACGACCAATCAACCAACTAAAAACAAGGACTTTGTTATTTTTCTAACAAATTTACGTAACTTGAATGTTATGTTGCGTAAATCGAACATGATGCCCATTTACCACTAAGCACTTTTCAAGCTAGTGAAGGTTGCTTTCTGACGTCGGCGAAAATTTTGGCCAGGTTATACGGCTACGCAAATTTGCCCAACCCTGTAGTTAAAAGTATGTTAATGACATATGATGGACATCCTCAATGCGTTGAAAATGCAAAATAGTGTTCAGTTTTTATACTTTTTTTAATGCATGTTGGAATACAATCTCAAAATTTTAATGAAAATTACAAAAGCAGTAATAGCTTTAACAGGCATATCTAGTGAAAATTTTTTATCAAGAAATTAAATTTAAAAAATGATCAGTGACGTAGTTAATTTTTTGGGTCCTTAGGCAAGAACTCACATCGTGTCTCTTATTTTTAATAAAATAAGGGGCTAAAGAGTATTGCTTCAGGAAAACTACTAGAGCAAAAAATACTTCTGAACTAACATTTCATCATGGCAGACGGTTACTAAGGCCGTTGGCACCCGTTTTGGAAATATTGGAAAAAGTCGCCAACTTTTGGATCTAATATGCAATTTTGCCTTTTTTTTTATAAGCAATTCATAGTAATTTGCTTTAAGTCCTCAGCACAAGAATGGATCCAATATTCAAGTTGAATTTAGATTAATTAATAGAGATGAATTTCACCCACAGAATTTTCAAATCTGGAAAATGCTACCTTTCTGCAGCTCAGAAGGATTCTATGGTAACTAACGTCTACAGAAGGAATATCCAATTTATTGCAATATCATCAAAACATCAATGAAATTTTTAAATAATGGTTGTTCATAAAATACTCTCGAAAATTTTAAAAATCTCTTCCTAAAATTAGAACTTCTTCAATAGATATAGCATGTTTACTGCTTGAGAGAACAGCGGACGGATTATTTATGAAAATTTTTTTAACTGCCGTAGCCAAGAATTCGGTTAAAAGTTTAGGATGTTTCTTCTCGAAGAGTTAATATACTTCCATTTCAACATCGGAGAAATATTTAATCTTTTCTAATATGTAATTCATGGCGGATTTTTTCAAATCCTCGACTTCTAAGGTCTCTGCCAAAAGGAGAACGGGCCCACCGTTCAATAAATTCAAATTTTCAAACATAAAGTCCTTACACAGACGTTTCAAATTTGGAAAGTCGTACTTTTCTCCAGCGCGAAATAATTCAGTGGCATCTTCCCATAGGCGTACGCAGAAAGTTCGTCGTGGGGGGAGGGAGGTTACAGAGCTACAACTCACATATTCCTATGTTAAATATACAAAATTTCATTGCAATGGGGGTTACAACCCCCATCAACACCCCCTGCGTACGCCAATGCACCTTCCACATACTGAATATTCACTTTATCAGAATATACGAAACGTAGAAAGCGTCTGAAGTTATGGCTTTTAAAATCGGCTATTTTAATCTTACCAACGCGCTTTTCAATACTTTCGTGAGTAAACATGGCTGTGAAAACGGGAGATCGCGCAGACAAAATGATTTTGTGCGCTTGCAGCTGGGACTCTTCGACCTCAAAAACAACATCGGCAAGTTTTGAAGATTCAAGCAGTTCATCCATGCTCTTCTGGAGTCTCACTTCGGAAGAATCAGAACCCAACACAATGACATGATCTCCTGTTTCGAATGTATAGACTCTGATCAAAACTTCCGCACGAATTTTCAGAAACTTGTCGGGAATTGACGGCAACAAATCAGACCATTGTATAAAGTGGATATTTGCTAAACTGTCATTTGTTTCACTGAAGATCATTTCCTTACTTACAGATATAATAGCAGTGTCCGTAGAATTTCTGAAAGGTAGTACTTATTTCGTCTCGATTGTGTGGTTTGGTATCCGAATTGCATTGAAAGTCAAATCCAAATATCCCAAAACTTCGATTGCTTTTTGGAAAATACAAGTCAGTTTGCAATGCAGAGTCACGTTTTTTATTGTAAAATATAAGACTTGATAACCGATCTATGTTTTTGAAAAATCAATAATTTCCATCACCCAGGTATAAGAAATCTTTTCCCAAAAGCTGCTTTCGCTGGTAACTTCACCAGATACCGCATTTGCTACTGAAGAGGACATACAACTTAATGAACTTTAGAAAACAGTTCTGCTTCCACCAGTGATTTTATACCATTACAACCTTATGCGATGACGGTCTATTATACTCTATGCTTGGACTTCAGCTTAAAATAATAGAATTAATAATTATAGCCAAAACACTAAACAAACACTTTTCCAATCGCTAGCACGCGGAGATAAACTAAAATTTACATTCTATAGTAATAAATCCACAGAAATAAGTTGGCACTATATCAGCAGTAAACATACAGGCCACTCCATAAGCAACACGGTAAATATTGCGCCGCGACCGATTTGGCATATGGTTGCTGTTAAATTTGCGCATGAGGTTAATATTTTTGGTGACGGTCCATTATACTCAAGTCTTTGTCAACTTTTCAAAATGGCAGAATTATTAATTCTGCTGCTATGCAAAGAGAAATTCTGCCATTAAAATAGGAGAAAATCTATTTTCTTAGACTCGATTATCGACTAATTAGTGTAACTAGGGTTCTGAAGAAGGAAGCCTAAACGCGCTTCCGAAATAGCTATAAACCATCGTATTTATTTTAACTGTGTTAATGTGTTTTATTTTATTTAATAACATTAACATATCGAAGTTTTTTATCTAACTTATAAAGATTCACTATGGGTGCCCTTCGTGACACGGCAGATATCTTGTCGATAGTCCATTTCCTCCCGTGCTCTAATCAACATGTCTCTTGTAACGGGAGCAAAGGCTTCTGTGATCCACTCTCACAGCTCCGTCAGATCTCGAGGCAATGGTACGTGGTCTTTGACAAAGCCCCATGAAAAGAAATCACATGGTGTCATGTCTGGAAACCTCGGAGGCCATCTCAACAATGCTTCATCATCTGGACCAGTGCGACCTATCCAACGCTGTGGGAGATGTTCATTCAGATGCCCTCTCACGTTATTATGGAAGAGGGTTGGAGCTCCATCCTGTTGGAAAATGCAGTCTCGGGAGTCCTCTTCAAGTTGTGGTGTCAACCATATCTAGAGCATGTCAAGATACGAGTGTCCCGTTACAGTTTTTTCTGCAAAGAAAAATTGCCCATAAAGTGTCGTTCTGCACATGGCAGCAAAGATGTTCAACTTTGAAGAATCGCTGACATGCTCAATGATTCGCCGAGGGTGTTCTGAACCCCAGATTCGAACATTATGCCTGTTGATCTTGCTGTTGATATGGAAGGTCGCCTCATCACTGATGACTACCCTGTCCCTAAGATCATCATTTTCTAGGAATTCCATCGTGTCTACACTGAAGGCAGTGCGGTTTTTTGTCATCTTCCGTGAGTGCCTGCACAAGTTGCAGTTTGTAAGCCTTGGATATCAAACACGATGAATATCCCAGATTGTTGAACGGGGCAATGCTAACTTATGGCCCGCTTTCTGAACTGACTTTGTGGGGCTGCGTTGGACAGATTGCTGAACTCTATCCACTGTCTCCTCTGAATGCGAAGGACGGCTGGTGCTTTTGCCTTTGCGAGGGCAACCTGTCTCCATGAGTTGTGTATGCCAACGCTTAATGTTCTTGTCAGGTGGGCGGACCCCAAACTGTCGTCGAAAGTTGCATTGAACTGTGATAACGGACGTTGTCTTTGCATATTCCACAACACAAAATGCCTTCTGTTGTTGTGTGGGTGCCATCTTGAAAAAAACTGTGGTTTTGGGAACGGCGGGTATTTCAATCAAAACTTGGAGTATATAATAGCAATCCTTGTCACTGGCACCTCTCCCCACATACTAGGCACCTAGAAAAAAAAATAAAGGGTACATTCTTTTTTTTGGACACCCTGTATATTCTTTATTCAAGGCAACCAAGGATGAAGTTCCAGTTCAATTGAACCAAGAATAAAGCTTTTGGTTCAATTGAATCAAGTGTATAGTTCCGGTTTCGATCGAACCAAAACTAGAGATTTTGGTTCAATTGTATCAAGAATACCTCTTCATTCCATCAGTGAAAATCATTCATTTGGTGAAATAAATGGCAAACCCAATAATTTAAATTCTTGGACCACTAGATATTTGAGAAGAAGTGGTGATATAAAATATAAATTTCTTGAATAAAAACTTCCTTTTGAACAAGGTTGTCACTGTCTCGTTATTTTTAATAAATGCACACATGTAACAAAGATGTGTTTTTACAATATTGTGAGTTAATCCCCATGTAAAGAAATAATTGGAAAATGGAAACACCACCAATGTAATACGATAGTAATAGTATAGTCATTAGATTTGTTGTAAGCTATTATTACTGTCCTTAGGGCCTACACAAGTGCCAAATAATGGTCAACAGACAAAGCCACCTGGACGAGGTTTTTGATTTTTGGTGGGGGAAATTTATCATAGTTAATAGTTTCGACACCTTCAAAATAAAGCTGTTGGGCACAGAAGAACAAGAGACATTGCTACCTGATATTGACTCCTTTCTCGTGATAACAGAGTTGGGTTTCAGAAAGCAAGTCTAAAATTGCATTAAGGTAGTATAGTGAAACCTCTTATTAGCGGGCACCTGCCGGACAGAAAAATGTGGCCGTAAAAGTAGGGTCATTCTGAAGTAGATGAGATATTACATTTAAATACTTCATTTCGAAACTTGTGTATTTTTAATCGCTTATGACAAGTTTAAGATAACAAAGTAAGCATTTATTGAACAAGATAAGCAAATTTACAACAAAACGTTAAATATTGAAAGTTTATTTGCCTAAGAAAAAAATTGATCAATAGCCATATGGTGGGTTTTACTCACCAGTCCTCCTTCGAAATATATTTTTAATTTCGAGAACGATTTCTTCGTTTTTCTGTCATTACACTTACGGGACCTACGTGCTAGTTGAGTAAACGATAATAAATTTAAAATGTGGCAGTTTTGCGTTGATAATTGTTCATTGGTTTTGCGTGGTGTATCACTATATGATTTATTGCCAAATTAGTTGTTAAGCATTAGTCATTTGAATCAGCGAATCCGGGCAATTATCACTCTTTGTTAATAGGAAGGAAAATTCTGTTTAGTTCTTATCTTTAGTTTTCTGTTGTGAGAAATGCCATGAAGGTTGAAGTTCAATTATTGTCCATACAAATTTTGTGTATTGAAATTCGTATTTTGTCCGTTAGGGATTCTGGTCTAATGGAATGAATCATGAACGTAGTGTCCGTATCTGAGGGTGACCGCTAAGCAAGGGTTTGAAATACATTATTGTAAATCAGTTTCTCCCAGGGAATTTTTATCTGAGGGGTGTCCGTTGAGGAAAAATCACTTTCTCAAGGTGTGTTCCATGGAATCTTGGAGTTCCACAAGCAATATGTAAAATGTAGTAGAAATTTTCAAGAAAATGTGGAAAATCTATCCATAACTTCTTAAATCAGGAGTATTCAAAGCCCTGCAATAGTAATGTGCTTGATTAGCATACCTTTATCCCGGGTATGGCTTCCAACCACGGGTGCTCCTCATATGAGTGCTTCTAGGGGGCGGGGCTTAGAAAATTACCTTCTCCTCCTCAAATCCATCAACCATTTTAGTCACTGTGTACGATTCTAAAATGATGCAAAAATAATTTATACTGCTTGACAATTAGTAATGAGCTAAAAAGTACCTTATTTTAAAATGTGACTCTAAAACTTTTGAAAGCAAATGCTTATCGGAATCGGGCAAATCAAATTTATGAATGTCGAGGGGAAACTCGAGCCTCCTGCCCTCCCCATATGGGCGACCATATTCCCAACTGTGCCCCCCTTAAAAAAAAAAGCCTTTGCTAACCAACTAATCATAATCCGGGCGTCTTCAGGTTTGAATTCCTTTGAAAACTGTAGGATCTTGCACAGGGTAACTTAAAGCTCACAGAGTCTTCAACTTTATTTAGTCCAGAGCCTATCAGAAGGGCTGCAGACTTGGACCTCATTTTGGTAACTTGATATATGTTAAATGTGCATGTATGTCAATTTTGAAGGACCTCACAAAATTAATTGTCCCAGGCCTTGTGTTTTCTCTAAAAGACCCTGCTTCCATCCGCGTAAAGTTCTCAAAATTATTTTTTTGGGGGGGTGTGTCCAAGAACATTTTATGTATATTTATACATTATAATATATGTAAAATCGCAATTTATTTCAGATTATTGGGGAGACTCGGGCCCATATAACTCTATGCCTGCCTATGCATAGCCATAATACGCATAGACAGAAGAAGATATAGGCTACGCCTATGCCTGCTTCTGTCTCTTGGTGGTCCACAGACCTCAATACTGCACGGCAATATTAGTATTCGAATAATCTTTCTTTTACCCTTACACTCGCATAGTTTATTACAAGGGAAAAAACAGCGCTTGCAATACGTTGTGTACGATTGATTCGACAGCGATACGTTCCTAGATAAAACTTCCTAAGACCACCATCTGTCCTCAAACAAATAATTACAGTATACTGAACTTGTAAAAAAGATTTGGTGGAAAAGTAACATTTGGGAAAAATGAATCAAAATAAAAAAAGAATTTTTGTAAAAAATTGCTTTATAAAATATATTTTTCTCCATAATATTTCAGAGTGAAAATTGGGAAACACTCACAGTCCTGGTGTAAATTTCTCTCGATGGACCCTAGTTGTGGTGTCACGCATATTTGCGTCTTTTGCTGAAAATATTGAACGATTGTTTAATAAATAAAATCAACTGGAAATCATTTGGTTTTCGATTAATTGAGGTTCCATTAATAGGAGTTCTAAAATCCATATAACGATTTTATATGCAAATAATATAGACATTTTGCCCGGATATCAGTAAAAGTCGCTAGATCTAACTGCTTATTCACTAAATTGAATAAATCATGCGCTAAGAACAATATAACAGTGACAAACACTCCTTGGCAGACTATGTCAGGGACTTAGACACATCCCCCAACACCCCTCCAGATTTTTGGTACACCCCCCCCCATAACGAAATCTAAACACACACAAAATCTAATCCACACACCCTCTAAAAATCTTGAACACCGCCCCAGTTTATGAATCCTGGATTAGCCCCTGCTCTATGTTCTTTGGCAGTGATACAACTAAAGGGGGCCCATTCACTTGCATGCCCGGCCTGGCAAACTTAAGCCGCCGGGGATTTCTGATACTAATGTCATTCCTCTTTGACCCACACACAGGGACGAACCAAACCAGATGGACTTCCTATTGTTCATTCGTTAATGATCCCGTTTGGCGTCTTTGGCATCGTTCTGCCGTTCTCACGGTCCAACTTGGGTAAACAATTGTCGACAATTGACAAAAGAACACCCATCTTTCTATCTGTATACACTTCAGCTAAACACAATATATTTTCAGGTCATTTTCACGCCTCACTAGATCATTAGCAAAAAGCGCTGCGAATCATGTATAGCATATAAGTACTTACCTTAGCTCTTTTTTCACTTAATGACGATGAAGGGTGGGGGGGGAGAAGGAACAGTATGTACAAAGCGCTGGCTTTTAAAACGAGAACTGTATTCACATCTAAATCTGTTGGCGAAAATTCAATTAGAAGATCCCAATGACTATTGTAATTATTTACGGATGGACGAGGACAATTTTCGTCTGATTTTGGACAAAGTTAAACCATTAATAATCAAGCAAGACACTCGAATGAGACTTGCAATTCCAGCGGAAGACCAACTGATTGCAACTTTGGGATTTCTAGCAACTGGAAGATCTGAAGTTTTCTTCAATCATTTCGCCCCCATTGTTAGGCATATACCAGAAACTTGCGAAGCGCTGTATAGAGTTTTACAACCAGAGTATATGCAAGTATGTATATTTCATATAATATTCATTATTACAACATTGACTATTTTGAAGTTAATATATTAATATTTGGATGCTCTAATTAATTTATATCGTGTGGAATGTCGTTGAATTGTGAGCTTGAATGGTCATTAAGGAATAAAAGGGGTTTGTTATCGAGCAAGATAAAGTAGGATAGGTGCTCCAGAGTTCAATTAGTCCATCCCCTTCTTCAGTAGCTAGTTAAAAAGTATAATTTAAGCTAAACTTTCAACTTTTGTTAATGAAACTACCGATAAACGATGATTGCACCCTACACATTTAAATTCATTTTGTGGGAATTTGGAAACCTGTTTTTAAGAAACGTAAGGGCAGGGGCATGAAAAAACGTGGGCTTACACAATCTAATAAATTAAGAGCATCCGACCATTCAATGACTCTCTCCCCCCCACACACACACACACATTTTTATTAGTCTATTTCCGTAAAGATTAATTTGCACATACGCAAATAATTCAAAAAAAAAATCGCATTAAAAACAAAACAATTTTTAATATATAGCAATCCAATTACATATTAACATTAATATATTTGTGGCCAAGGGCGAGATCTTATTGACTGCCCCCATAGAAATGAAAAAGTTTATATAGGCTTTGATATGCAAACCAGAAAATCTAATAAAGTCTCTAGTCAACTACAGCATAAAAAGAATTTTAAATCCCTGAAAAATTCCTTGCTACAGCCCTGGGGGGAATCTATTAATCCGCATTAATATTTGCTTGTTAAGTATTATCAACAGCACTTTAAAATGGCAAATGTTTAGCAAGATAAAGATTTGCCGGAAGTAAAAACATTTTAATGGCAATATTCCAAAACTGTCAACATCTGGTAACCCTGTATAGCCCCAGCATAGATCCGTACTCAAAAATCTAGAACATCTAACGAGGCTGAAGTCTGGCGTGCCGGGCATGCCAGTGAATGGGCACTTTCAATAATATAGAGGGGAAATCTATATTCTTTGATAACAGGACGGTATATTCAGCGGCATTGGCAATTTAAGTAGTGCGCCCGCTAAAACCTGTTTGCAACCCCTTTCCTCTTTCCAATATTGAAATTTTGCGCCTGGGGCTTTCGCCCATTGGCTGCCCACAGGCTGCCCACAGGCTGCGTCGCTGGGTATATCCATATATTCTTTGATACAACAATGCCCACCCACATGTGCAGTTGGAAAGGTGCACGCACTAAGGACCTGTGCGCGATGGTGGATGGGAAGGTTACACCATCTTAATCAGAATGCCACGCAATTTGAAAATTATAAATCGTTTCGTTTCTGTAATTTTCCCTTTTAAAAATTTCGGGCCGCGGTAAACCACGAAACCAAATTCGAGGATTTTACTGTGCTTTGTAAATAAATTTCCAAATCGCCCTTAGTCACCAATTTAAAGGGCAAAAAGTTGTTTAAACCCTTCCTCCAGTTTTAACCACCCTGCTTTCATATATACTGTACTGTAAATATTAAAGATAACACTTTTTTTTTCCTTACAAGAAAGATATAGGCTTCGCTGAATCAACGTAGAGTTCTCAAAATTATTGGGGGTGGGGGGGGGGCAAGTACATTTTATGTGCGTTTATACATTACAGTATATGTA
>QLNU02015270.1:107196305-107212818 GCA_006491805.2 Dysdera silvatica | reverse complement strand
AAAAATAATTGCAAAAGTTTGGTCGGCACTTTCCTCCAAGTACTGAATCTTTTAAACTTGCCGAGGAATACTTAGTGAAGGTCCTAAAACTAGGCTCAGTATGCAAAACATTTGATTCACTTCGATTTGAATTGATGACCCAATCTGATCTACCAAACGTACATTGCCTACCTTGCACAAGCTCTTCATTGAGAGGCCAATTGCAACGATCATCTTATATGGTGTACATACGCTCTACCGTGTTGAATGAGGACGATCCACTAGACCCAACAGATTTTGGATGGACGATCAGTACTGATGACTCATCGCTCACACCAGATTCTTGTATTAATAAGTTACCGGAATATCTGAGCCTTACCTGTCATTGCAAGAGCTGTCATACGAAACGATGCCGGTGCCGTAAAACCATTGTCTGTTGTACGTCCTTTTGCAAATGTGACAAGACTTGTGACAATGACGAACATATTAAGCAATGAAAATTAGTACTAAATTGTGTACACATAATTTTCAGTCCTTCTTTGTGTGTGTGTATTGCAATACTTGATTACATTACATTTCCTACTTGAATACACATTATCTTCTATTCACATATTTTTTATATTTTGTTTACCTTCAGTATTTACAATCAAATGTCTAAAGTGCAAAATAATCTGCAGTCCAAAAAGAATATTTCGAACATTTATTTACAAAAATTGATAATGGTAAGCAATTAGTTGAAAAATTCTTTGCTAAAATACAATATTTTGATTGCTCGTAACTTGTGTTTGCGTGAAGCAATTTTCAAAACTTCGGTATCATCATTTTCAGAAAAAAATATCAGCTTTAAAAGGATATCAAACACGATGCAACTTCCTATTTGAAATTTTCTAGCGCCGTACTGACGGTGCCAAGGTTTTGAGGTTACCAAAAAAATTTGCAGCCTGAAATGAATTATATTAAATTGAACAACGAATACCTTTATTTTCATGTAAATACATAAAGGTTAAATGGTTTCATTCATTTAAATACCTAAAAGTTAGCATGGGCAGGAATGCATAGTATGCGAAAACAAAATGGTGCTTTATAACACTTATGCCAGGGATGCCAGAAGTCTACCAAAGTTTTTTTCTTTCCTTTCGGCATTCCCTAACAGGATCTAAATAGAAAATTCATAATCCTTATAATTCTAACGTCCAGGGCTTTGTATTACAGAAAGCGTTGTGCAATAATTTTTGCCTCCCACGTGTATGTAGCTCTAAACTACAGCTTTTCTGGAGACAAAGAGACGCCGTCCCCATCCTGGATTCGAACCAGGGTCTCTGCGTTTAGACGGGAGTGTCTTAGACCGCTAAATGAAGGAGGAAAGGAAACAATGCTTTCTTTCTCCGTATATAAGGATGTATGATATTATTACCCTTCACAGGGATAACACAATTGCCAAATGTGGTCAACACAGAAAAACGAAGCGTTAATACAATTTTTAGCATTTTTTTGGTAACTGCAACTTTATGACTTATTAAGAATTTTATTGCAGCGTTTGGTTCTCTTCTTTTTCTAATGATAACCATTTTTCGAAACACATTTCTTATTAAATATCTGAAAGGATACATATATCGAAATAGTAAAACGCTGAACAGTGCATGAACACAAATTTCAGTTATCTAATCCTATGGATCTGGGCTTGTATTTTTTTTTTAATCGCTACTGATTGAACTGCCGTCAAATTCCCATCTCTAAATTCCAATAGAAATCGAAGCGTCGAAGCTCTTAAATTGCCTTCATTTTCCCCTGCTCTTCAACAGAAATATTCCCGGAATTTCCGTGGCCGCGTTTTTCCGCAAAGGACGACGGTTTTAGTTGTGTTAGTTAGTGAGTATCTGTTTGATTTTATCGATTTTTTTAGTCCTTTTATTTTAAATTTGTATTCCTACGTTTACATGTTAATCTTTTATAATTTTCTTGAATTCTTCTGACATTACATTCCAGTTCTTGGAATACTATCGTCAGGAGAGCAGTTAGATGATCTTGCGCCCTGGCAAAACTGTCTAGATTGCGACCCCCAGTTACGAACATATTTACCCTGCAAGTTATTTCAATCGATTTTACGCCCTCCCTCGCCTACGCCCCTCACATGGGTCTTTCACGTCACCCCCTAGCTACAGCCCTGACTGTCATAATTGGCAAGATGTGAAACATCCCAAAGCGCCCTTCGATTAAACGTTAGTAACGGAGTTTTTAGGCGTAGGTTTTTTTTATATTTTGTCGAGCGTTTTAACATGTTTCAGGCTGACACTGCGGTCCGTTATCGGCAATTGACTATTAATTGTTGACAGCAGCGCCTACAAACAGCAGAAAATAGTTTGAAAGTGTGAAATGCAGAAGAAATCGGGGGTGACAGTATTAATATAAATTGTTTAATAGAGACTTCCAAGCGTTACTGAATCTAGGAGTCGAGTTGAAGTCATTAACAAGGTGAGTTGGCTGTTCATAAATATAAAAAGCTTTTAAGAAGTCGAACTTCAAAGGCGATTTGGGTTGATAAATAAAAAAGGCATCGAAAACTTAAACTTTCCTCAACCCTTCACGATTTTTACTGCATTTCACACTACCAGACTATTTTTTGTCGCTTGGGGGCGCTGCCGTTGATAACCAACAGTAGCTTGAAATGGCAACACTTCTTGCTCACTAGGAGTGAGCATCTGTTAACTCCTGACAAAAAACAGCGACATCAGTCTGAAACGCGTTGAAACACTCGACCAGACATAAAAAACTATACTTATTAATGTTGTTACTAATATTCAATTCAATTTACCTAATATTACGTCGATTTTAAACTTATCCTTCCATTGGCTGAGAAGAGATCAAACTAATTTACATAATCTTTAATTTTCTTGACAACCTTCTCTATTTGAAAAAACTACACATATTTTGTAAGAGAACCCCCCCCCTACACACACTTTCTATATCTCATTTGATATATTTTAAAATTTAAAAAATACAGGAAGAGTGAGAGAATTTAGGCAAGACAGCGAATTGGGAAAGGTGGCCGCCGAAGATAGCGTTGTAATCTCAGTTAAAAGCACAGACATGCAATGTGTACCATTTTCGTAACCAATCATGCATCATTTATCCCCTTCCCAGGGGCTTATAAATTCAAGAATTATGGGGTGGGGGACTCAAACAGCTTTGCAAAAGACCAAATGGTTCGGACGAAGGAAATCAATGTATTATATTTTCCAATGAAAGAGGGGCTTGAATCCTCTGAACCCTACCTTTTTTGCACCACTACCCCCCATAAAGGCGATCGGTAAAAATAAAAGCATCTTCCAAGAGGGGTGGGGAGTATGATTGAGTGAACTTTGTGAGTGTGTTGCTTGCACGTAAAACAATCAGTAAAGTGAAATCAAAGGAATTCGAAAAAACACGCGATTTCATTGAAGAAAAAAGTTATTTAAATTAGTACTTCATACGTTATTTAAATTCACTTTGCTAATGTTAACGAACAACGTTTACAATTCGGATATCATATTTTGAATTTTAAAAATATCATATGGTTAGGTGTTAAAAGAAAAAAGTGCCTTCATATCGAATGCGAGGAGCGTAAGCCCCCGTACCTCTTTTTTTTCTACGCCACTGGTCCTACGTAGATGAATAATAATAACAATAATTAAAGCTTATTTAAATTATTAAAACTATCGACATATTTTAGGGTACAAAGCTGATATTCATATCCGTTTCGTACCATACCATTTGTATGTTTTACTGGGGGAAAAAGTATGTCACGTTTTTCTTTGGTCTGATTTTTTCACTTTCATTAGCCACAGATGACAATGCGATAACAAACCGTCAAACTGTCCGCCGAGATAGCAACGACACACATCGGCAACTTGCCAAACCAACAAGTGTCGAGCATGTTGCCAAAATAACAACATTCAATTTTGCAAAAATAAAACTAAGAATAAACACAAGTCCAACTGAACAACTGTTGAACCTCAAAGCCACGGGATGTGCCAAAATGGTCAAGGGGAATTATTTTACGGAAGAAAGGCAGAGAAGTTGTCGAGAAAAATAAAACTTTATGGTTGAAGTGCAGTTATCTGACACGTTGGCGTTATTTGGTGTAATTGGCCGCCAATTGTAGGTGCTCTTTTCTTTTCTTACCACAGAAAATTGGACAATAAACCAGCACGTTTCAACTTGTTTTTTTTGGACTGTTTCACTTGCGCTAATGGTGTAGTGGCCCCCAACTTTATCACTAACTTATAAATGAATGCCAAAGCGAAATGCATGGGCGCCACCTGGGTCATTTGTACAAAAGAAATAAATTCTGTATCTGTATCTTCACAATGTACGTAATTTCCAAGGATGCTGGTAAACATAGATTGGCCGGAGTTTTTTTTTGTTTTTTTTTGGCAACTTATTTGACGGAAATATTAACGTGCACACATTCAGGGTCAGATTAAGGTTTTGTGAGTCCATAGAAAAATTATTTTTCGGGCCCCTTGCAGCATAAATGAGGCCTGTATAATCATTTATTTTGAGAAAATAATTGAAAAAAGAAACTTTTATTATATCAAAGTTCTTTATTGAATTAAGTTTTACTTAGAACGAAACATGCATATGCACCAAACAAACGAACGAACGAACGAACAAACAAACAAACGAACGAACGAACGAACAAACGAACGTTCATTATAAATTTCATGTTCAACATGCAATTAAAAGTAATTAAAAATGATAAAAATAAAAGCTTGCATTAAAATATGTAGCCTTACAGGCCCTATAACCTCTAAAACTTTCAGAGTAATACTTTTTATAGGTTTTCAGAAAAGATAAATACGCCGTAAAAAAAAAACATATTAAAAATTTTGTTATTAAAAAATTTCGATACGGTGAAACGAAACCTTGTTGATCTAAATTAGTTTTCACACCAAATGTTTCCAAAAAATGTTTGTACGTCAAGTTGCGTAAATATAACAGTAAGATCTCTATCTTTTCCGGATAAGACCAATTTCCTTTAATACGAACAATCTTTTTTATCACCGTTAGTTCGTGTTTACGAGGTTCGCAGTAAACGTATTTTAAACTAATAAAAGAAATTTTAAAATTTCACTCCCATTTTTAAATATCCATAGTGTGGTGTAAAGATGAACAATTCGAGACTTTTTTTTTTTATAAATCGAGTTGTTTGAGTCGAATTATTACTGTATTCGTTTCTTTTTTTGGGTGTCGTTAAAGGGATATTATATATGTAAATAAAACCCTTTTAACGGACAGGCCTCAGATATGTTCAGATAAAAAATTTCCTGCCAGGGAAATTCCTTCACAGAAATACCCTTCTTTGACGGTCGCCCCTCTTTTACGAATCAATTCTTCTGCCCGGTGAATGTCTACTGATGATGAAGGAGTTTTTGCTGTATTTTAAATAGAGCGGATGTTCTTTCAAGATCAACCAAAATGTTTATTATATATACTCCGCTGCACTTGAGTATTTAATTTGAATTCTGTTGTGAAACATTATTCGATGTAATTTTGATTTCTAATTTACAATAGAAATCATATTATCGAATTATATAAAAAAATATGAACAAGCCCAATATGAAAAACGAATACTGTCAGTAATAAAATGTCAATTTTGATAAAGACTAAATTCAGTCGTAAATATTAATATTTTCATTTTAAAACGTTTTACCTCAAAATTTATAAAAATGCTCGTGGTGCATTATTTTGCACTAAAGTGCCATGGAAATAACATTTATGCATCTTTTATAGACGTAATTTTTTACGCAATAATTCGGGGAGACCTACAAATTACTTTGAAGGGTTCCTTGAGCTTTAAACTTTGCTTAGAAGTATTCCGTCAAGTCAAAAATTTGAGAAACGCTGCCGTATACAAGAATAAATTCGTGCCACAATCTTTTTCTTATAAAGAAGTGACTGACTCCTTTAACTGCGTAACCTATACGTGTTAAATGTGTGTTAATTCGCCCAAAACCAAATACATAATTCTTTTTTAATACATCTATTAGCCATTTTAATCTACGTAGATCTAAATTATCACATATAAACTGCAAAAAATAAATTAATATGTTTGTAACAAAATAAATAATGCTTTATGTTGGCTGTATCATTTGATCTTTAAATATCTTCTGGTAATAGTGTCAGTGCTTTATTACGTAGATTTACCGTTATCGAGACAATAGAAAAGTACACATATCTTGTTGATTAACATTGAAATTATCTGGCCCCGTGCATTATTTCAGCATACGGTGGAAAAATTTCAGTGTCAGGTAGATTTGACTTGTCAAATCATGTACTGATATTATTTTCTAAATGTAGCAATTCCAATGTCAAGCCGAATAAAATGGCGCATCATATATCGACATTGTGCTCGGATGTGTGAATTTTAAAGTTGAGCAAATTGAAAAAGACAAATTTTCCACTACACATTTAAATCTTTTCCTTGATTTGCCAATTTCAATATCGATCAGATTGAATATGTCCTCTGGTTGGAGTAATTTCAATGTCGAGTGCTGTACATAAATGTTTATCATCATATTCAACAATTAACCATTTGATGATGAAGATATATCCGTCGTTGTAAGATTGCACAAAAATATCTCAAAGATTCACAACCCTTATGCTTAACATGTTAAAATCAAGTATCTATCGAGGACTACCTGTATACTTATTTTTAGTTAAATATTCTCGTTTATTGAATATCTTTTCCCCTCATTCTCTGTTTTAAATATCATAGCTGAGAGATTGAAGTTGCAGCGATCAGTTTGAAGTTCTCTGCTCAAACTAATTTTACAGTGTTTAAATAATTCATAACCATTAACCCATCATTTCATAACCCAGTTTTGTTATCAGTTGTAGCGAGAAATTTTCGAATACCCCATCCCAGTTCTTATCTTTTGTTTCCTGCAGTCGGGATGAGGAAGAAACCCGTACATATTTCCAATAAACTACCGCGGACCTTTGCCACCAGGGATCGCTCTCCTCACCATCCTACATCCTTCCTCTTCCTCCTCCTCCTCCTCCTCTTCCGGTTTTCCTGCAGGAGCAACTTTTCCAGGAAGAGGGAGGTAGTGACAGCGTAGTTTCTCCTGTCGTCTGCATCAACTCAGACGCTTCATATCTTCTCCACTTCTTCATTGACAAACTTCCATCGTTGCCAAACCGAAAAGGGAGAAAAAGAAGTAGTGACAGGTAAGCCCGTTTCTTGGATTAAGTAACAATTCACGTGGTATATTTTTGATATGGTCGTGGTATTAAAATGACGCATATTTCTCAATGGGCTAACCACGTTAAAGTATTGTCCATCTTACTACCACAGAGATATGGAAGGTGGTATTTTGTACAGTGTCTGATTCGGATATTAGTAATGATGACCAATCGTGGTATATTACATGCTTCGCACGATGGTATTATACCTAGGGAATAATAACATGGCTTCCAGGAAATGCAGATATGATATTTGCAAAATGTTTTAAATTAATTTGTTTGCATTTTACCACTAATGTAAATTTATTTCGTCTGCACTCGACGCTGCATCTTAAGAAGTAGAAAACAGAGAAAATATAACGCTGGATGGTAAAGATATCCACGAAGTACTCTGCATCAAAATGAGGATATCTATTTTTGTAGCTTAGTCGTAAGTGCAGCAGAAGTATTTAAATAATTTCAGACACAGTGAACTCATCAGAAAGGACCACCTCTGAACAATGAAAAGCCGCGTAACTGGAACAAAAAATTACAGTCCAACCCCTATTATTCAAATTTTTCTTAACTGAAATTTAGGTTAAGCGAAATAGCCAGTTGCATGTATCATTCATTCCTTCCTTCCTTCCTTCCTTCCTTTTTTATACATTTTTGGCAAAACGCTCATATTTGTTTTATAGTGTAATCTAGCTCAGGGGCTTAGGATTTAAAAACCATGGAGGGGGAGATTAAAGTAGCTTCCTGATAGATCGTGTGATATGACGTTAAATAGAACACTGTGTTTTACTGTCCAATTGGGGGGGGGGCCTTGAGCCCCCAAGTTCTCCTTCCCTACGGCACTGCTCTGGCTTTAAGAGAGAAACAAATGCGAATGATAGGTATTAGATATACGCAGAGAGAAAGAGAGGGAGAAATGTATATACTTTATATATATATATATATATGTAATGCTTTATGTTGGCTGTATCATTTGATCTTTAAATATCTTCTGGTAATAGTGTCAATTTATATATATAGAGGGAGAGAGAGAGATATATCAGACTATATTATCAAAAAGATTTCCAAAGTAGTAAATATTTTAATTAACGCATAATTTGCGACGTTCTTCATTATCAATATAATAGTTTAGCGATTGTAATTAAACATGTTTTTTTGGAATAAATGTGGTGGCTTTTTGCCCCTTTACACCGAAAATTGCATTCCCGATTATTCTAAAATTCGCTTATCCGAAAAGAGTCCTCCTCTTCATTTCGGATCATCGGGGTTCTATCGCAGCAATTTCGTGGAGAAATTCTTCTAAACAAGTACGAAAACTCCGATTCCTCACTTACGGTTTGTTGTCAGTTTTACTATAACGATCAAGGCCTTGTACAAGGGGGGGAGGTAGGGTTAATCCCTCCCCTTGAGCAATAATATTAGATGATCCTTTAGAGAGGAAATTGTGCTTTTTATCAAAAACACAATTTTTAAAAAAAAATTCTATACAAGGATCTGGCAACGATCGTACATTTTTCTTTTAAATACGTTAATTATTTAAATTATTAATAAAGTGTATTACTTAATAATGTACATTAATTAACAAGGTGCATTAATTATTAACGTATATTAATAAGGTTTATTAGTGGATCCAGTATTAGCGTAAAGTATTAAGGAACACACTTTGTGAAAAGTGAATACACTTTTTTAAGTGAATTTTTAAATTAATTAATTAAATTAAATTTTTTAAGTGAATACACTTTGTTATTCATTAGCTCAGTCTTTTATACAAGTCGAACACAATGCTGATTAAATTAAGAAATAATTTTTTTCGACGTCTTTCACGCGTAGAAACAGAAACACTGATGTTATTGCGTCGTGAGATGGTGAAACATTCGTAAAGAAAAGAAAATGTTTTACTGTATCTGGTCGAGCACGACCCCACGGCCTTCTGCTATCCAGGCAGGTGCTCATATGAACTGAGCTATAGACGACAAACATTCAATCCCACACAAGCGTATTTTTGGAAGCCGGTTATTTCGCCGAATGAGGCAGTACATGGACTGCTTTTTAAACCAAATTGCGAAGAGATCGGTATTAAATTCATCGAAAAGCCCGTTGCAGCAGATATATTTATACAAATCGAATACTAAGCAGATTATATTAAGAAACAATTTTTATCAACGTCTTTTCGGCGTAGTAATAGTAACGCCGATGTTATGGCGTGGTTAGATGGTGAAATGTTTCACCATCTAACCATGCCATAACATCGGCGTTAACATTATGACGCCTAAAAAACGTTGATAAAAAATTCTGTGGTCGCAGGGAATAAATGGTTAAGTCAAAAAAGTGGCAAAAATAAGTGCATTGTGATTTCAGGGCATAGGACTTCGGCAAATTAATCATTCTTCAAACCATCAAAGTGAAAACGTTATTTAAATCACATTGATGTGAACCAAATTTATTTTTTTCAAAAACTGTATATTTTAAAAAAAGTTTTTGTAAAAAAGTTCTAAGATAAAACAGTGCTGCCCTGAAAAATTGCGATTGTATACTTAACCAGTTATACAATATAACTGCTTTTTTAATTATTATTATTGTTAATTATTCCACGTAATTGACCACAGAATTGTTTCTTAAGGAAAGGCTAGTCCAGTGTTGATTTGGCATGTATTGATATGTGGTGGTATATTCAAGTGGCTGCTGTTCATATGCAATTAGCAGTGTTAATTTGTGGTGTGATTTGTGTTGATTGTGTGAATATAAACGTTTAAAATGAGCTTGTTGTCGTGGTTAAATAAAGCAAAAATTGCAACTAGTAAGTATACAGACTCGTCTAGAAACAATGAAAGGGTCAATTTCAAAAGAAAGAATTATAGTCTCGAAAGCTAGCCTTCTACTTCGACTAGTTTTAATGGTAATTCCAAATGAGAGTCGTGTAATGCAAATAAAAACAGTGACACGAGTGAGAGTGACATTGAAACTACAAGTGACGATGATCCAGAACCCGTTCATAATAAGAAACGAAAACATAGAGACAATCCGCCAGGGCGAGACTGGCCTGACTGTTGGACAAGTGAAATGTGTGTTTCAAAATGCAGTGAATGTAGTGAATGCAGTGAATGTAGTGAATGCAGTGAATGACTGTTCACAAAAAAGCAAAAGGATTGGTTGCAATGTATGTAAGGATGTAAAGAAAATAGTAAACCCTTTTAAAACAAAAGATGTTGAGTTGTCTCAAAAATAGATACATTGCAGCATTGATTCTTATGGGACAACGGAGAAGGAGCAACAATCTCTGCGAAAAAAAAATATTTAAACATAAAAAGAGTGAGACCCACAAATGCGCTGAAAAAAATAGTATTGGATGGTGGAAATAAAAAGAAACTGCAATTCTTAAACAAGATTTCGATAAAAACGAAAGCACATAACATCTTTAGGACTGTGTTAAAAAGGCAGGCCTTTCACTGATATGCCTTTGGATGCAGATTTGCAAATGTTAAACAGGGTAAACATAGGACGCATTCTTCTTCAGAGTGATTATTCCTGTGCAAACATCGCATGTCATATAGAAAACGAGATGAGAAAAATGATTCTTAAAAATCATTTTTCTCATCTCGTTTTCTATATGAGATGAGAAAAATGATTCTTAAAATAGTCGTGGAGAACAAGTCTAAGCTTGCTTTGTTAACAGATGAAACCACTTCAATGAGTAAATGTAATGTTTTGATTGTAAGTATTAGGGCATCTATATCAAATAAAAATGAAAATGACAACAATATAGAATTCAATTTTGAAATTACATCTACAACATTTTTTTTTTTTTTGGATTTGATTGAATTGCAGAACACATCATCTTCGAAGATACTCAATAGTTTATTGTCTTGTCTGGAAAAACATGGTTTTACTAATGACTATCTGACTCAAAACTTCGTATGCTTTGCAAGTGATGGGGCTTTTAACACGATTGGCAGAAAATCAGGCGTAGCGACGCTCTTAAGCAGGAAATATACAAAAATAATTGTGTGGCGCTGCACAAACCACCATTTGGAACTAGCCATCGAATATGTAGTGAATGAAGTGGCTGACATCAATCACTTTCAAATATTTTTCGATAAACTCCATAGTTTGTATAGTGCCTCTCCAAAAAACCAAAATTAACTTAAAAGGTGTGCATGGCAGAGTTGGATAATGAAGTATTTCCTATTGGAAAATTTTTAAATACTCGGTGGGTTGCATAAGTTTCAGAACAGTAAAAGCAGTATGGAAAAACGGTGCAGATCTCTATAAGCATTTTAAACGTTCTTTAAATGACAATTTCATACTGATTTTAGAGCGCGCAAAATATACTGGACTAAAAGAAAGGCTTTTGTTCTCAATTTGGGTTTATTATTTGATGCTTTATCAGAACTTTAGCATTTATCATTATAACCTCAAAAACGTGGTGAAACGATTTCTGAAGCCCATAATTTAATCTCACTTCAAATTCGTGTTCTGGAGTATATGGCAGAAGACCCAAGACCAAATTATTCATAAGCAGAGAAATAATAATTATAATATTTGTTTATTCAAGCCAATTTTGTATGTATGTTCACAGAAAGCTTTTAGTGACCTTATATTTTATGACGTTGAACTGTACGACGGAAGGAAGGTGCAAATTATTTCTTCCAAAGCCTAGTAGAAAATCTACGTTTCCTCCTATTTACACTTACGTCATCTCATGTGTCAAGAACGGCGCCAAATTTGAGGGAATATGATGCTTTAAGTCTTTAGAAGTATTTGATTTTTAACAGTGATCTGAAGACCTCAGCATCAGATACGGGGAAATAGAAGTCAGAAATCTGAGTAAACGTTTTAAACTAGATAAAGAATATTGTGTAAGTGGTTTTCGTGAGTATTTAGAAGACAACAGTGAATCACCTATGACTTTGCAGCCACTAATTGCTGCTATTAAAACTCTTGTTGTTTCGACCACAGGATGTGAAAGAATATTCAGTGCACGAGTATGATACATACCGACTTGAGAAGCCACCTTAAAGTTACAACAGCGTCTTCACTGTTTAAATAAATCGAACACTACGCAGATTAAATTAAACAACAATATAAATCAACGTTTATTGGCGTAGTGATACCAGCGCCGATGTTATGGCGTGATTAGATGGTGAAACGTTCGAAAGAAAATAAATATTTCTGCGTTCGGTGGGACCTGAACCCACTACCTTCCACTTCAGGTCCCACCGAACGCAGAAATATTTATTTTCTTTCGAACGTTTCACCATCTAATCACGCCATACCATCGGCGCTGGTATCACTACGCCAATAAACATTAATTTATATTATTGTTTAATTTAGTGTCTTCACAGTTATTTATAAAATGTGTGGGTCCTCCATTTAAGTTGTTTAAGTCAAAAGAATATGTCCCATCATGGATTAAGTTCAGAAGGACAGAATGCAAATTGTTTGTTTGTTTTGTGGTTTTACGGCTCAAAGACTACAGTGGTCATGCTGCGCCGGGACCTACTGTTTTCCGAGGAATCCGAACCTCTTAAGGCCTAGGGAACCAAACCCGGGCCATAAGAGGTTCGGATTCCTCGAAAACAGTAGTCGGCGAAGCATGACCATTGTAGTTTTGATTGCAGAATGCAAATTACACCCATTGTTGGAAAAGGCAAATAAACGTAACTTCTTCGGAATACGAAACAATTTGGAATTACTTTTAAAGACACAAAATTTTGCAGCTAACATTTACTGTTTTTAAATCTAACTTTGGCACAAAATAGCTTAGAAATTATATTATTGGTTACACCAAAAATGTAGAAAACATTTGAAATAAGTACTACATATGTAAAAAAAAGTCCATAATTAAAAGCACTATGCTTAAGTATTTTGCAAAGAATTTTATATTTGCGAAGTACATTATATTATTAAAAGTTATTCTTAATTAAAAAGATTTAATGGAATTAAAAAATGGAAGGAGAGGATGGGTTTCAGGGTTGGACTTTTTACCAGGACAGTGGCAAAAACAAAAACAAAAAAGAACAAAATGGCGAATGTATTCAACAAAACACAATAAATTATGAGCATATCTAATATCAAGTACTTTTTAAACTTTCATAGTATGGCTTATTAATTTTAATTGGCAAAAATTTGCCAACCCCTGTTGAGCTGACTGTACATCAAAATTGATAAAAAATTTCAAAAATAACCAAATTCCACTTAATCTAACGCTAAATCTGCGAAAAATCGCTAGAATTGGCAATACGTCTGTTACGAATCGCCCTGGAGCGCAAGCCCGGAACAACACTGACTCATGCCCCCACTATTTGTTTCCCAATTCGACCACTGATACGAACAAATTTTCTGTTCCCCTTGGTGTTAAAGTGGTTCGACTGTATACAGTATATTATACATTTATAAGGAAAAATTACAAAGTAAATTAAAGAATCAATTTTGTTAAAATTATCAAAAGGAACATAGAATATGTCAGAATTTACTGTAAATTATACGCACATTAAGCTAAAAGTTAGGAAACGTTTTCCGTATGTTTTAAACTTTAACTTTTAAAAAAATATCAAAAACTATTCTTAATCATAATTATGTTATGCAGCAGATACTTTGCTTGTTTTTTTTAAAAAAGAAATAGGTATTCAAATAAATACTTGAAATAGACATAAATTTCACTAAGTAAAGCATCCGCTAAATCGCCAAACTCCCCCATTCTTTTGAAACAGATTTACTTCATCCCTATTGTGCTTTTCTCCCCCACCCCACCCCCACTTGTACGCAAGTGGAAGAATTTTTGACTTGTACTCATTTGGGATGTACGCAAATGGGCTATAATCCTGACATCTGCCAGTAACAAATGAAAGAGGAATGTCTAACGCGTATCTTATCAGCTGCGCCTGACGGAAGTTTAAAATTTACACTATGTTTATTAAACAGTTTTTTTTACTTCGTTTTTTTTTTTAAACAGTTAATTAATCCATAACAACTGTTATTTCGATACTGGTATAAAGTTTAAAATTACGACATCCAACTGCATCCCCTTTGTCAAGTGTGTGCAGAATGAAGAGTGTGTGAAACTTTTATTTTAATTAAAGTTATAAATACGATTTATTAATTCGACTACAACTTACTTTCATTTTTGTAATGCATAAATTTTTTCATCGCATAATCATTATCAGTCGTATAGTTGTGATGATTTTATTTATTAACCTTTTCACTTAAGTCAGTGGTTCCCAACCTGGGGGTCGTGAACAGGTTTCTGGGAGGTCGTCGTAACTATTTTTAGTTACAATTATTTTTATAAGGAAATTTATTCCAAATGTTTCCCATGCTATTATATTTCAACATAACTATATATATCATAACTATAATCATCATAACTATATATATATCTTAACTATAATCATCATATTCAACCATTATCTATCCACTGCTGGATGAAGGTCTCTCCAAATGCTTTCCACACAAGTCTATCCTGGGCCATTCGTTTCCACGTCACCCCAACCTCTTTTCTTATTTCATCCACCCATCTAGTTTGAGGACGTTTTCTAGGTCTTCGGTGGTCTCTTGGAATCCAGTTCAGAATTTCTGTTGTCCAACGTTGATCAGTTCTTCTTGCAATATGCCCAGCCCATCTCCATTTCAGCCCTTTTACTTTAAGAATGATGTCCTCTACTCTAGTTTGCTCTCTCAAGCGTTTCTTTTCTTCTGATCTCTCCCATTTTTCATTCCAAGTATGCACCTTCCATGCTCCTTGGTGTTGTCTGTAACTTTCGTATTGTTCCAACTGTTAGACTCTTATGTCTCTGATCCATAAGAGTGATCAGCACACTGGTTGAAGACTTTTCTTTAGACATAACGGTACTCGTTCAGGATAAAACAGTTTCTTCCAAATGCACTCCAACCAAGTTTAATACGTCTGTTGAGTTCTTTCATAATGTTGCCATCCATTGAAATCAGTTGGCCAAGGTAAATATGCGAATCAGCAATTTCTAGCTCAGTGTTGTCAACTTGTATTTTTGTTTTCTCTATGAAATTATTGAACATGATCTTAGTTTTTTGTAGGTTCATCTTGAGTCCAACTTCTTTACTTCTAGTTGAGAGCTCCTGTACCATGTCTTGGAGTTCTGATGGATTCGTTGAAAAAATAACAATGTCATCAGGAAATCGTAGATAATTTAAATGTTCACCATTTATTTTTATTCCAATTTATCAGCTGAAAAATCATCTGTAAAGCTGAAGTAAAAAGTTTTGTAGAAATATCATCTCCTTGCCTCACACCTTTAACAATTTTGATAGTTTTGGTATCTTTATGTAACCGAAATTTTGAACTTGCATTTTTATACACATATTTCACCATGTCAATGTATACATGATCGACGTCTGTTGATCTTAAAGAGTTGATAACTTCTGACGTTTTAGTATAGTCAAAGGCCTTCTCATAGTCAATAAATGCCACACATAATGGAAGTTCATATTCATTTGTTCTTTCAATTAATTCTCTTAAGACTTGAATATGGTCCACTGTACTGAATCCATTTCGAAATCCATCTTGTTTTCTTGGTTGAGCTGCATCTAATTTTTTCTGCAGGCGATGTGTTAGTACCTTTGTGAAGATTTTATAAATAGCAGGTAACAAGCTAATTGGTCGGTAATTTTTCAAATCCTCTTTATCACCTTTTTATGCAAAAGAATTACCGTTGCATAATCCCATTGGTTTGGTATGTTACTGCTGTTAAGACATTTGGTAAAGAATTGTGCGAGTATGTCTTCTACATATTCTCCAGCTTCTTTCAGGATATCCAATGTAATGCCATCATCACCAGGGGCTCTTCCTTTCTTCATACTTTTTATTGCAAATGCTACTTCCTCTTTTAAGATTTTAGGAGCTGTTCCTTCAACTATTTCAGTCTTCGTTTAATTCACCGTTACTTTCGTATAGTTTTTCGTAGAATTCTTCAACTCTTCTAAGTATTTCTTACATATTTCTTGTTACGGTGCCATCCTCTCCTTTTTAATGCAATGTTTCTTCCCAACAGACAAATTCCTTTAACAATTTTAAGGCTCTTGTTGTTTCCAATGGCTTTTCTTATTAACTTACAGTTGAATTTTCTTATGTCTTCTTTCATGTTTTTGCGTAAAGTTTTACAAAGTTCTACATACTCGATCCTGAAACTGGTATTTCGATTGTCCACCTTCATATCTCTTTGCCTTTTCATGAGCTGTTTCCTGTTCTCAGATAATTTGCCGTTCTGCTTTTTACATGTTACACCACCAATTTCCTTAGCAGTTTCGATTATTGTCTTAACAATGTTTTTATTTGCTTCTG
>QLNU02015270.1:107176422-107196205 GCA_006491805.2 Dysdera silvatica | reverse complement strand
CAAGGGAACAGGGTATAAATAATGAAAATATTGAAGAATTGATGACGAAAAACTTTGTGCTCATATTTTCGTACGCGTATTTTCCCCACAAGCAAAAATATGAAGAGTTCGAGGAACCGACAACAAAATTATTGAAGGTTCAAAAAATGCGAAACCACTGATTGAACCCCTAATTTTCCCGCGTCACTTCTTATAATATTGCTATAAGTTGAAAGAGGGATAGACAGACGTTGATTCGCCAAATCGTCCTCAAGATGACATGGATGGAAAATTACAATATCACTACATCTTTCTCTATTTATACCTTCCATACCTTTACTAATCAACCAGCTCTTTTATCTTATTGTATTTAGTTTATTTATTGTATGTTTAGTTTGTATATTGTATTTATGACTTCCGCTTATTATATCCAATCCTGGGCAGTCAGACCCCAAAGTCTTTACTCTTTTCTGCATAGAAGGATTAACCTACCTGAAAAATTGTAAATAATTATCACATTATGTAAAAAAAAATGGAATCCGTCTGAATAAAGTTTGATTTGATTGGAAAGTGGGTGCAAAAACAGCATCAATGGTGCAAGATGTAATAAAGGATATTGAGAAACTGGCGCCATCTGTTGGAGTAAAAAGCTACCGTTTTGAAATTCTTTCAAAGGGGATATTTTGAAAAATTGGATATGGAGGAACTGGGGTCAAAGAAGCTCGAATTGCTCCATGAAAGATTGTTTAATTGCCTTTAAATGGGCGTTATAATATATATATATCATCATCATATTCAACCATTATCTATCCACTGCTGGATGAAGGTCTCTCCAAATGCTTTCCACACAAGTCTATCCTGAGCAATTCGCTTCCACGTCACCCCAACCTGTTTTCTTATTTCATCCACCCATCTAGTTTGAGGACGTTTTCTAGGTCTTCGGTGGTCTCTTGGAATCCAGTTCAGAATTTCTGTTGTCCATCGTTGATCAGTTCTTCTTGCAATATGCCCAGCCCATCGCCATTTCAGTCCTTTTACTTTAACAATGATGTCCTCTACTCTAGTTTGCTCTCTCACCCAAGTGTTTCTTTTTCGATCTCTCCTAGTTATTCCAAGCATGCACCTCTCCATGCTCCTTTGCGTTGTCTGTAACTTTCGTATTGCTCCAACTGTTAGACTCCATGTCTCTGATCCATAAGAGAGGACTGGCAATACACACTGGTTGAAGACCTTTCTTTTTAGACACAAAGGCAATTTCCCCTTCAGGATAAAACTGTTTCTTCCAAATGCACTCCAGCCAAGTTTAATACGTCTGTTGAGTTCTTTCATAATGTTGCCATCCATTGAAATCAGCTGGCCAAGGTAAATATATGAATCAGCAATTTCTAGCTCAGTGTTGTCAACTTGTATTTTTGTTTCCTCTACAAAATTATTGAACATGATCTTAGTTTTTTGTAGGTTCATCTTGAGTCCAACTTCTTCACTTCTAGTTGAGAGCTCTTGTACCATGTCTTGGAGTTCTAATGGGTCCGTTGAAAAAATAACAATGTCATCAGCAAACCGCAGATGATTTAAATATTCACCATTTATTTTTATTCCCTTGTTATTCCAATTTATCAGCTGAAAAATCATCTGTAAAGCAGAAGTAAAAAGTTTTGGAGAAATGGTATCTCCCTGCCTCACACCTTTACCAATTTTGATAGTTTTGGTATCTTTATGTAACCGAAATTTTGCACTTGCATTTTTATACACACATTTCACCATGTCAATGTACACATCCTCGATGTCTGCTGATCTTAAAGAGTTGATGACTGCTGACGTTTTAATAGAGTCAAAGGCCTTCTCATAGCCAATAAATGCAACATGCAATGGAAGTTTATATTCTTGTGTTCTTTCAATTAATTCACTTAATACTTGAATATGGTCCACTGTACTGAATCCACTTCGAAATCCAGCTTGTTCTCTTGGTTGAGCTGCATCTAATTTTTTCTGCAGGCGATGTGTTAGAACTTTTGTGAAGATTTTATAAATAGCAGGTAACAAGCTAATTGGTCGGTAATTTTTCAAATCCTCTTTATCACCTTTTTTATGCAAAAGAATTACTGTTGCAGAATCCCATTGGTTTGGTATGTTACCACTGTTAAGGCATTTGGTAAAGAATTTTGCGAGTATGTCTTCTACATATTCTCCAGCTTCTTTTAAGATATCTAATGTAATGCCATCATCGCCAGGGGATCTTCCTTTCTTCATACTTTTTATTGCAAATGCTACTTCTTCTTTTAAGATTTTAGGAGCTGTTCCTTCGACTATCTCAGAGTCTTCGTTTAATCCACTGTTTCCCTCATACAGCTTTCTGTAGAATTCTTCAACTCTTCTAAGTATTTCTTCCCTATTTCTTGTTACAGTGCCATCCTCTCCTTTTAATGCAATGATGTGTTTCTTCCCAATAGACAAACTCCCTTTAACAACCCTAAGGCTCTTGTTGCTTTCAATGGCCTTCCTTACTAACTCACAATTGAATTTTCTTATATCTTCTTTCATGCTTTTGCGCAAAGTTTTACAAAGTTCTATGTACTCAATCCTGGAACTGGTATTTCGATTGTCCACCTTCATATCTCTTCGCCTTTTCATGAGTTGTTTCGTCTTCTCAGATAATTTGCTATTGTGCATTTTACATATTACATCACCAATTTCCCCAGCAGTTTCAACTATTGTCTTAACAATGTTTTCATTTGCTTCTGAGATGTCAACTTCTTCAATAAGTCCTTCCAGTGCAGAAAAGCGATTTTTTAATTCCAACTTGAATGCCTCGGTATTTTCTTTTAATTTCTTTAAATCCACCCTCTTACATACTTGTTTCCTAATGAGCTTCTGTCTTTCTAATTTAGTATTTAAGTGCATTTTACATCTCACCATTCGATGATCACTTCCAGTATTAAATCTGTTCAGTACGCTGCAATCTTCAATAATTGATTTCTTGTTTGCCAGTATATAGTCAATTTACTCAGACAAACTTAGACTATTCAAACAGAAGACAGTCTTTAATTCTTTTGTTGATTAAGAAGCCAACACCACTTGTTCTTCCAGTTTCCGTTCCTCTATAATAAAACAAATGTCCACTTTTAAGTTCCACCAACTCTTCACCTTTTCTTCTAACTTCACTGAGTCCTACAATGTCCCATTTGATCTTGTCAAGTTCTTCTTCCAATTCCTGAAGTTTTGCTTCAGAAGCAAGGGATCGTCCATTATACGTTGCCAAGGTCAATAACAAACGGCAGCCTGGGCCATTCCAGTGATTCTTAGCACCCCCTGCTTTCATGCCACACTGACCGCTGCCTTGATCAGGAGCACTCCAGCACCTGGAGACTAGGGGCCATGGTTTCTGGTGTGTCAACATAATGGAGGAATTAGCCATAATTTCACCACGCTGGCTAGACGGGTTGGTGAATTAGCCCTCCCCTTCCGCCTTTCTATCCGTGCAGCAAATATTAATTTGCCTCATAAATAGAAAGCCCAGCCTGCACCACTTGAAGGCGGGGTAGGACACTAGGTTACTGGCCTGGCCGGTTCCACACATCGTCACATACGTTCAGCGTGTGGGTCTCCTTCCAGTTAGATACCAGCAACCCTTTTGCAGGCCATATATATATATATATATAAAGTTTTCCTCGCCCATTCTTGGCGGAAACAGGCTTTGGGACGGGCAGAGCGCCATGTTCCCAAGCCTCTTTTTACATCACTTCTTAATGTGCCATGTCTAGAAACTTCCTGACAATGTGACACGTGTTTAGGATTGTGGCTTTTTGTATTTCAATGTAGGTGTTTGGGTCAATGTTGAGTATCTCCAAATTCGTCGCAAGCGTTTTTGGTACTATCCCTGTTGCTGAGATGACTAACGGGATGATGAGGATCTTTTCCATACCCCATATATCTCGTACTTCATGTCTGAGATCTTGGTACTTGGTGATTTTCGTTGTGTAGGTTGTCTGTATGTTATTGGTGTTGGGTACTGCTATGTCGATTAAGTACGTGGTCTTATTCGATTTATCGACGAGGGTTATGTCAGGACGGTTATGTGGGACTGTCTTGTCTGTTATGATTGCTCTATCCCAGTAAAGCTTGTGTGTTTCGTTCTCATGCACGGTCTCTGGCTCATATTTGTAGTACGGGCATTTTTCTGTCAGAAAGCCAGCATTCGCTGCCAATTTCTGGTGGACTATTTTCGCTACTTGATCGTGTCTATGTTTGTAGTCTGACTGCGCAAGGATCTTGCATCCTGCCATCACGTGTTGGATTGTCTCCGATGCCGCATGACAGTGTCTGCATTTGTCGCTTTCTATGTCTTTTCTCTGGATGAATTTCTGATTGTTCCTTGTTGCGATCACTTGGTCTTGGATGGCTAGCATGAATCCTTCTGTCTCTGGCTGGAGAGTGCCTTTGGCCAGCCAAGAATTTGATGCCTTTTTGTCAACGTGTGGTTGTTGCAGGTCATTGTAGTGCCTGCCATGTAATGGTTTTCCGGCCCAAGTTCTCAGTTTCTGTTCGTTGGCTGTTTCGAGGACACGCTCTTCGGTACTACACAGGTTTAGTGGCGTGTAATTTGCATCTGCTTGTATTATGGCTTGGATGAGTGGCGATCGGGGACTCTTCAACTGGAAGTATTGCCTCATGCTCTGGATCTGCTTGTCATGTAAGTCTTTGAGGTCCGCTTGTCCGCGTCCTCCTTCTTCCCGGGGTAGTGTTTGCCGTTCAATTGCCGTTGCAGGGTGTAGTTGTCCGGCTCTTCTCTGGATGGTTCTCATTTTCCGCTGGAGTTGTTCTAGTTCAGTGTTGGACCATTTGATGATCCCGAAGGAGTAGGTGAGCACTGGTACCGCATATGCGTTAATTGCTTGCGTGGTGTTCTTCCCGCTCAGTTTCGTCTTCACAATGCTTCTAAGTCTTTCTTGGAATGCTTGCGTGAGCTGGACTTTGACTTTCTTGTGCTCCTGCTGCCGTTTTTGCATTATCCCTAGGTATTTGTAGGTTTCGCCCTCGTCCAAGGTCTTCAGTAGTCTCCCGTCTTCGAGTTCGATGCCTGGTAAATCTTCTTTGCTATTCTTCTGTATTTTGCACTTATCGAGGCCCTATATCGAGGATATATATATATATATCCAATCATAACTATAATCATCATAACTACATATGTCTATTGCAACATTTCACTTCAATGGTTGTTAACTTTATATCTATAATTGGTATAATATATAAAATTGATGTAATATATCTATTATAATATATATAATTAATATAACATATATATAATTAATATAATATAATTTTATATTTCATGTGTTTCCTTTACTCTCTTAAAAATGCTTTTATTATGCAAATGTTGCGGTGGCAGACAGAGGGGGTCACGGATCTTTTGGTTACTATAAAAGGGGGTCGCGGATTACTTGGCTACTATAAAAGTGGGTCGCGGCTTGAAAAAGGTTGGGAACCACTGACTTAAGTTATTAATAGAAAAGAGAGATGAAGTGCAGGTGGAAATTTGGTAACCAAGCGCCCCCCCCCCCGCATACATTTAATTGTAATTTAAATTTTAACTTTTCTGTTCCCTTTTCTAGTGTTTTACAACAGTCTTTGATTTTACCATGTTTGGCGCAGTATAGCCCAGATGCTCTTGCGCCATAAAAAATCCAAACAACCAACCAATTTTTCTAGCGTCATTTTAATTCATTCTTTAAGGAGATTAACATCTCGAGTTTTTTAATTATAACTTGACACGTAATGCAATAATTTGCTCACACAATTTCCCCCGCAATTTCCACCATAATTCTCCAGCCCAGTCGCGTACTTGTGGGATTTCTGCATTAGTGGGACTTGTAAAATTATGGGCCTCACCTAGCGTGCTTGGCAACCTTACTTTAATTTGCATGATTAACGTATATGGCGATTGCTGGTTTTTTTTTCTCACCAAATGGTAATTTTGACTCTTACATTCAAGCCACTCACAGAGCTGTAGCTAAGCTGGGGCTAGAGGGGGGGGGGCTGAGCTCTCGTGGAAATGTGGTCTTCCCCCTAGAAAATAGTGTTTCGAAGTAAATTATCTTAGAATTTAAATTTTTTGTTTTGTACGAAATTTCACATGACAGTGGAAATCGTTCTTTAACGTTAAAAATATATTCAAAATAGCTTCTTATTGTAGATCTTGTGTACATTGTGTATTTTACATGGGTTTGTCTCTTCATGTATTCTACAATGAATATAAGGGAAATTGTAAGTTTTAGTTAACTTCAATAAGTTTTCAATGCAAAATTTACTTTAATTAATTCATTAATGTTAAATCTATTAGTCAACTTGGAGATTTAGTGTTATTAAATATGTTAATAAAATACATCAAAACCTTAACAAATTTCAAGTCCCTGCAGCTTTCAGACCCCCTGTAACAAGCGTCTGGCTAAGGGCCTGGCCAGCCATGGTGGATAATAGTTAAATAGTGGAAAGACCTACTTATAAAGCATATTATGTGACCCTTCCTCAAACTATAAAACTAGTGTTCTCATGCTCTTTTACAGACAGTACCCTACTGTGCTTCACTTCATAAACAGATATCTATTTTCAAATCAAATCAAACTTTATTCAGACAGATACAATTATATACACATGAGATGATAGTTATTTACAATTTATTATTTAAGTTGGTCCGTCTTGGCCGCAAAGGGTAAAGACTGTGGGGTCTAACAATAGTACGACTATAATTTTTTAAATATTTAGACTGTAGATTAAATTAAAACTCTAGAATGCTTGCACATATGAACTGAGCACACTGTACATACATATTGTGTTAAATTTACATATATTTGAGAGAAGGTGCACGGGAGACAACAAAGAAGGGAAAAAAAGCAGAGAAATACAACCAAAGTAATGAGATGGTTTCTTGAAAGCAAATCATATTAGGATTATTGATTTATGTATCATACATTTTGTTACGTTGGAGGCAGGCACTATTTTAAAGTTCCCTAATGTTAACTGTTGACGGTGATTCTGCAAACGTTTCGAGCTGGGTAAAAATTGATACATTGTGTTAAAGCAGACGATTAATTCCTTTTTTTAAGCGCTTCAATTTCTTTAATGAACGTAATTATAAATATGTGATGACTCCTTCATGTTCAATCATGGTCCACCTATTTGATGGAGAAAAATCACGACTAGTGTATGAAAGTGTCTTGTAGCAACACCATCTAAATCTAGAAGGCCAGGCAATTGGGATCGTGACGTCATAGAAGTAATTGAGTTAGTGTTACTTGAGTGTTTCGCTCTTCTCGGTTGTTAAAACGTTGCTTCAAATAAAAACCAGACCACGATCTGGAGTTTAATCTCTCTCTGAAATCGAACCTAGAACTATGCTCTCACACTTTAGAGTTCTTCACCACCGTAGGGTCTTAGAACCGGTATCGTAGTCCGATTGATTTGTTATTTAATGGAGCGAATCCCATCGTCTGCCAAATGGAGCTTTGTACATAAATTTGCTTTTGGGAACTTCATATATTTTTTTTTCTTATTCGATTACGTTCAACTTTCTTACAGTCAACTCTGGCTAAATCAGCAATTTGGGTAAATGGAAATTGCGAGGCATAAAACTGGCAACAAGTCTCGTCCGGTGGAGGTATCTGGCCGATAACTGGACATCTAAAAGCCTTAAAAGTTTTTGGAATGTTTCCAAATTTCTTTAATCCTCAGGGTGTTCTTTTTAAGATTGAGCTGTTACCAGTTCCAAATTCCTTAATAAATCCCGAAAGCAAAACATTGTTTCAAGGATGCCTGTTTAGATTTTTTTAATAGATTAAAAGTACAGTCGAAACCGCGTATATGCAACTCACATATATGCGAAAACGGCATATATGGAAAAAAAATATCGAGCCTCAAAATTTACCCTATCTTTTTAATGTTAGTTAAGCCCGCTTAATTGCCATTTTATACATGAGAAAACCGCATACATGCAAATATTTTTGAAGCCAACTGAATGTTTTATTATAGAATTTAAACCGGATATATGCAAACAAACTTTATGAACAAGTTTTCATCCACAGTACATGTGTAGTTGGCAACTCTATTTTTAAGGATTGGCTTGCCCCATAGGAAATGGCTGTCAACCCTTGTCGAAGTTTCCCATACCAGCTTATTTATGGTTTTCTTTATGCCTCCCTCCCTTTATAATAATCATAAATAATAAATGGATTTTATTTATCACAGGAGACATACAATGCACACAATCTGTAAAGACAAGCTTATGCATTACATTAGGCAAGTTCCGTGTACAATAAATTGCATATACCGAGGTACTTATTATGCCTGTGTTCGGAATCACTCTCAAATTTTGTATTTGTAACTGGCACAGTGAATTACGAGGCTCGCGTTTTATTGGTCTACAAAATACTTAGTCTATTTGCAAGTTTTTTGCTTTCTTCTTTTGCACTTTTCAGTTTATATTCATTGTGAACATGGCAGATGAAAAGAAACCGACATATCTGCTTAAATATTGATCAAAAGTTGGCGATTTTAAATTCTTTGAAATCAAACAATAAGACAAAGATATAAATAACAAAAGAATATGGTTGTAATTTGTCCACTGTTTTCCACAAATACAGTACATGCGTTTATGTAAGTACTACATTATTTCTTGTTATTTTTGTTAATAGAGTAATAATACTGTACATTATAAATATTGAAATAAGTAATATGTATGATTTATAAAATTAGAAATAAGAATATCTAATTTAATAATAAAATTCGATAAAAATTTAATGAGCAAATTATTTGCACGCTATAGTGCAGAAAATACCTCTTTTATGTAAAACCCGCTTATATGCAAAACCTGCTTATATGCAAAGGATTTTGTTGCTGCGTCCATTTGCATATATATGTGGTCTCGATTGTATAAGAGACTTTTTTCACCATTTTCGTGGTTATAGCTAACTTATCTTAGTATATTAATAGTTAGTATCTTAGTATATTAATAGTTAGTATCTTAGTATTAGTAATAGTTTTTGCTGTCTGTTCAAATTTTCAAGACCCGTTTAAGGGCGAAAATTTTTCACTTATTTTTGGTGTAATTTTGTAGATTACGGAATCTTCCTTCGAGCTATGAAAATTTAAAAAACTTTGATTTTCGGCAATCTTTCTGTCACAGTCATTTTTATTTAAAATAACAATGGAGAGATGGTATCAGGGCTGGTTTAAGGTTCTGTGGAGCCCTTAGACAATTTTCTCTAGCGACCCCTGTAGCATAAACTAAGTATATATAATTATATATCTTTTAAGAAAATAATCAAAAAGAGAAACTTTTAGTGTATAGATCCTCCACTGAATTGAGATCTACTTAAAACAAAATTCGTTTATGTATTTCCAAAAAATTAAACGAAAGTATGAAACTCATATTTTTTAATATATAGATTATAACGTATTAAAAATCCCTCCTTACTTTGTTCGTTTTTTAGCAAAGTTATCAATTATTTCCTCGTAATTAATATTATTTAGGATATCCTTTTATACTGATAATACAACTAGACAACTTAATTTTGGCTGACAAGGAATTTAGCAAATAATTTTTACTCATAGTGTCGTGATATTTCTCCAATTGCATTTGAAGAGGCGTTCAGTCTTCACCGCGCTGGGTTCCCCAAAAAAAAGGGGATTCCAGACAAGTTTTTTTTTTAAATCTATGCCAGTGGTTCACCAAAAATTTTATCTCACGGAATGCCCTCTATGAATCGAGATTCTATAAACCCCGAGATCTATAAAACCACTCAATAAATCATCAGAACCAATTAATTACACCAATAAATTTCGCGCCTATATTTCTTCGATTGGATTGTGTAGTGTGTCGCCTTCATTACCGATGAGTTCGGATTCATTTTTCGAGGCCCGAGACCGAAACTTCAAATATAACTTTAACTCCTTGACTTACGATTTAAATTTTAAAAAATTTGCTAAACTGCACAATTTAATTTTCTTCGAATTTTTATGTACACGTATTTCTACAATCCCGAAGCACGAATCACGTAATTGCATTTCTTGAAGAATTTTGATATTGAAAATTCAATTTTCGGCTTCATTTGTATCCGTCTGGTAAGTCCAAGCCCGAGCCCGAAAACAATATGAGAAATAGGGCCCCAACCTGTTTCGGAGCCCGGAATAGGGCTCCGGCTGAGCCCGTCTCATCTCTAACATTTACTTTCTATAAACATTTACGGAAACCCTAAAGGGCTATTACGTATCATTATTTGGGCATAAAAATAAGCAATAATCGATATGAAAGGCAAGTGATAATTTTCTAGGTTGTTGTTGGATATTAGTTATGGTTAGTTAACTGTAAGTTGTAGCCAGGGCCGTGTTTAGGGTTAGGAGCTGGGCGGTTGCTCAGTGCCGCTAAAATTTAGGCAGTTATAAAAACGTAGTTTTTAGCACCAATTTTTCCAGCACCAAGAGTTCAGTTTTTAGTGGCTTTTATGTACTTCCGACAAAGCAGTGGCGCCGACTTCATGGGTTCGAGACACTTTTTGCACCCTCAATAATTTTGTTGTGGGTTCCTCGAACCCCTAATATTTTTGCTCGTGGGGAAAATACGCATACAGAAATAGAAGCACAAAGTTTTTCGTCATCAAGTCTTCAATATTTTCATTATTTATACCCTGTTCACTGCACCTTTTATAAAAGCAAATTTTTCGTTTTGTCTGGGTTCACAGAAAATACAAAAGTTTAGTCTGTAGCTCAATATTTAGAGACGAAAACCTTTAACAATAATAGTGATGAAGGCGAAAATATGTTGTCCAATGGGTTGAACCATCCTACCTTTCGACAGATGGGGGGGGGGATCCAGACTTTTCTTTAATTTTTACTTTCTTCTGTCTCCCAAGCGCCCCTGTTCACCTGAGGAATCCAGATTTTATTTCAGCCAATTTTTTTTTTAAAGAGAGATGGAAGTGGGAGAGATGGCGACTGAACACGCCTGACAATTTTGGCAGTAATCGTAAAACTATAGGGGGTGTATACAATTAGGGGGAGCCCATTCCCCTCCCAATTGTAGAGAAGGTTTATACGACGCCACGTTTAAGCAATTTTGTCACCAGGACCACAGGCCACCGAAAACCAAATTTTAACTCAGAAATTATTTAAAGGAAAAAAATGTTGGCATTTGTAAAATTGATAAAATAACCTAAAAATAAATTTTACATTTTTTTTACTTTCATGAAGATAATTGAGTTGGAAATAAAAGTATCTGTATGTTGTATATAATAATGTTACGCCTACAAAAGTAAAATAAATAAATAATTATCTAGAGAAAAAATATTTTTCTATAATTAACTATAATTTGCTTCATTTTAACATTTCAGGTGTCTTATTGTACCAGATAATCTGATAATGAAATTTAAATTACACTTAAATCCTTTTAAAAAGGGCGTGGGTCAATCGATTTAAAATTTTTGGAACCCACAATAATTTTTCAAGTCGGCGCTTATGCGACAGAGTATTTGGTCAATTAATCTTTCGTATGTGACGTCATACCTTCCATAATGCTCATAAAACTTCTAAATTATGATCCAAATAAATACATGTGTTATTAGTAAAATTGCGTTAGCATTAGTAGACTACGCACATTATCACGCTTATTGCGATGGCCGTATACCATTGCAGAAACTCCCTTTCTCTGACAAAAAAAAAAAGCACTTATCGCAAAGTTCTGAGAAGCAGAAATGTATAATTACATTATACTAGCTTTTTATTTACGTTTATAATGCAGCAATGGACCTAAATAAAGCCATTTCCTTTACCAACAACGTCGCAGCGAAGAAAGAGAGAAGTGCCAAGTAATATTATCCCTATTATAACTAACTTCGTTTTGAAACGCGTATTTTCGAAGTTAACTTCGTTATCTTCTCTTTACCTTTCGTGGTCGGACCAGTGAAGAACTTTATTTTGTAATGTCAAACACCGGTCAGTCTCTTTATTGTTGTATCTGTTTTTTGAGGGCCGCTAATGTCGTAAGTTCGGTCCTGGTTGCAGCTATGGAGAAAGTTTCAGAAATTACATAGATTTTCTTGAAAATGTTCGCGATATTTTACAAATCGTTTGCGGAATCCTTTGGGGGCCGTTACTACATTCTAGGATTTCGCAAAATGCATTTTGTGAGATGTGGATCTATGTGGTAATACGGTCCTGGGTGGCGTAGGTGATTCCCCAGTAACGAAAATAACATTTTGAACTTCAAATTTTATAGTACAGTTTCGAGCACGCTTTCAAAAATTGTGGTCCTTTTTTAAGAGTGATCGCCCAATAGGGGCAAAAAGTATTTACATATATATAAAAGGTTTGACACTTTCTATCTCTATTTGTTAACAAATGTTATTTGGTAGATATTCCACATAGATAAGATAAATATTCCATATAGATACGATAGATATTCCATATAGATAAGATAGATATTCCATATAGATAAGATAGATATTTCATATAGATAAGATAGATATTCCATATAGATAAGATAGATATTCCATATAGATAAGATAGATATTCCATATAGATAAGATAGATATTCCATATAGATAAGTAGCATACACCTACGTCATAATAATGGATTAAAATTTATATATCCCAGTCTAGGTTTAACATGCTACGTGTCGTCAAGCATGGGGGGGGGAGATTGTGGCTCAAACCAAGGGCGTAGCCAGGGGTTTGAGGGGCTCTAGCCCCTCGATTAAAATTTTTTACAGAGTGTTTTAAAAGGTCTTTTGCACCAGAGAGTGAAACTAAATCAGAGATTCAATCTCAGCTCCCAGGCAGAGATCTCTGGCCAAGTCCCTGATTTGAACTGTAACATCACTTATGCGGATGTATAAAGAAATCTTAAAATGGGGGAGCGATATCAATTGATATAGTGAAAAGTGCGCATGAACAACAAAAGTTGGAAACCGCTATTCATATGTTACATAAAAGTAAAATCCTTCCTTTTTTGGAACCAATTACTTAAAACTTAAACTAATTTTGTAAACACTATTTTTTGCAATCTATATATAAACATGTTAACTGTATTACATTTTATTTAAATACCGGCGGAGAATGGAAGAAGGTGATTCAAATTTGAAGAAAGGATATGTCCACTTTTTTTACCAAATAAAACATATTTTGTCAACTGCAAACGCTACGAAGTACAATTTTACGTAACAAAAGCGATTCGTAAAAGATGACAAGAGTAAATCCGTGTCAATGCCAGATTTACGTATAGGCCAAGTAGGCCCGGACATAGGGCCCGCAATTTTGGGGCGATCTAAATTTAAGCATTACTTTAATCTTAATAATCAGAGAAATTTTCATTATTATTTAAATCCGAATATTTAAAATGATGAACTTTAAAGAAAACCCATGATTTATTAACTGACTATCGGGCGGACTATTTTTTTTTTGGGGCCCGTTTTAGTTTTTCGCCTGGACACATAAAAGCCTTAATCTGACACTGGTCCGTGCTTCTGTGAAAAGGTAAGAAGTCCTCTTCCGTCCATCTCGTCAATTTTTAGAAAAAGTAGATTTAATATGAAGTAAAAAAAAAAGTAAACATAGAAATGTTGTCATCTAAATGATATTGCCAATTGAGCGGAAGCTGCGTTATCTGACGGCGACAAATGCTCATTTGTCCTTCGATAGATAGCGTAGCTGACACGGATCTGACAATTTCCTGAAGTGGCAACACTTTGATGCTTTTATTTCATCGCTTTTTTTACTTCAGTTTCATGATTTTTGATCGAAGAAGATATAATTTAGTAAAGAAAAAAATTCTATTTGCAATATTAATTTTATGAAGACAAGGCCGGAGGGGGCGATCGTTTCCCCACCATCAGAGTTAAATAGGAAAAAATAAAGACGATGAAGAATATGTTATGTATGTGTTGTTTGTTAACTGTTGCTTGTCGACTGCAATGAACGAGTCTTACACCGGCGTTCGGAATCTCCAAATTTGAGAGAAATGCGATCCAAACATCTTTCCATCAATCTACAAGCTTCTTGACCTTCAGACTACGTTTTCAGTAAGGGTTACTTCAGCAGAACGTAGTTTTTTATCCTTGAAGCGCCGTTAAACTTGGCTTCGAACGCGGATGACAGAAGAGACTTTTAATACACACCCACAGAGACATTCATATTGATGTAAATAAAGTGATTGACAAATTTTCAAAGAAACCAAGATGGCTTGACTTTGCACTATAAACTTCAAGTTTTTTAAAAAGTTGCTTATTATAAAAAAAGTAAAATAATTACGATGTTTTTGTAGTTTAAATTTAAACTTGTTCTATTAATTACATTGTAAATTATCGTTTTTGGTTATTGTATATGTCTCCTTTACTAGCTTATCCTTCTGTCATACTCAACAATAATCTACCCTGAACCATATAGTTTAATTAAAGAAAAAAAAACAGCTGTAATTCATAAATATATGTATAAAGGGAGGCTAGCAATGTTCCACAACATTTACCTAAACTATTTAACAGTCCAAAACTAAAGATTTTCCGGATGAGAACCCCCCCCCCTAATAACATACTGGATCCGCCCTGGCATGAAGAACTGTACTTTTTTTTCATTTACTAATGGTCAAGGTGAAGAGGTATTTTTTCGACGTATTAAATTGGGTACTGGCAAGGAGAAAGAGGATGAAAGAGGGGAGTTGGGAAAGGTGGTTGTCGAAATTGGAGCTGTAATCCCATGGGGGGACTGGCTAGCGGCTTGCGAACTCGCTCAATGACCGAATTACTGAACGAGTCTGTTCGTTTATGACCGATGGGCAAAATCGTTCATTGATACGTTAAGTGAATGATTTGACACACCTCGTACTATTGATGCTGGTAGGCCCTGCCTGAAAAGAAAGCATATGACGGCCACCATGGCGCCTACAGAGTTCATGTCTAACTGCTCAACAACTGCTAGTACTATCAGGGACGCATTAGGGGGCGATCGCCCCCCATCTCGAATGAAATGTAACATTGAAAAGGTACAAGGTAAAGGTCCAATGGGGTATTATTTCCAAAAATCAAATCATTAACGGGGAAGAGAACTCATGAATGACCTCTAAATTCGCTCTTGAATACTCATGATGCTTCAGCAAACGAGTAACTATTCAAATTACATGGACAATAATTTCCGATATAGTTTGATTTTTGCTATAGCTATAAATAAATCTCATGGACGAAGTTTCGATCATGTTGGAATATACATCCATCAGCCATTATTTAGTCATGGATAGCTTTGGGTGTAACAGGCCAGATTTACATATTAGCCTAAGTAAGTCCGGGTTTTTCTGAACACTTTGAAGAAATCTGATGTAATTTAAGTTTAAGTGGTATTTTTTATCTTGTTTATTTACGAATATCCTAACAGTTTTCATCATTGACAAACTTAAATATTGAATGTAATAAGTTTCGAAGAAAAACACATGATTTATTAACAGAATCTAGACAAAATTATGTGCCTCAGGGGAGGGGAGCTTATTTTATCCTTCAAGCCTAAGGCCCATTAGAATCTTAATTTGGTACGGTGCATGTTGGGGGTGGTAGTTGAGAGCTCAAAAATAAAATTTCCAATCTCGAAAACGTTGAGAAAAAATAAATCCGTAATACAAATATGCAATACAATATAAATATAGGTTTAACATGTTTGTATAGATATTATCCATGAATAATACAATGTAAACTTGCATAATATCAGGTTCTAAACGCTTTTTATATGCAGAGGCGGACTGGACCTCTCGGCCCACCGTTCACCGGACCGGTGCACCCTCATGAGAGATAAGACTCGCGCCCTCGAATGAACAAGGAGTCGCGCCCTCGAATGTACAAGGAGTCGCGCCCTGTGAAAATCAAAGGTATGCGCCTTTTGAGAGGGCCAGTCCGCCCCTGTTTACATGGAATATCTAATGATTTAATTAATAAATGCAAATTTGCAGGGAGGGGAGGGGGGGGCAGCTGAAAACCAAAAAAAATTATTAGTTGTATATGAAATTATTATCTAAAATATCAGTTCGAATAACTATATGAAAAACCATCTAGATATGTGAAAAGTTAGGGGTGTGATATATCTGCACGATTTTTTCTTCAAAAGTATGCGAGGAAAGATCGTCCATGCAGACTCTGCGTCCAGGAGTGGCAATTTCCTAAAACTAATACTGTACGTAGCGCTATTACGATATGATCAAAGGCCAGTTTAAAACTTTCAAATGGAAGTGAGATTAGAACGTTATTTGTGGAAAAAAAAAATTGTTTCCCATGAACTTCAGGTCGCGCTTCTCGTATTATATTATTAAGATTGTATCTACAATTAAAAAAAAATTGAACAATTCAGTTTTTGAATTATTCCCAGTGAATGAAATGTCTTGGGCTGCGACGCCTCATAATTTTTATGTGTTTATTATATATCAATTCAATTGCATTATTTAACACTGTTGCCACAGCGAACTTGATTTTTTTTTTTTAATTTAAAGTACTGAAAACGGTGTCGTATTCGACAAGCAATTTTTTTTTACTTTTCGATGCGTTAGATTTTGATATAAATCGAGATAACTATTTAGGACAAATCTTGAAGAAAAAAAGATAATGGAAGACGTTAAATTCTTTATATGAAATTTTGCATAATTATTTGGAAAATCTGATTAATCGAGCTAAAGTTATTTCATTCCTTTGTGTCTGGTTAAACGAAATCTATTTATATGTTATAAACGGTATTCACACATAATTCTTATTATGTGTGAATTATGTGTGAATACATAATAAGAATTATGTGTGATTCTTATTAAGATTTGAGGGCAAAACATGTGTGCTCTCCATCTACCAATACACCCTTTTTAAAATAATCATCTCTCTCTCTCTCTCTCTCTATATATATATATATATATATATATATATATATATATATATATATATATACATTTTATCTTCTGGAAGTTGAAAGTACATCAGATCGAGCAGCGAGGCTTGTTGTTCAACTAACCCAGCGATACCAACTTCAAATAGTACAGGTATATGCACCAACATCAAGCCATACCGACGAAGAGGTTGAAGAATTTTATGAAGAAATCAAAGAGTTACACACCAAAGGGAAACAACATATCAAGCTCATCATGGGGGATTTCAATGCAAGAATTGGACAACAGGAACAAGGAGAGACATCGGTTGGTAAATACGGATATGGGGAAAGGAATGAACGTGGCGATCAACTCATCGAATTTGCAGAAGCTGAAAACCTTAGCATCATGAATTCATTTTTTAAGAAGAAACCGCAAAGAAAATGGACATGGAAACACCCAAATGGGGGAACTAGTGAAATTGACTATATCCTGGCAAACAAGAAATCAATTATTGAAGATTGCAGTGTACTGAACAGATTTAATACTGGAAGTGATCATCGAATGGTGAGATGTAAAATGCACTTAAATACTAAACTAGAAAGGCAGAAGCTCATTAGGAAACAAGTATGTAAGAGGGTGGATTTAAAGAAATTAAAAGAAAATACCGAGGCATTCAAGTTGGAATTAAAAAATCGCTTTTCTGCACTGGAAGGACTTATTGAAGAAGTTGATATCTCAGAAGCAAATGAAAACATTGTTAAGACAATAATTGAAACTGCTGGGGAAATTGGTGGTGTAACCTGTAAAAAGCACAATAGCAAATTATCTGAGAAGACGAAACAGCTCATGAAAAGGCGAAGAGATATGAAGGTGGACAATCAAAATACCAGTTCCAGGATTGAGTACATAGAACTTTGTAAAACTCTGCGCAAAAACATGAAAGAAGACATAAGAAAATTCAACTGTGAGTTAGTAAGGAAGGCCATTGAAAATAACAAGAGCCTTAGGGTTGTTAAAGGGAGTTTGTCTATTGGGAAGAAACACATCATTGCATTAAAAGGAGAGGATGGCACCGTAACAAGAAATAGGGAAGAAATACTTAGAAGAGTTGAAGAATTCTACAAAAAACTATATGAAAGTAACAGTGGATTAAACGAAGACGCCGAAATAGTCGAAGGAACAGCTCCTAAAATCTTAAAAGAAGAAGTTTCATTTGCAATAAAAAATATGAAGAAAGGAAGAGCCCCTGGTGATGATGGTATTACATTAGATATCCTAAAAGAAGCTGGAGAATATGTAGAAGACATACTTGCAAAATTCTTTACCAAATGTCTTAACAGCGGTAACATACCAAACCAATGGGATTCTGCAACAGTAATTCTTTTGCATAAAAAAGGTGATAAAGAGGATTTAAAAAATTACCGACCAATTAGCTTGTTACCTGCTATTTATAAAATCTTCACAAAAGTGCTAACACATCGCCTGCAGAAAAAATTAGATGCAGCTCAACCAAGAGAACAAGCTGGATTTCGAAGTGGATTCAGTACAGTGGACCATATTCAAGTATTAAGAGAATTAATTGAAAGAACACATGAATATGAACTTCCATTGTGTGTGGCATTTATTGACTATGAGAAGGCCTTTGACTCTATTAAAACATCAGCAGTCATCAACTCTTTAAGATCAACAGACATTGAGGATGTGTACATTGACATGGTGAAACGTGTGTATAAAAATGCAAGTGCAAAATTTCGGTTACATAAAGATACCAAAACTATCAAACTTGGCAAAGGGGTGAGGCAGGGAGATACCATTTCTCCAAAACTTTTTACTTCAGCTTTACAGATGATTTTTCAGCAGATAAATTGGAATAACAAGGGAATAAAAATAAATGGTGAATATTTAAATCATTTGCGGTTTGCTGATGACATTGTTATTTTTTCAACGAACCCATCAGAACTCCAAGACATGGTACAGGAGCTCTCAACTAGAAGTAAAGAAGTTGGACTCAAGATGAACCTACAAAAAACTAAGATCATGTTCAATAATTTCGTAGAGGAAACAAAAATACAAGTTGACAACATTGAGCTAGAAATTGCTGATTCATATATTTACCTTGGCCAGCTGATTTCAATGGATGGCAACATTATGAAAGAACTCAACAGACGTATTAAACTTGGCTGGAGTGCATTTGGAAGAAACAGTTTTATCCTGAAGGGGAAATTGCCTTTATGTCTAAAAAGAAAAGTCTTCAACCAGTGTGTATTGCCAGTCCTCTCTTATGGATCAGAGACATGGAGTCTAACAGTTGGAGCAATACGAAAGTTACAGACAACGCAAAGGAGCATGGAGAGGTGCATGCTTGGAATAACTAGGAGAGATCGAAAAAGAAACACTTGGGTGAGAGAGCAAACTAGAGTAGAGGACATCATTGTTAAAGTAAAAGGGCTGAAATGGCGATGGGCTGGGCATATTGCAAGAAGAACTGATCAACGATGGACAACAGAAATTCTGAACTGGATTCCAAGAGACCACCGAAGACCTAGAAAACGTCCTCAAACTAGATGGGTGGATGAAATAAGAAAAGAGGTTGGGGTGACGTGGAAACGAATGGCCCAGGATAGACTTGTGTGGAAAGCATTTGGAGAGACCTTCATCCAGCAGTGGATAGATAATGGTTGAATATGATGATGATGATGATGATATAGAAAACATTTGCATACAAAATTTACTAAATTGCTATTACTTTTAAAATAAAATAATCCAAATTAATCTGAACTGTTCAGTAACTTGATAAAGATTTTTGCACAAGGGTGTCTTATAAGGCAGGAAGCGAATAAATGATAATAATATAAAAATATCATATCTAGTATCTGGCAATCTGGCGGGGGTAAAAAGGACATTTACCATCCCAGTTTTTTGGGGATAAGAGGCAAA
>QLNU02015270.1:107162530-107176322 GCA_006491805.2 Dysdera silvatica | reverse complement strand
GGCAATTTTAACTCTTCTAAGAGCAAAGCCATCCAACTCTTTTTTTTCGTGACTCCAGAAAAAGATTGAAACACGACGCGACATACAGTATGTCGATTGTTAAATTCAATGTAATATACAAATACGTTTGATTTGATTCTGAGTGCCTTAGACTTACTTTTCGTCTGAAGATCTGTTTCGGACATTCGCTTCTTACAATTCTTTGGTTTGCGTGCGTCGATGAGTCCTTGCAAGAAAATGTCTTGTTCGTCTTTAGTCGCAAATGTATTCATTTTTTCGATCATTGCCTGTTTCATTTCTGGAGACACAGCCGAGAAACGCTTGCGGGGGCATCTAAAAATCAAAATACTCGTTATGGGTGAGCAGAAAATAATATGAGATGCTAATTTAATGGATTTTCGATACCAATATAATAGATAAGAAACTACGAATTTATTCCTACTTACTTGCAGTCGTCTTCTATTTTTCGGGGCTGCACTTCTTTTCCAGCATAATTTACATGTGCTCGCCCATGCAATTTGTCCTCACGAATCGCAACCTGTTTGTATTTATACCTGTTTATCGCACCTTTATTACGTTTTTTCACTGGAGAGCAAGATGTACCAGATAAATTTTCACTGTCTGACACGATTATATCAATAAATCGCACTAAATCACCTAAAACAAAATATACAGAAACAGCTCATTAGCTTATGGGCTCCCACAATAGAAACAATATGTTTACTTCGCAGGCTTTCTTAACTGTTGCCACTTAGAAACGCAAGGGAAGCAAAATTAATGATTTCAATTTCTAAAATTGGCAAAATGCCAAATTGTTCCTTTTATTACATGTTTTCTATATATACATAATTTCGACTTCCGTATCTGGCAACATATTTTGTATAATTATAGTTTCAATTTTTATATTTGGCAGCAGTTTTTTTGTTTTTCGAATTCTTCAAAAAAAGAATCTTCAATTTACTCTTGTAGTGTTTGTTTGTTTGTTTGTTTGGATTTTTTATGGCGCAAGAGCATCTGGGCTATACTGCGCCAACTGTTGTCGTGTACATATATCATTGACGGAGGCTCTTTCAAATAGGAGTACTTATTTACTCCAATGTTGTATTTGAAATAATTCATGTATTGGCGTGTATTGATGAATTAAATTTAATGCTTAAAGCATTAATGAATATTATTTTAAATCGACGGTAGTGCTGCATTTTTTTTTTTCAATAATTATTTCTTCAAGCTGACAACACGTGGGAGAAAATTAAACTAACGATCCTTTGCACATAAACAAAGGGTTTCTTTCAACCACTCAATCTGATGTAAACATGCACAGTATTGCGCAATCCCATTTGAGGAGAGGTGATGACATCCATTGTGAAAAGGGGTCATCTCCCAAAGATGACTCCTTTTTAAAATGAACGCTAGTAGTGGCCTTCGATTGAACTGCCTTAGAAAAATAAATTTGATGTGTTCTCACATGGAATCGAAACATGGAAGTTATAAGGATGTGAAACCGCCAAAAAACTGATTTTGAAAACAATGGAGTTCACCCCTTTTCAAAATAATCGATTCATATACAGCCAAACTCATTTTTATCCGCCATCAAAGGAGCCGAGGCTTTTTCTTGTTATAACCGTCATTAATTATAACCGTTTTTTCATATAATCATTTATCAAAAATAACGTTTTTTGTATAAATATTTTTTAGTTAAGAGGTTCCAACCTAGTGGTTGTCTACAATCATCGTTCTGTTTCTTACTGAGATTAAGTCTTTTCATCTTTCTTTCCTTGGCTTAATTATTTTTGATATAGGTTTCTTGCCTATAATATATATAGGTATTATAGCTATTATAGGTAATATAGGTATTGGCTATATATAATATAGGTATTAGCTATTATAGGTAATATAGGTATTAGTTATATAGGTAATATAGGTATTAGCTATTATAGGTAATAATATAGGTATTAGCTATTATAGGTAATATAGGTATAGCTATTGAGAAAATATAGGTATTAGCTATTATAGGTAATATAGGTATTATAGTAATATAGGTATTAGCTATTATAGGTAATATAGGTATTAGCTATTATAGGTAATATAAGTATTAGCTGGTTATAGGTAATATAGGCTTAGCTATAACTGCTTTTCCATATGATCATTTATCAAAATAATGTTTTTGTATAAATATTTTTAGTTAGGAGGTTCCAACCTAGTGCTTCTGGTTCACAATCATCGTTCTGTTTCTTACTGAGATTAAGTCTTTTTCATCTTTTCCTTGGCTTAATTATTTTTGATATAGGTTTCTGGCTGCTAATATTCCATATAGTTCCATATTATTATTATTTTTACCCAGTGTATGTTCAGTATTGTACGGAAGCAGTTAGTTATGAAGACCCGTATTTGGTTTATTAATGTATTAGTTATAATAACAATCATACAATTATTATTATTATTATTATTATTATTATTATAATTTTCCGCGTTTGGCTTGCATAAAACAGCACTGACTTTATATTACTTAAAAAAAAAATACTAGTTTAATTGCACTTGGGCCGACTGGGTTGCAGACCAATTGGGTCGGTGCGCTCTCATAGGTGATAGAACTTGCGCCCTCATGGGCTATAGGACTTGCGCCCTCATGGGCTATAGGACTCGCGCCCTCTGATAATCTAAGGTATGCGCCCTTTGAGAGGACCCAGGCCGACCCGGCTTGGGTGTATTACCACCTGCTAAAACTGAATGAAACTTTTATTATATCCACCCTGTGTTTACAAACTGTCAAGCAGTTAGTTATTCATAAATGGGACAAATAATTAGCACTAATTAATTAGAAAGGCACTAATACATTCTCCAATACCAAATTCAAAGGGCGTATTCAATTTCAATTCGCCAAACATACGTTTATCATTAAAAAAAATTAATTAGCGTCATTAGGAGATAGCCACGAAAATATGTAGTTTGCTATTTCGTGATGGCCATGGTTTTCTATTATTATTAGTAAACAATTAAAATTTCTGGTATTTTTTTTATCATTCCAAATCATTGTTGTTGTTCTTATATATTTTATATGCTGATGTATTTTCAGTGATCGATTTACCATTAGACTAAGTGGGCTGAAGTCAACGGGGCAAATTTTCGACAAAAAATTTGCCGCCAAGAAGTTTGCAAAGGCGGCTGAAATTTTTGGCGGCTAATTGAATTAATAATTTTGAATTGTTATATTCAAAGGCGTAACGAGGCATTAGCAAAGGGAGAGCTGCCATGGGTGCCACCTTTAGAGGGGCTCAAAAGGTGCAAAATTCGCGAAAAGACGAATTTGAAATAACTGCCAGAGGCGTCAAAATAAGAAATTGACAAAAGCCCCAAAATATGTCACAGTCTACAGGCGACAAAATATGTCACGATCAGGGGCGGTTCGAGGTTGATTTTTAACCGGGCGGCCTGTCACGGATTGTTTTTTGGCGCCCTCCACTCCGGCGAAAACAGGAGATTTTCACAGATGCACAGTGAGCCATATGCCCTATAAAAGTGGCCAAAAGTCTCTGAAAGAATTTCTCTAAAGATGTCTCTAAAAATTTCTCTAAAAATGTCTCTAAAAATTTCTCCAAACTTGTCTCTTTTGAGTGAGATTTTCTGCCATTGGGTCAACTAAAAATGTTTTTGAACTTGGCTTCAAACTGGCGCCGTCATCCGAACGGGGAGCCCCGGGCGGCCGCGCAGATCTCTTGGCCCTTAAGCCGCCTCCGGTCAAGGTCCACAGGCGTCAAAATACGACATAGTCTACAGGCGGCAAAATATATCACAGTCCACAGGCGGCAAAATATGTTACAGTCTACAGGTGGCAAAATCGCAATTCCGCCTATGTGTATTTCACAGCGCAAAAGAAATAGTAAGCATCTTCTTAGTCACAAAGGGGGATGTTAAATAGCTTCCAAATTAAAGTACGGGAAATTTTTTCTCGTCATTGCCGATGATATGGTAATATTAGACGATAAATTGCTCGCAAAAAAAAAAAGAATGGTTTCAGGTGTCTGGCGGGAACCGAACCCACGACCTCTTGGTATCCGGCCAAGGGCTCTTCCAACTGAGCTACAGACGACCTATCATCCTCCCCTTTGCGAGCGCATATAAAGCTTCATTATACCAACTCAGTCGGATACCAAGAGGTCGTGGGTTCGGTTCCCACTCCAGGCGCCGTGAAATTATTCTTTTCTTTGTGAGCAATTTAACATCTTTCAAATTACTTTTATTATTTGTTTTTTAAGGCACAAGGACAGCAAAGGTCATGTTGCACCAGAACCTACAGCTTTGGAGCAATCCGAGTCTTTTCTAACAAGGGAACCAAACGCTGGTCTATAGTGTGACGTCACGGGTCCTACGATACCATTATAAACCAATGAGTTACCCCTGCGCTGCCACTGTAGGCCAGTGAATCTGCATTTTCCTGAGAAATCCGAACCTCTGAAGACCTAGAAACCTAGACCTTTGGATTATCAGGGGTAAAATTTTTAGTTTTTGTTTGCATTATCTGATAAAGGATTTTCTGACGAAGACAGAACGTATCCCTCTCGAAACAATTGTAAAACGTGGTACTAACTCAGAAAACATCACGTTTATGCCAATTCTAGTTTCAGTTATTGCTGTTTCTTGACGCTTACCATATGCACTGAATTGTCGTTCGTTGTTGCATTTATACGTATTACTTTATACGTATTTTACTTATATATGTTATACGCACTTTACTTTTATATTTCATACATACTTTACTAATATACTCATTGCTTATTTTTGTTGTTGAGAACGTTTTGACTAAGCTGGAACCTATAAAATTCGTCACCAAAATTTTGTAACGTTTTTCTCTCACGCCGATGATGTCATCATCTTATTACAAGACGAAGGCTATCACAATATGATGACGCCATCGCGACTTCGCCAAATCTCACCAAATTGGCTATCGTTGGCGAGAAAATAAGCTCACGTCTCCAACGTTAATTTATTCTTAATTTAATTAAAAAATCGTGTCTTCTATTTTTGCGTATTCTTCCTACTCGAGGAAAATTACACGGAATAGAGTTTCAGTAATGAAACAACACTGGAGGAGAATGATTGTTAAATGCAATTATTTGTTTCTTGTTCACGCCACGATGCATCTAACAGCAAATTTTATGAGCCGTGAAATATGCTGACGCGGTTCTGTTGTTTCCAAAATGATTCTTTATTTATTCGCGAGGCATTCTGGGTTGCTTCCAATGATTACATCGAAGCCTTTAATCCAAAGTAATCCCTGATAATTGTTGTCTATCGTCTTGCAGTCCCTACGTATCGACTACGTTGCCATACAGCGTTGCGAGCAACCGGATTTTCTTCGCAAATAGTCCTTGTCGTTCAATGTTCGGGGATTAGATATACAGCCATCTGCAGTACCATTCTAAATTATTTGTTGTTTGTTCAGTTGTTTACTTACATAAGTGCTTTTAATTAACTTTATCATTTGACGGAACTAGATCTTCCAAGATAATTAACGTATAATTTGCAAGGGTATTGATAGATATTTTTTCATGATTTTATTACCCTTCTCAGGAATGGCATCATTGCCCAGGGTAATGGCTAATACACAAAGTCTCCACGGCAGTATTTTGTAGTTTTTGTCGGGGGGGGGGGTTATAAAGAAATTAGATATTTCGATACTTACGTTTTATTGTTCAAACTAGAGTTGCTTTGACCCACCACAAAGAATAAGAAAACGGCTTTGCCCCTGGCTGGAGTCAAACCAAACCAGCGATTTCTTCATTTGAACCGAAGCGCCATGCCAACTTGACCATCAGACCAGGAAACAGGAAGACTATACCTTATCTTCGTTTTTCTGATTTTCATATTGTTATTGGCCTTTTCAGAGCTGGCATAATTATCAAAGAGAAATAGTTAAAACACAAGGTCGCCAGGGCAGCACTTTTTAAATTATCGTGGGGAGAAGGCCCCTTAATGAAATGTTTTAACTCTCCTGTTCTACTGATAAACAGAGCTCTCGTTTGAGCAATAGAATGAGATGAGAGCAATGATTCTTCATTCTACTTCTCAACCTCCCCCAAACATAGAATTAGCATTACGAATGTACGAAAATCTGTTGTTTGGTTGTTAGTGATTATACCCTCTCCCCATTATGATGAAATTTTATATACATATGAATATATGGAGCTGTAGCTCTATAACCACATAAATAATAACCTCATAAATCTGTAATCCCCTCTTATGAACTTCCGTGTACGCTAATGTCCATTGTTGCCTTATCTTGTTAATGTCTATTGTTGCCTTGTCTTGTGATCTGTCTTGATGACCTGTCTTATTGATGATCTGTCCTGATGACCTGTCTTGTCTTGTGATATGTATTGATGACCTGTCTTGTCTTGTGATATGTATTGATGACCTGTCTTGTTGGTGATCTGTCTCGATGACCTGTCTTGTTAATGATCTGTCTTGATGACCTGTCTTATTAATTATGTGTCTTGATGACCTGTCTTGTTAATGATCTGTCTTGATGACCTGTCTTGTTAATGATTTACCTCGCTTTGTGGAAAATCTGTTTTGTTTCGTACATTGTCATATTTCGACACGTTTCTTTCTTTTAAATCAGTTCCTCGCGCATAAAGTTTCTTTTCTATCACATCACTCTAATTCCATCCCTTTACAGCCATTTTCGATGTCATCCATTCCTTCCCTCATTTCTTATTGCTTATGTTCGCTTCATCCATTCTTCATAAGAACCTTTTTCATAAAAATAGGCATTATCTAATATGTCTAATAGACATTATAATATTATATGTTGTATGTCTAATACATACATTATATGCCTAATAAACATTATCTAATACAAATCTATTCTACGCCCATCTGTTCTATCTTAAAATCTTATACCATCGGTCTCAGTCAGATCATCTAAGTAACTGCTTCTGGAAGCAAAATTTTACAAACAATTCTTTCGCAAGATGACGTTTGTGCGAAAATTTTATTTTAATGGACTCAAATTCGAACCTGGATAAACATTTTTAAGTTCCTCGTGATTCTGAAGTCGTGTAAAAAAATAGTTCCTTTCCAAAGTCGTTAATAAAAACTACATCCCTGACATTTTATAAACTTGAAAATAAAAAACACTTATAAGATATTTTTAAAATTTTTATTTAAAAATATGTTTTTTCAAAGACGCCTCGAATTTTAAAGTTTGGGGGCCCCTTGAGCATTAAATATTAAGGATATAAAGGGCTCCTAACCATGAAGTATCAATCAATCTGCTGGGGCCCTGCCACCCTGGAACTAATATTACAACTCATTTTGATAGTAAGCACATTTCGTATTTGGGCCCCCCCTTCTGTTTCCCCTCCCCGACCACGGCTAACTTTTCGGGGGTGTTTTTATCTCCAGTGATTCCATTTCTTCCGTATTACCAAAGCCAGTGATTCCATTTCTTCAGCATTACCAAAGCCAGTGATTCATAGCAGCTATTAAACATGTCATGGGTATAAGTTAAAACTTTTTTCGTTACTTCCTAATCTCAAATTTTATTTCGTAAAGAATTGGGAAAAAGATAGCTTTTTTTTACCCCATCACACTTTTCTTTTTTTTCTTTTCGGAAAAGTTCAGTCACCTCCTCAAATGTGCTCGGGTGAAAAATTGAGTCCATTTAATGCGACGGATCAAAATTGTAAAAAATAACCGCAGCAGGTTTAAGAGACTCTAAAAAAAATTGAATCTTAAAATATTTTTAAACTCAAAGAGTTTGTACGTGTCCCGTCCTTTGAAATGATACTCAGTGGGGTGGGTGAGTTTCTTTTCATATACGAACTCGTATAAGATTCATTCATTCAATTAATCCAGCCAATAGATGAAAAAAATAAGAGACCTTTCAATTCCACGAGGCTTTCGAATCTTTTTTATTACTATTCGATGACTTGCGTTTAAAAACTATCTCAACTTCAATCAACACAATTGCTTTTTGAATGTGAACTTAAAGTCAATTTACACGTTTATTAGAGATGAACAAAACCGTTCTTTTTTGAGAATGCATTCGGACGTTCAAATTTTTTAAAGAGAATTTATTTTTTTGAACCGATTCCCGTTCTTTGAAAAGGATTATATTTTTGGATATTTATACGTTTTAGGAAAGTCGGTTATTTTAAGTTATTCAGTGATTAGCAATAATTATCCTTTTAAGGGAATTCATAGTGTTATGTGAATTGTGTTATATTTTGCCTCGTATGAATTGTGTTACATTTTATTTAGTGCGGATTATGTTGTGTTACATTTTATTTAGTGCAGATTACGTTGTGTTACATTTTATTTAGTGAGGATTATTTTGTGTTACATTTTATTTAGTGCGGATTATGTTGTGTTACATTTATTTTATTTAGTGCGGATTATGTTGCGTTACATTTAATTGAGTGCAGATTATGTTGTGTTACATTTATTTAGTGCGGATTATGCTGTATTTCGCGCGATGCAACTTCTGTTGCATTTCGTCTAGTACGAATTGTGTTACATTTGTTTTGTGTGAATTGTGTTACGCTTTATGTGAATTGTGTTACGCTTTATGTGAATTGTGTTACGTTTTGTGCGAAATGTGCTACATTTCCTTTTTAGTTGTGCTGCTTTTCGTTCTTTACGTAGCGCATCTTCAATATAACGTGAAATGTGCCAGGCTGCTATATTAATATAATCACTAATAATATAATAAGTGATATACTGATACAAAATATTGTATATAGTTTGTTGATATCCTATACGTACTTATCATTAGAAGATGGAGAAAATGGATTTTCTTAAGACAAAATTAGAAAAGAAAATATGGAGTTTCTCTTCAAGAGAAGTTTATGGTCCTCACCCACATATTTACTCCATGTTTGTCGTATAACTAAGCCGCTCACAAAATGATAACAATGAGTTGATATCATTACGATTAAAAATATGATTATTTTTATGAATTTGTTGAGAAAGATGGCATCACTATAGTTTTATTCGTATGTTTTAAGTCCCAAGACCGTACTGTGGGTTATCTGGGACAGTCTTGACAGACTTGACTGGCTTAACGAGATCTTCAAACCACCGTGATACACTTTTTTTCCTACCACCACCAACAACAACTGTAATACACTTGCTGTCCGTTCGCGCAGACATGGCGTCATATCCCGTTAGCAGACAGGTTGTTTCATTGCAGTAGAGGGCAGAGCCTCTTCGAGAACTCGTTCTTTGCGCGGGAAAAACGAGCTCTGGAAGACGTTTTACCCTCTACTGCAATGAAACAACCCGTCTGTTAACGGTATCGGACGCTAAGTCTACGCGAATAGACAGTATACACAACTATGCTTAATAGCACAGGAATATCAGAGTTTGGATACCAATTTTTTTGTAACAAATTAATTGGTGTGCATGTTCAGTAAGGTGTTTAGTATAACGTCCAAAAATTCCCCGTTCCACCTCCGCATACTTCACTAGATACTGCTTTTCTCGCGGTTTTTTTGTTTTTTTTTTTTATTTTTTTTTTTTTTTTAAATTTTTATTTTATTTTTTTTTCCCCCGGCCTTGGGAGTTGGATCTGGAATAGTGGCACACTAGCCGAAGGCATTATTATTGCGCCAAATGAACCACTCTTACTTTTTTCTTTTTTAAGTCGTATATATATGCCCAGAACTATGATTAAAATCGTCTGCTTAAAAAAATCGATTTAAAATGAAGTTGAAAAATCATCAGATGCATGTTTCAGTAAGTTAAACTGAAAAGAAAAATCGAAAAAAAAAATCGTAAAGTTGAGATAGGAGAACGTGGTTTTTTTGTTTTTTTTTATCCTTCAAAGTGATTTAAAAATCTGATCAAAAATGCATTCGATGACGACAAAAATGAGAGGTCCTCAAAAAGAAGGAAAAAACTTGACTGCGCGCCAACTGAAATCGCGCGTAATCGATAAATCGATGATAGCCTACTTTAATCATTTGCATCGTTATATCATCATAAGAGCAATAAAGAGTTAGAACGAAATGGGAGTGTCCTATTGAAAATGTTTGTACACTTTTTGAAGTCTCTTTTCCCGCATTTTGTCCGCCATTTTATTTATTTCAATGGCGCATGCGTCAGTACTTTTGGAGACTGGCCGTCACTGTCTATTCTTCTTTAAAATTTTAAGGTTTTTTTTATATTTCTTTTATAGATGCGTATTATAAATGAATGGCTGAATATTTCCTCAGCTGCTACAATGTAATTGACAAAATTCAGAGATACGGGTCAAGCACGGCCAGAGAGAGGGATAGCGGGAAAGGAAATAATAGGTTATATGCCCGCTAAAATTGAATATTCTTAGACTTCAAGAATAAAATATCACAATTCGAATTTTTGTCAAGCCTTATTTCATAAAAAAAGTATCGTATTATTTATCAAATATTGCACATTACATTGCATCATATAAGGAACTGATACAATTGGGGTTTTTAATTTCCTTAATAGGAAATGAAAAAATGCACACTCTAAAAAAGAAATAAAAAAATAGAAGAAGAAGAAGAATTATTATTACTAAAACATCCCTCTCTCCCCCCTTTTTTCTTTTCTTAATTAGATATATAATTTTACAATTAAAATAAGTTTAATAATTTCTTTCTAGTTTTACGAAAAATAATTCTGTTCATTAAATGTGACAGGGAAAATTTTAGGGAATTTTGATACGTAACCACGTTTTAACGTTAAAGTAATCATAAGGTTTTAAAAGTTCGAAGGGAAAATTTTTTACGTTCTGTTCCATCTCGTTCCTTATTCAATTTTATGTTTTTAATTGATGGATGTTTTCTTGTCATCATCAATCATAAAAGTTTTATGATTTTCATCACCTGGTAAAAGAATTATGAAGCTTTGAATTTGTTTGCATTATTAAGTTTCAGTGAAACGTGAATATAATAGAGATTTTCATCTCAAAATACGTTTTACTTGTACTACATATTAAAGAAATTAAAATATAAACCGAAAGTTTACATCGAAGTTTTATTTCGAAGAAAATTTTTCAAAAATAGAATTTAATTTTCAATATGGCTACCTCGAAACTTGTAAAACGGTTCTTTTTGTAGAAGTTCTTACTTCGCCACTCTTGCAATTTTTTTCAATGGTTGCACGAAAGTGGTATTGCAATGTTACAATTTTGTAAAATGTGTGTTTTGCACTTATCTATAAATGAACACAATTAATTTCACCCACCTTGTGTTGTGTACCCACCTTGCGTTGACTTTACAAAACGTCAGCCGATATTGTAAAGTTGATTCCCTCCCCTCCACACTGACTCCAAGATCCATAGCAATCTTATGAATATGGTCACAATAAATTTTGCCAATGTTTTCATTATTGGGGACCATATTTTCCAACCTTACAAACTTGTTGTTGGATGATACGGATAATGTATTTTGATTACATTTCTTTCGTCAACTATTTCATTTCCTGTTAACAGACGACTTTGTCTACAGTAATGTTTATCTTCAATGAACTGCCTACGAAGGCTCTACACAATCGCGGATAATTTCACAATTTCGTAGATGAGGTAATTAATAAAGGAGGGATGGACGAAAGGAAGTAAGGAGGGAGGGAGAGAAAAAGGAATAATGGGAAAAAAAAAGGTTGAAACACAGAATAAAATGGATAAAATTAAACAAAACTGTGTATAAAGTTAATCAGATGATAGGGTGAAATTAATAGTAGAGAGAGTGAGGAAATATTGAATTTCGTTAACAGTTACGCTATTTTAAATTAATAGAAGAGACAAGAAAAGGATTCTTAATTCCCCTAATCAACTCCTACGTGTCAAACTCGGGGAGTTAGAAAATGAATTATAATGCTGTAGCGTATTTCTCTAATACAAAAACATTTCTTTCGCGAAATGATTGTTAACGCGAGTAGAGGTGATGCCATTAAAAAAAAGAAAAAGTTTTGTTCTTTAGTTTTTTAAAGCTTGAGGTCCTCCGAACTAAAGAGTAAAAAAAGAAGAAGAAGGGAAAGTTGATTATTCTCTTACGGCGTTTAAAGTATTTTCTTATTTGTTGGTCGATTTCAAGGTTGCTACATCGATCATGAGCTGGTATCGATTGAACTTGAAGAACTGACACAATCGGGTCACGATCACGTGGAGAATGTCTCTTTCAAAGAAAATTCATTTGTCCGAAATGCTCCTTCCCGTGACAACCTAGATTCAGAGCCGACGAGAGGGGGAGGGTAGAGAAGTAGGGGTCTGGATGAAGTCTCGGGGCCCGCGCTGGCAAGGATCTATGCTATGGGGGCGCCGGGCCCCGAAAAAATATCTATGAAATGCCCAGGGAAGGAGTCATTGGGGCCGGTCGAAGTGAGCCTTGGGGCCCCGCCCTTTCCGCTCTCAGCGCCCCTGCCTTGACTCCAACTTGCTGTAATGGAAATTAAAAGCTTCGAAAACTTGTGTTTCTTGGACTGTTTGTAGCAAATTTACTCGGCTTGATTACATGAATTTAACTAAATTTTACAGTGCGAGTTTAGCTAAACTGTGTGAATTTAATTAACCTGAACTGTGTAAATTTAATTAATCTGAACTGCGTAAATTTAATTAATCTGAACTGTGTAAATTTAATTAATCTGAACTGTGCAAATTTAATTAAACTGAACTTCATGATTATGTAGAGAGAATAATTACAGCAAATTATTGCAGATTTTTAGCTACTCCAACTTGCTGTAATGGAAATTAAAAGCTTCGAAAACTTGCTTGGACTGTTTCGTGGACTGTTTGTAACAAATTTACTCGGCTTGATTACATGAATTTAATTAAATTTTACAGTGCGAGTTGAACTAAACTGTGTGAATTTAATTAAACTGAACTGAATGATTATGTAGAGAGTGAATAATTACAACAAATTATTGCAGAGTTTAGCTATTCCAACTTGCTGTAATGGAAATTAAAAGCTTCGAAAACTTGTGTTTCTTGGACTGTTTGTAGCAAATTTACTCGGCTTGATTACATGAATTTAACTAAATTTTACAATGCGAGTTTAGCTAAACTGTGTGAATTTAATTAACCTGAACTGTGTAAATTTAATTAATCTGAACTGCGTAAATTTAATTAATCTGAACTGTGTAAATTTAATTAATCTGAACTGTGCAAATTTAATTAAACTGAACTTCATGATTATGTAGAGAGAATAATTACAGCAAATTATTGCAGATTTTTAGCTACTCCAACTTGCTGTAATGGAAATTAAAAGCTTCGAAAACTTGCTTGGACTGTTTCGTGGACTGTTTGTAACAAATTTACTCGGCTTGATTACATGAATTTAATTAAATTTTACAGTGCGAGTTTAACTAAACTGTGTGAATTTAATTAAACTGAACTGAATGATTATGTAGAGAGTGAATAATTACAACAAATTATTGCAGCTTTTTAGCTGCAATAATGTTTTTTGCTATTATTCTCTCTATATATAGCTTTTATATGTATATTTGCTACATAGTGTATCGTAAAAAGTCGAGTATTTTTAAACTGTATGAATTTAACTAAGCCAACGGATACTGTATGTATTTAACTAACTCACGGTTTAGTCAATACAAATTTGACTAAACCGTGAGAGATGTGTATTTAACTAAATTTAACTGTGTTAATTCTGATGTATAAGTTAAGTTATATTATGTGGATTTAATTTTATTTTGTGATTACAATAAACTGTGTGGATTTAACTAAAGTGAACAGTATGAATTTAACAAGAATAAACTCTAAGAATTTAAAAAGAATAAGTTTTTGAATTTAAAAAGAATAAGATTTTGAATTTAA
>QLNU02015270.1:107148215-107162430 GCA_006491805.2 Dysdera silvatica | reverse complement strand
GAGCTCTCAACTAGAAGTAAAGAAGTTGGACTCAAGATGAACCTACAAAAAACTAAAATCATGTTCAATAATTTCGTAGAGGAAACAAAAGTACAAGTTGACAACATTGAGCTAGAAATTGCTGATTCATATATTTACCTTGGCCAGCTGATTTCAATGGATGGCAACATTATGAAAGAACTCAACAGACGTATTAAACTTGGCTGGAGTGCATTTGGAAGAAACAGTTTTATCCTGAAGGGGAAATTGCCTTTGTGTCTAAAAAGAAAGGTCTTCAACCAGTGTGTAATGCCAGTCCTCTCTTACAGATCAGGGACATGGCGTCAAACAATTGCAGCAATACGAAAGTTACAGACAACGCAAAGGAGCATGGAGAGGTGCATGCTTGGAATAACTAGGAGAGATCGAAAAAGGAACACTTGGGTGAGAGAGCAAACTAGAGTGGAGGACATCATTGTTAAAGTAAAAGGGCTGAAATGGCGATGGGCTGGGCATATTGCAAGAAGAACTGATCAACGATGGACAACAGAAATTCTGAACTGGATTCCAAGAGACCACCGAAGACCTAGAAAACGTCCTCAAACTAGATGGGTGGATGAAATAAGAAAACAGGTTGGGGTGACGTGGAAGCGAATTGCTCAGGATAGACTTGTGTGGAAAGCATTTGGAGAGACCTTCATCCAGCAGTGGATAGATAATGGTTGAATATGATGATGATGATGATATATATATATATAGAAAAGTCAATTAATATGAAGCTTTAAAAATCTTTCAATAACAATTTGGAAATTTTAGAAAATGTAGTGACAGTCCAGAAGATAAAATACAATAGCGTGATAAAAACCGACCGTCCTGAATCACCGTTGAATATTCTTCGTTGCGAAGAAAGTTCAACATAAAATTGTGTCCATTTCTTCTAGTAGTAGTAGTATATTGCGCAAAGAATTTGATAGGAAGGGTGACCGCCGAAGGCGGCGCTGTAATCCCACACAGGTATTAACGTCAAATAACTTGACAGCCTAGGCCAAGGTGGTGTGGGGGGATTGTCGATCTGTACAGACGTACAGAGATGCACAGCTCGCACCGGTATCGTCATTTAACGTCTTCCGAAAACCATCCACGATCAATCCACCTCGAGGAGTGGTTGAAATAGATGGATGGCACGGAAGAACACCCCGGGCCAGCCAGTACTCCTACAGGAGACCACCGGACACCGTTGATTGGTTTATTTACCAACTTTGCTTTTTACTGCTTACTTATTTACTTTTCTCTGCCGCTTCGCTGCAGAGAAAAAGCACGAACCGGTCCTGCAACCAGGACGTACGAAACGCCATCCATCCGTCCCGTCCAGCCAGTGTCCCATCCGCAGGCTGTGAGAGCTGTCCCAAGGCAATCGATGCCGTACACTGACGGAGACTGCGGCCTAACAGTCCGGAATAGAACGAAAGTCGCCAGGACGACCCCGGAGACAAAGACCGATCCGCGAGGAGAAGCGGAGCCCGGATCCAGAATAGCACGAGCAGACAGCAATCCACCATTGCTCGGCAGCCAAATCAATGTCCCAGTCACTCCACCCAAGCAAGCTGGATCCAAGATACGCCAGACCTGAATCCAGAAAAAAGAGACACCCACACGCCACCTGAGCTTAACCCGAATTTCTCCATCTCTTCTATTGAGTAAAATCGAGTCATAGTAAGCTAATGAGAGTCACCAAGGGCGTGGTTTACCCTAGTTGATGGTCTTTACGTTTCAGAGAAGCGAAAGTTCGTTGGAAAAAACATTACTTTATTTCCAATGATAAATCTTGGATCGTATTCCATATAAGGAATTCTTAAACGATTAAAGCTCTTTAACTTGATTCTCATAGTTAATCAGTCGGCGTGGGCTATTTCTTTTTCCTGAGCTTTTCACATCCTCTCTGCAAAGTTCAGTTTTCTGTTACGGTGAACGAGAAATTTTTGTTGTATTTTGAATCATAGGTTTAACATCCTGGTATTTATAAACACTTTTAACGAAAATAGGGGGAAGATAAAAATCTTCCCCCCGATGCAGTGGTTTCGTACGGTTTAGTTTTTTTGGTGGAATATCACTGTTATTTTTGTTTCAGGGTCCGAGCTATTGTACCGTGACTATAGTCGTCTGCTGGGTTTAGCTTTGGATTCGGACTTTGAGATTATTCTAATATGGTTTGATTTGTTTTTGGATCAGAGGCTTTAGTTTCTGCATCCGTATCAGAAATTTCGTCAGCACTTTTTGCTCCAGCCATCCTCTTTTTCTGCGCTTTTTTAGCCTTTTTTGTAAAATTTTTACTTTTCGCGGTGGGCGATTTTCTATAAGAGACGCCAGAGGTTTCTGGGGAAATCCTTCCCTCTTCTTCGTCAACCAAACTTGGGCTAATGTGGTGCTTCCGCTTGGTAGGGTTAAATTGATAAATTCCTTTTCGTATTCCATCTCATCTTCAGTAAGGGTAATCGTGGATTCCTCGATTTTCTCCTTTAGGATTTCTAGTTGTTTTTCATATTCTACAATTCCCAGGTGTGTAAAAATTGTAACAATCGTTTCTTTGTTAACGTGGTCAGCTAACTCTACCCATTTCTTAATTACAATAGGGTCTTTAATTACAAAATCGCCTTTGTTTCTGGTGATGGTATTACTAACATAACTTTCCACTTCCTTCCGGAGGGATTTAATCGCATTAAAGAAAAGGGTATCGCTTGCGATGACTCCCTGTCTAGTAATAAGAAGCTCTAATCTTTCAGCCATCTTAACTTAATTATGGCTGAATTTCAACCTTTTATAAGAAGTGAGGCCAAATCCAAAACGTTTAAGATGATGCCATTAAGGCAGAAGCTACTCAGAAAACAATGTATAACTTACCCGATGTCACGTGGCTTGGCCCATCGGATTTATTTCAGATCTGGAGTTGAGTTGATTACGTCCTTAATCTACAAAAACTATCAGAAAGAAAAATGGCAGTCTTCTGAATCTTGAAATTTTTGGAAAAACTGGCAATATATTTAGACATTTAGGAAACACTTTTTCACAATAATGATCAAACGAAAGAACATATAAATTATTGCATAACAACAGCTTTATGTATGTGTAAATTATTATATTAAGTCCTTTCATATATCAAATATTAAATCTTTACATTTTGTACCAATTAATGTATCATTACGTTTTTTATATAAATTAATGTATCATTGCGTTTTTTTTATAAATTAATGTATTATTTCGTTTTGTATAAATTAACGTATCATTACATTTTATATCCATTATATTTTATATTAATTGTAATGTCGTTAGTAGTAGTGTTATGTCTGCTGAATATGTATAAAATTCCCTCTATTGATAGTTTACCAATGCCTGTTTAAAATATTTTTATAAAAATTCAAATTTGAAGATCCAATTTATATTCATGAAGATAATTTAACATTCCAGCCTAGATTTCTGAAACCATTCGAAAATTTTCCTCTTTTCTTAATTTTTCCCCCAAAAAAGGGATTTCTTCTTTAATCTCTGTTCCCTTAATTATCTTCTTAAACGACTAAGCATATTGAGATGATCGCCCATTCATCACTATGACACGGAAATCTTTTCCAGGTTTTTTCCCCATTTCTGAAATTCGACTGAGAAGAGACATTTTCTCGAGATAAAAAGATTTTCATTTCCATCATGGTTAAAATGAGTTATTTGATAATTTCATTATTTAAGATAAATGCTGTATTCAATTTAGTTTGACTTTGAGCAGTTACATAAACATGGGCATAGATTCTTATTCTTCTCGTTGCATTTGTTATTAAATCTGGTTATTATTTCTCGTTATTATTTAATCCGAGCGCAGTGGCCCAAGAGATTCGTCTCTGATTGCAGAATGAATCTTCGCGACTTCAGGAATATCTTTAGATTAAGAGTTAATGCTCAGCAAATAATAACTAGTAAATTGTGGTTAGTAAATCATAACTAATACTTTAGTGAGTCATGATTAGCATAATCACCCATGTAGGTTTTCCAGAAGGAGGGGGGGGGGCTGTTTCCAAAACAAAAAATTTTATTTTTTTTTCATATGAATCAATCTAAAAAATACAGAGTAATAAGAGGGGGTTCGAGCCCCAATTTTATATTTAGGCGGCCCCCGTGATGCTAGTACTTTAACGAGGCTGGACTAGTACTTTACTGAATAGTGGCTAGTACTTTACTGAATCATGGCTAGTACTTTATTGAAGCATGGCTAGTACTTTACTGAATCATGGCTAGTACTTTACTGAATCGTGGATAGTACTTTACAGAATCGTGGCTAGTATTTTACTGGATAGTACTTTACCGAATCATGGCTAGTACTTTACTGAATCATGGCTAGTACTTTACTGAATCATGGCTAGTACTTTACTGAATCATGGCTAGTACTTTAGTAAGCTGTATGGCTCTCTTACGTTGCCATAAAATGTGATTGTCTACCAATCTATTCTTTGTCTACTACGAGAACCCCCATCAAAGTTAAGTTTGAGCTTATCTGTTGCTACTGAAATGAGTATTGTCCCATTTGTAATAGGGGATGCTTGATAAAATGCATTCACATTTTAGCGTTCCCTATTGAAAAACGAACCAAGACTCATTTCCACAGAAATAGACAAACTCAAACTTGGTGGCCAAATGAGTTCTGGTGGTAAAAGGACTATTTGCTCGATGCATCAAAAAAATCTTCAATGTTATTTTATATGAAAATTTTGAAAATGTATCAATAACATCGATTTTTTTAAAAAAAAAAACTTTAGAAAGACTTTATCATTGGTCTATTGTAACTGAAATACCCGATTTAATTTCCACAATTAGCATTTGTTAATTCTTAACCAAATAGTTGCCGTTCCACCACTTTTTGTGTTAATATTCAAGGCTGATATCGGACCTAAATTAAATATTTTATTGAAGTTTTGAATTTTCAGGATAATTCATTAATACGCCAACAAATAAATTAGTTCGATTACAACGTTAGAAAAACTAGTATGCTGTATTGGCGGGTCGATGCCTCTGGACATATCGATGATAAACGGAAGACCGATCTGTTATTTTCGAATTCCACATCAAAATACATATCGTTGCCAAATATACGGAAATTATACAAACTACCGCAGAATTTCAAATTCTTTATTTTTTACAACGATTAATACAACCATACTACAGTAAAACCTCCCTACAACGATATTCGATATAACGATAAATCCCTCTACAACGATAATTTTTCTCGGTCCGTATAATAGTGTTGTAGAGAGGTTTTACTGTTTATACTTGTCCACGACAGCGATAAAAATAGTGCGTAATAACAGGACCGTTTGGAATGGAGCATTTAATAATAGTATGAATAATAAATATTTTAGATAGATCATGAACATTTATACAGTATTTCAGTGTAATTATAGATAATTATACATAGTTTATGTCCACTCTGGCAACAATGGGTAAAGACAAAGTCTCGTGCGTGTGTTTGTGTGCATAAGGGATTTGTTGGAAAAGTTGGCCGCACAAACGGCACTGTGTTTCCAGAAGTGGAAGACGAAGTCTCGAAAGGGCTTACTTCCCCCATTCAAGGAATTTTATTATCTGTGAAATAAAATTCCTTAGCAGAGAAAAGTTTTGTCTCCTTTTCCCTTTTAAGACATGTGTACACAAAGGACTGCTTAAAAACATACTAAACTCGTGCCTGAATCTACATGCCCAAAAATAAACAAACAAACGAATCTACATGTAGAGAAAACAACAACAACAATGATTCGCTCTACAGTGGTAGTATGATATCAAAGGACGACAAAAGCAGATATAAATACACTTCGACCAGGGATTTTCAAGGAAGATTTACATTTTATGTAGAATCCGAACCTCGGACGGCTTATTTCACCACTGAAATCCGGAACTGCGAGGTAGTAAATAAACGGCGTGCCTCAAAATTTTAAGGAATCTAGAAGATGTAAAGTTACAAATAATAATATCCTTTTTTCAATATTTATTTTTATACTTTGTTTTGTACATTTTTGTCAAGTTTTAAAGTATTACATCATCGATTTTGCATTTAATAAAGAGGTCGTTCATGGCGTATCACGTCCGGTTCGCAAATTACGGGTACCTGGCTGTGCAAAACTCGCTATAGGATCCTACCTATCATCTTGGACTATTCTGAGCTTAGGTATACAATCGGAGACGTATCAACTGTGCCACCGCGACCCACATCTAATTTATTCGGATTTTAGCCTCGGCATTTTGGCAACAATGTTCCCCGCATATTATTTGATACAGCTTTAAATTGATGCTAACGTAAGGAACCAATTATGAGGGTGCTAATGAGAAATGGCCTGCATTCCAAATTTCAGACTGCGCATAGTGTTGCCAAACAGATATTTCAAACGTGTTAATGAAACGGGAAGTGGGGAGAAGCATTTAGGGAATTGCTTGCCGGTTTAACCATGTAGGGAATTTGTGCGCTAAACCATCACCATATCAACGTTATGATGTGAATAAATTAAAAGTTTAAAATGTTATTAAATAAATTATGATTCAAAGTGCGTAACAACACATTGAACAGCTTTACGAAATTCCAGATAAAGATTTTGAGTTGGCTTGTACTACGAATGGGGTCGCATTTATTTATTTATTTTTATATTTCACATTTAAACATTATGTTCGGTTACACGGTACTGGTACGTTAGAATTTCATTTCATTGTAAATAATTCCAATGTTGAACAAATTGCTCGACTCCGAAGGTATTTGAAAACTTATGTGGTTAGTTACAAAAAATTATTTGATGAAAAAATAAATCAGACCCCATCACAATCGTTTACACAAACCGATAAAACAGGATATGTATTTTAGCGATGAAAATTATTTTGTTCTGTATTCGTGGTAAAGCTAACCTGGTGCACTGACAAGGCGCAGAGCAGTATGATTCCGCCGCTGCGATATAGTTCGCCCTTTCTTACGTTAACAGAGTTAATAAAAGCTACATTTCGGACATAAAACATTAAAATAATGCTCAAATACATAAAACATAGGCATATTTGTGTAATTAAAATCTGGTATTTATTAAATTTAGGAAAAAGAATCATTATAACGAGCGCTGATGTCACTCAGATAACTTACCATTCAGAAGACTTCGTTTCCTTGGCGGGAAATTTGGCGTGTGGAATTTTGGCAACCGCGTTTTTCTTCATTCCAACTTAAAGAACTTAGGCGATAGATAGCCTAATAATATAGAGGGCAACCCCATTTTTTGCCAATTTGCAAATGAATACTCGTTGCACGAGCATGAATAGACTTAACAGTGTACCAGGTTAGCTTTGACGAGAGTATAGTAATAAGGGAAAAAAAACTAATGCGTTATGTTGTAATAGAAAGCGACGATGAATGGAATTTCTATTTTTTTTAATATAACCCTATGTATTTTTTTTCATTCTCCTCAACATACTCTTCGTTCACGAAAAGAAGTTCAATAGAACAGTTAGAAATAACAGGAGGTGACGTCACAAACGGGTTAGTTCACTACAACAGAGGAGGACTACAATTTCAGAACTGGCTTTTGGTGAACGTTTGTCGGCGCCAAAATCAAGTTCTGAAATTGGAGTCCCCACTCTGCTGTAATGGGATAGGCCGTTTGTAACGTCACCTCCCGTTACTTCTAACTGTTTCATCGGACTTCTTTTCGTGAACGAACAGAATACTGCTCTCGGTTGTCATCCTTCCACACATTTCACACGTTCTTCTTTCACATACTGAAATTCTAATCGACTATATGACAGTGTGTGCATTTCTACATAGACACATGCCTAGGGGCGGCAGCTGAAAAACAAAAATTAACTATTTGTTAGTATATGAAATTATTGGTTAACGTATTCGTTTCAATAATTATGTGAAAAATCACCTTCACAAATAAAAAGCTAAGAGCAGGATATTTTTTTTTTCAAAGGTATTTCTTTCTTTGTAAGACAAGACGTGGACATCTATACAGACAAGATTAAACCTAATATATTCTCTATTTGTCATGACAGTAGGACACCCTCGCTATAAATAAATTATCGCTATTGTCAGATTTCCCGTTATGTATCGAGTCACCAGCTTATGCAGATGGGTAAACTTTTCCAGGAATTTCCAAATTTCAATGCACATCGATCTGCATCCGGAATAATAGTCTATTATAAAGTGTAAAATAAATCTGATATAGAATTCCTTTCACCACAAGATATTGCTAAAAGGAAATATGGTACTGCGGCAGATATTTATCATAATGCGAATGAAGGACTACAAGCAAGAGGAATTTTAGCCATTTTTCATTCTTTGCGAAGAGCGATGCTTTCCACAGATTCCATGCCTCATTTTTACAGGAGTTGGAAGCGTTTGAGTGGTTGCGTGTTGATTATTTTACGCAGTATTTCCCGGAAGTCGTCTTCTCTTCGCAAAGTAAACAAATCACGTTCTTTTCCGGCGCGTAAACAAATCTCTCTTTCATAACTCATGAAAGAGAGATTTGTTTACGCATCTCTCTTTCATAACTCATGGAAAGGTGAACTTGAACTTGGAGATCGCCGGGACAATGAAATTCCCATTAGCCCAGTTTCGCTTTAAAGATGCCAGAATTTGTTCAATGCAATTTGCGAAGAGCCTACTTCATTAAAACAAGCAAGTGAAGGAAAATCGTCAAAGGTCGATATTTAAATTTAGCGGGTTTCAATTAACACTAATTCGCAATTCTCTAATTCGCAACTCGATAATCCTCCACTCTCTAATTCACAACTCTCTAATTCTCAAGTAACTCGGTAGATTTGTAACGTTAACAATAGCCATCATTATTGCATTTACGGAAGACCTTTGCCTTGTCCTTTTTATTGCGTATAGACAGACAGACAGGAAAGCCAAAAGCAATAGCGGGTTCAATATCTATTGAAACTAGTTAGTAAGCCTTATACGATTTTGTATAAAAGAATTTTTAACCAGGGCTCGGTGCATAATACGTGCCGATAAAAATGTCCATTGTACTACGTATCGATGAAAATGTTTATTGGATTACGTATCGATAAAAATGTTTATTGGAATACGTATCGATGAAAATGTTTATTGCACTATATATCGATAAAAATATTTATTGCACCACCTATCGATAAAAATGTTTATTGTACTACTTATTGATAAAAATGTTTGTTGGACTACGTATCGGTACAAATGTTTATTGGACTACGTATCGATAAAAATGTTTATTGTACTACGTATCGGTAAAAAATATTTATTACACTATGTATGTATGTATAAAAATGTATTTGTTGTCCGTATTGACAGAGGCTGAGTTACCAACACGTAATATGGCCAAGCCTATGGCGAGAAATTCTGGACGAGAAGTTTGCAGAGGCGGGGCCAGGGCCGGATTTATATACTTTGCGCCTCTAGGCAGAATATCTGTAGGCGCTCCCTTTATCACCACCACCTCATCTCTCCACCATTTGACCCCTCAAATTTTATGGTGCATATTTTATTCTAAAGCAGTGATAAGTGAAAACTTAAATAATCATCACCCATTCAACTTGATGGGGAAAAAAATCTAAACTTATGATATTATTATTTATTTTTCATCACTGTTTCGATGAAATGACATAAAAAAAAAATTTGCAAGCACCCGGAAAAATCCCGTGTAGACCCCTGTTAGCAAGTATATATAAATTATTTTTCAAGTAGAACAGAATTATTTAAACTTAAACACTATAAGAACTAAATTTTAACGATTACAAACCATTTAATGTTAAGGTATTATTACCCTCCGCAGGGATAACACAATTGCCAAATATGGTCAACACAAGAAAGCCTCCGGGGCGAGAATTTTGTGAGTTTTCGTGGGGGAATTTATTATACTATAATTTTTGCCACCCACGTATTAATTACAGCTCAAACTAGAGCTTATGTAATTTTGGAGAAAAAGAGACGCTTTCCCCATCCTGGATTCGAACCAGGCCTTAGCCCGGAGTGTCTTGGACCGCTAGAGAATATGGTCAACACAAAAAAGAAGGGCTTTCTTGTGTTGACCATATTTGGCAATTGTGTTATCCCTGCGGAGGGTAATAATACCTTAACACCTTTACATACGGAGAAAGAGAGCGTTGTTTCCTGTCCTCATTCGTCTAGCGGTCCAAGACACTCCGGGCTAAACGGAGGGACCCTGGTTCGAATCCAGGATGGGGAAAGCGTCTCTTTTTCTCCAAAACGAATAAAGCTCTAGTTTGAGCTAATTAATACGTGGGTGGCAGAAATTATTGTATAACCATTTATTGCGATAATGACTATATTTAAGACTATAATAGTTTCCTACGAGACTTAAGGTTTTCGAATTCTTCACATATGTCCTCAAACTACTCTGCTTCTGCCACATCATGCTCAGTGGATAACAATGACAATGCATTTGGTTTATCTTGGCCCATAGTAGAGCGAAAGTAATTTTTAGTGCTTTTTTTCTGGTTTTCGAACATTTCGCCTCACCATGCGGCGGCGGTTTTTGAGATCTAATAGTTTTCCCAAATCGGCGCCCCTAAAAGGTTGGCGCCCTTAAGCTCGAGCTTAGTGAGCCTGTGGTGTAAATACGGGCCTGGGCGTGGCCGAAATTTTTGGCGGCCAATTGAATCATTATTTTTGAATTGTTATGCTCAGAGATGTAACCAGGCATTTGGCAAAAGAAGAGCTGCTATGGGCATCGCTTTCAAAAAAGCCTAAAAGGAACTAAATTCGCGAATACTTACGAAAAAAAGAATTTGAAATAACCGCCGGGGGCGTTATATGAAGAATTTGATAAAAGCGCCAAAATCTTTATAATGCCTTTAGTTAGGTTTGGTAAGATTGGGAGGCAAAAAAAGGCAGCCTACGGGGGGGGAGGGGGGCAAAATATTTATGCCATGGCCCCACGAATGAGTTTAAACGGTTTTGTTCATGCATGTTATATTGTCAACTTCCAAATATTTCGAACCTAGAAATAGAGATGAGACGAGCTCAACACGAGCCCAAAAGCGGGCCCGGGTCCGAAACGCGCTAGGGTTTTATATTTCGTATTATTTTTCGGGCTCGGGCGGGCCCGGGTTCATAAGACGGATTCAGCTGAAGCCGAAAACAGATTTTCTATATTGAAGTTTAGGGTTCAGGCGGGCTTCAGCTGAAGCCGAAAAACAGAGTTTCTCTATGTTGAAGTTTAGGGTTCAGGCGGACTTCAGCTCAAATTGCAATAAAGTATTTCGGGCCCGGGCGGGCTCAAATTGCAAGCCTTCGGGCTAGGGCTGTCTCGTGAGGGTTCGGGCTCAAATTTTCATAAAGTGTTTCGGGCCCGGGCGGACTCAAATTGCGAGTGTTCGGGCTAGGGCTGGTTCGGGAGGGTTCGGGCTCAAATTTTCATAAAGTGTTTCGGGCCCGAGCGGGCTCAAATTGCAAGTGTTTGGGCTGGGGCGAGCTAGGGCAGGCTCAAGCTCAAATTTCCATAAAGTATTTCGGGCATGGGTGGGCTCAAATTGCAAGTCTTCGGAATAGGGCTGGCTCGGGCTTCCAAAATTGAGGCCGAACTCATCTCTACCTAGAAACATCACTAACAAAAAATAAAACATAGTATAAAGAATTACAAACACAGCTATTAATATTAATTCATTATTTTTTCTTTGTTTTCTTCTACCATGATTATTAGATCGTTTGGTAAACTAGTTTTTGCTAGCCTAATTTTATAAACCCGGTAAATCTAATCCTTTTCGGTTCCCGACAATTTTGGCACAGTAAAAAGTATAATCATTTCAGAAACTCTCGCCCCCTTTTTTTTAATTACTTATTTGCATTTAAAGAACGTTTGCATTTAAAGAACGTTTTGCAACATTTGCATTTAAAGAACGTTTCTGATGGCCGACCTGACTTTTTATTACTACTTTTTAAGAATGTTTCTATCAGATAATAATTTACTTACCGCTAGGGGTCCAAGCATAAGAATTGCAAAAATAAAATTAGAAAACCTCTTAGTAATACGCCTCTTCTAAAAGTTCTTCTTTCTTTGTAGAACAGGAGTTTTGTAGGATTAGAAATTCACAAAATTTATCAAAAATGAACATTATTCGAGTGATTAGTCGACAATTATGGCATCTTCTCCATCAACCGGAAAGCTTTTCATTATGTACCGTTTTTCGCTCATGGGTGGCCCTCACCGATTAGCTTCTTTCTCATTGGGATCTCCATAAAAATAATATGCAGCTGTAATCCTAGTCTTAATTTTTCAAAGCAATAGCCGTTAATTGAAATCACACACTGTCACTAAGATAAGTTTAAGCCTAATCAATCAAGACAAGTCTAACAGTAAGTCCAATCAATCAAGACAAGTCTAACAGTAAGTCCAATCAATCAAGAAAAGTCTAACATTAAGCCTAATCAATCCAAACAAGTCTAACAGTAAGCCTAATCAATCAAGACAAGTCTAACAGTAAACGTAATCAGTCCAGACAAGTCTAACAGTAAGCTTAATCAGTCTAACAGTAAGAATAATCAATCTAGGTAAGTCTAACAGTAAGCCTAATCAATCAAGACAAGTCTAAGTTTAATCATACTTGCCATCTTGTGTTGAAAGCAAATGACCATTTTATAGCCGCTGTTTCTTAAAATATCAGCAGGTGATCCAAGGGGGCGACGAGTTAATCCCCCAATTTGAGCCGGGATTATAACATGGAAAATGAAGTAAAAAGTAGCAGACATTTCTCTAAAAATAGGAATCAGAAACAACTCGAGCCTCCCTTAAAAGATTTATGGATTTTTCAATGCATCCGCCGCTGTAAAATGCCTTCTCTTGAAGGTTTCTTCCCTTTATACATATGCCCCCATTTCTCCGAAACACACTGTCTTTATTAATCATGAAAAGCAAATTTGAAAAAAAAAATTAAGTTTCTATGTCGGAAATCGAAATTTCTACCCAGTGTAGGAGACAACAGACGGTTTTATGGGAGTCGTTTCTTAAAAGTGCCTGCTCTTAAACGTTTTTGCACTCTCTGTATGTATACAGCTTAATTTCACGGAACCAAACTGCACTCATAAGGCGGAAAATTAAAATTTGAAAAAGAAGAAGAAGAAGAAGGGTGAGGAGGAGGAGGAGGAAGAGAAAACAAAATACGTTCCTCATATGTGTCGGGAATCGTGCTTACGTACCAGTATTAGGTGTAAAAGGCTATTTTGCTGGCATTGTTTTTTAAATGCCTGCTGTTGAACTTTTTTCCCCTCTCTATATTATGTCTCGCCTCATTTCACAGAACCTCTATATGTATGTCTCGCCTCATTTCACAGAACCAAATGCATTTATTAGGCGGGAAAATTAAAAAAAATAAATAAATAAAAACATTCTTGTTCCCAAGTCGGAAATCAAACTTGCTACCTTGTTTTGAAAGCAAAACGCTGTTTGATCGACGCTGTTTCTCAAAATGCCTGCTCTTGAATGTTTTTCTTTTTCTATGTGTGTGTGTTGTGCCCTCATTTCAGAGCACAGAACTGCATTTATTATGTGGAAAATTAAAATTTGAAAAGGAAAAAATGCTAGCAGTGGGCGACCGTACTCGCTACACTGCGATGTAAGAACAAGCCTCCTTTATTGAGTCTGTTTCCTAAAATACTTGCACTTACACGTGTTTTCGCTTTCTATATATCTATCGCTTCATGTCACAGAACCAGACTGCATTTTTTAGGCGGAATATTAAAATCTGAAAAAAAAAAAGCTTCCATGTCGAGAATCGTACTTGTTGCCTTGTATTTAAAACCAAAGACTTTAACAAACTGTTTCTCAAAATGCTTGCTGTTGAACTTTTTTCTTTACCTTCGTTTCACAGAGCTGGACTGCGTTTATTAGGCGGGAAATTAAATTTTAAAAGAGAAAAATGCGTTACGACGCTGTGGTATTGTATTTTCTATCTTGTGATGTAAGAAGTGATCTTCTTTATTGAGGCTTCTTCATGAAATGCCTGCTCTTGAACATTTCTCCCCCTTTCAATACGTGTGCTGCTTCATTTTACAGAACCAGATTGCTTTTTTAGGCGGAAAAATAAAAATTTGAAAAGAAAAAAAATTCGTTTCCATGTCGGGAATCATACTTGCAACCCTGTGTTGAAAGCAAAAGATCGTTTTACGGACGGTGTTTCTTAAAATATTAATAGAGGGTCCAGAAGGAGGGCGATGGGACAATCGCCCCCCCCC
>QLNU02015270.1:107131517-107148115 GCA_006491805.2 Dysdera silvatica | reverse complement strand
TATTTCGCCTTTCTAATAAAGGTGACATATTATATATTCAACTTTATTTTTGTATTTTATTTTTAATTCTATGATTTATTGCAATTTATAGAGCTATTGCAAAAACATAAAAACCTGTTAGTGAATATAAAACGTGTTTTTTCTAATTAATAACTGCCAAATATAACCTTAAAATGAACATAAATTTTGCAAAAATTACGAATTTTCCATGCTTAGTGTTCGTACCCTATGTAAATTCAACGTTAATAAATGATGTAGTTTATCATGGATCTAGTTTTCGAGAAAGTTGATTTACTTTCATAATAGTTGAATATTCCGTTTGGAAGAACAAGTGGATTAAAATAGATGTTAATACGAGATCTGCGAAAGCATTTGAAGCGCTTATACAGTGTGACTCTATTTTCCGAATTCATACATGTTTTCAAAGATTCTTGCTACAATTCCAATGTTCACTGCAACGGTAGAAAGAACATTTTCGCCATTATGGGATTGAAAATGTATTTAAATAACTCAATGGGAGAAAATAAGCTAAATGGATTGGCATTTCTACCTACTCATCACAATATTGATGTGAACCCAAATTAAATTTTAAATTGGTTTATTAAATCTTCAAAGAGGGCTAATTTTGATAAGGTGAGGATTTGAGTTACGCTTTTCATCTACGGGGGTGAATCAAAAAGTCTTCGCCCCTATTTTTTATTAGCCAAAATAAGGCATATACAAGTAATTACAAATATACGTGCTACTCTACGTACCTTACACTATTTTTTCACACAGTCCCCACACCGGTTCAGATATTTGTCCCATCACAGCACTAAATTTGGGACGCCCCTGTGGTAGAATTCATCTGGCTGACTGTGGAACCACCGTCGGACTGCTGTCTTCGCTTTATCGTTGCATGTGAATCGCTATCCTGCCAGGAACTTCTTCATCGGACCGAAAACGTGGAAATCACTAGGGTCGAGGTCCGGACTGTATGCAATCAGAACCGCCGACAAGCTCCGGTCATTTCACTGGGAGAGTCTGGACCACCCACCATACAGTCCGGACCTCGCCCCTAGTGATTTCCACGTTTTCGGTCCGCTGAAGAAGTTCCTGGCAGGACAGCGATTCACGTGCAACGATGAAGCCAAGACAGCAGTCCGACGGTGGTTCCACAGTCAGCCGGACGAATTCTACCACAGGGGCATCTCAAATTTAGTGCTGCGATGGGACAAATGTCTGAACCGGTGTGGGGACTATGTGGAAAAATAGTGTAAGGTACGTAGAATAGTACGTATATTTGTAATTACCTGTATGTACCTTATTTTGGCTAATAAAAAATAGGGGCAAAGACTTTCTGATTCGCCCTCATATAAGAACCTGAAGTTTTATATGATTTGTTTCCTTCCACTGAGTTATAAATGTCATATCCTATACTGAAAACATTCTCCTATTTTTTATTTGTATAAATATTTTTAATTTCGCTTTGAAATTAAAAAATATATCGATACATCGCGGTTGTACTGATATATATTATAACGATATATTTCTTTAACTCGAACTGGTTAGGCATGCTGTGTTTGTAATGCACTCCGTAAAATTTTATTTTCCTCCCTCCTCAGGCCTGTAGCTAGACGCTTGTTATGGGGAGCTGTAATAGTTACAGAAGATGTTCAGAAAGCCATGGGGAGACTTAAAATTACGTTTGATGTATTTTATTAATATATATGTAATAATACTAAATATCCAAGTAGTCTAATATATTTAACATTAATGAATAAATTTTTCAACGTAAATTTTACATTGAAAACTTATAAAGGTATACTAAACCGTATTGTTTCTTTTATTCTTATTATATTGTAAATGACACTCTCTCTGACACTCTCTCTACAAAAGTATGATCTTCACAAGATCTATCGTAGAAATCTATTTTGAATATATTTTTAACGTCAAAGAACAATTTCCACTGTCATGTACACTTTTACTTAAAACAAAAAAAATAAAATAATATTCTGAAATAATTTATTTTGAAAAATTCATTTTCTAGGGGAGATCTCAGCCCACTGACTACAATCCTGTCTCTCATTCCGAAAAAACACCTAGCTACAGCCTTGCATGCTGTGATTGTATCAATACATGCTGTAAAAATGTTTGAACTACCCTCCGAAATTAAATTCTGGCTACGGCATCGGCGATTTATACGAAGTTTTCCCACAAAAGCTGCGAAATGTGGAACGTGACTGAAGCTCAAACCTCGAAGGGTAAACTGGGAGATTGGAGATCAATATAGTAGGTGCATTCAACGCCTGAAGCCAGAGAAAGATAGAAAAGGGAAGAGTATGTGTAAGAAAGTGAAAGAAAGAGAGTGAGAGTGCATAAACCTAGTTTGGGAAGGACAAGGGGGGGGTGCATGTGCTCCTCCAGTGGGGTTGTTTTTTTTTTTTATCCGACTTTGAATTGGTTGGAGGCGCGCTCACTGTACTCCCCCTGGATATACCCTTGCTCAGGGATGGAGTCCAAAAATATCTTCATGGGGGGTTCAAAGTTTGAAAATAAATGTAGACTTGTTTTCTAGGGGGGGACGCAGATCTTTAAGACTAATGTGAAGACATAAAAAACTATGTTATTCACGGGGGGGGGTGAGGATTTGAGATGCTCTTATTTCTACTTTTATGCCAAGCAATATTTTTGTAAACTCTGATTTTATAATGTTTTAAGTTCGTTTGTTTGGCTTTTTTATGGCGCAAGAGCATCTGGGCTATACTGCGCCAAAAATAATGTTTTAAGTGCATTTCTAAATTTTTTTTCTGGAATTCTGCGACTAGCCTGAGAATATTGGACGCGTGCTTGTACGCGGTTATATATTTTTTCTTTCATAGTTGCTGATAAATTTTTAACGTTCCAAAAGCGTATAAAAACTGTGAGAGCCATTACATTTCGCCAGTTTGGAATAAAAACTCAAATTTGAATGTCAGATCGAGTTTTTAGCATCCCTTTTCATAGCAATCCTGATAAAAAACTAACTGAAGATATTCCGCTGGCTTTTCATTTAATTTTATAACAGAAATTTCAATGGTGTCAGGAATGTAAAAGGAAATTTTTTGTGCAATTAAAATTTTTTAGAGGACGTGAAATCCTATTTCGACAAAAAAAATATCAATTTGCGAGATTCATATTCAGCAATTATTTTTTTTTTATTATAAATATACTAAAACCTTAACTATTATAAATCGATGACATGCACGTTATTTATTTTATTTATATTTGGCGAAATTTTCAAAATTTTCTGATGCGCGTTATACACGAAGTGAGCGCGTTGCATCAAAGAGTTTTTTTTTACAGTGTTTTGCATGGGGTGACCGAGGTGAGAGACCTCTTCCTGAATTACCTATTCCTGAAATTTCAGGAGTCCTTAAAATTCTGAATGAAATGCTATTTGAAATATGTGAGCACCATAAACTATTGAGTTTACGAGTTTTAAATCTATCCAAGTTTCTGGTTCCTTCGAAATTATCATTTTTTTTTATCTATTTTTGTTCATTTTTTATCCACTTTTGTTCATTTTTTTTATCTAATTTTGTTCATTATTTTTATCCATATTTGTTACTTTTATCCATATTTATTTATTATCTTTTGTCTGATTTTATTCTTTATTTTTTGTCCGTTTTTATTAACTTTTATCTAAATAAATAAATAAATATATATATATATAAAACGCGTTCTTGATGGTTTCTTGTTTCGTGCACTTCCAGAGAGAGGCTTGAGAAGCTATGGGGAAAATTCTATAGGGGACATTCCCAAAATAAGAGAAATTTCCTAGAATTAACGCGTTGGTGAAGCAAAAGCCATAGAATCACACAGACTTATTATTTAGAAAAGGAAAAAATACGTTATTATCCCCAATTTTCAATATTTATTTCCCCCAAGTAGGCCTATATGGCAGAGAGCGTATTAAGGAATATTATTTCTAAAGCATTTGGTATTTTCAGTTTTTTAGTAGACGAAACACAAGACCTTGTACGACATAAACAAGTGTCAGTCATGACATTATGTCGACAAAGATCTGACTCCGGAGAGTTTTTTTCCAGTTCAACCGTGTGTGTAAGACAAGAAGAGAAAGATTTTATATGTATAATAAATATGTTAATCAAGAACAGGAATATAAATGATCCTATAAATATATTTTTCATACATATACAAAACAATATATTGAATTCTTTACAATGTAATAACCAACTTACTTCAAAAGTAATTCATTCAAAAATATATTATTGTAAACGAATTTAAAAAGCTTTCGTTATTGGAATAAAAAAGAAAAGGTTATCGGCTCCCTTCTCCTCTGAATAATCCTGCGTTTTAAAATTACATGCAGGATAAAAACATCGCAACTGACCGACAATCTGACAGTTAAAAAATCTCAGACCTTTAAAAAGTATAAATATAAAAGGAGATGCATATAAAACAGAGGAAAACAACTTCTGGAAAAGAAGCTCTTGTTATAAAAAATAAAATAATATGCTCTGTTTATTCAGAAGGTGAAAATAACCAGACTTCCACAGAATTGCTAATGTCTTGCCTTGGTTTTAAATCTGAGTGTTGTAAGCACAGCTTCGGGGAAAAGTATTTTGAAATTCTAATGCCAGCAGTTTACTTGGAAAACAACACATTAGTTTAAGTAGTTGGAATTTTATAGAAGTAGTGCAAGCGTGTGATTCGACCAAATGTACAGAGATTTAAACTGTGGTTCTCGGGGGCTGGGATTACAGGTCCGATTCCGGTGGCCACCCTTCCCAATTCCCCCTTGCCTAATACATACTTTGCTCTCGAGGGGGATAAACAGCTCCCAAATAATACTTTTAGGAAAGTTTCAGTTTTCAAAATTTTCTTATTCCATAAACTCATTTTTCAGTTGCCTTTGCGTTGTTTAATGCTCCCAGAAAAGTACTGACCTTTCCTTTCTCTTTTTTCTCCCGTTATTTTCCAGTTCGGTTAATTTGTTTTTTAAGGCTCTAAGCGAGCCTGTTTAACATACCTGAGAAGGGAAGCGTTTTGTCGACAGTCGTCTTTGTTTCTACCTGCATAACATTTTTTTTTTAATCGTTTTTCGATAACTTTTATTTATTCTCTGCAGTTATCTTTATATTTCATTATATTTTTTGCCAGTTCTTCCTAATGGTTCTGAGGATACCTTTCAGTTTTGTGGAGTTCCATAACTTTACGTAGCTTTTTGATTCTTTGCAAATTTTCTCTAAAGTTATTTTTCTCTAATTTTCTGCATCCTTACTTAATATGCATTTGCTATATATCTGATGTTGGTTTTGATTGTGATTAATAATTAAGACGGATGGTAATTCTAGCTGATTCGGGATATAATGACGAGTTAAAAAAGGAATAAAAATTAGATTTTTAAACTTGCTAGTTTTTTCCTTCATTGAGCATCATTTTTGTGTATGTGTTTGTTTGTGTGTGTTTTTTTGTTTTTGTTTTTGTTTTTGTTTTTCAAGAGCTTCCCCATCGTTATATGGTCGATTTCTTATTTAAATAAACGTTTGTCAGCCGAAGTTTTTCAAAAATGTCATAAATTCGTCTTTTATTTCTTAAATGCATTTTTTGCAAATAACTGATTATTATTATTATGACCGTTTTACATTGTTGTGTTACACAGCATCAAGGAGATAATCACTATCCTTTTGATCTGGAGTTCTTGGTTCAGTTCAAGTCTCACCCAGAAACCTGAGAACTGTCCATATATCTTCTTAATATATAGGCGGTGCCCAGTAAGGCAGTTTTTTGTAGGTCTGTTGTCGTTATGTCAGTAATGTCCAGTTTTTCTAGGAAGTTCTTTAAATTAGGTGTGATGGCCCCCAGTGCACCTATCACAATCGGGATGACTGTTACTTGTTTTTTCCAGAGTCTATTAATTTCTATTGCAAGGTCACGATATTTGGAGATTTTTTCGAATTCCTTCTCTTTAATTCTGCTGTCACCTGGCACCGCAATGTCGATGATAAATACCTATTTTTCCTTCACCAATGTTATGTCTGGTATATTGTGTTTTAAATGTCTGTCTGTTTAAAGCCGAAAGTCCCACAGGATTTTTATTTAGTCGTTTTCTGTCACTTTTTTGCTTCATGTTCCCAGTAGTTCTTGGTTACCGTGATCTCATAAGTTCTGCAGATATTCCAGTAAATCAGGGTAGCCACTCTGTCATGTCTTCTTTTTTTTTTTTGTAGTCTGATTGAGCTATTTTACTACAGCCACTGATTAGGTTGTCAACTGTCTCATCTTTTACTTTACACAGCCTGCATTTACTGCTCGTTTTGCCTTTGGATTTTTGATGGCATCACGTTTGTTTGCAGTGCTTACTCTTGTGCAGCAAAGATCATGACTTCGGTTTCTTTTTTTAAAGTTCACAATTGCAACTATCTCCAGTTATGCTGACGATCGACTTTTTTCCTCAATTTCTTTCAAACATTGCCCATGGAGGGTTTGTTTTGTCAATTTGTGCGACGTTTTTGAAGTTCATTTAGTTTGAAGGACTTCTTTGAGTCTGAAACCTTTATTAGCTTTCTTGAAGCCACTTCCATTAGGAGCTTCTCCTTACTTTTATTTAAATATTCATTGAGATCTCTTTTTTTCCTCTTCAACAGTTTGTGTAATTTGGTAAGAGGCTTCTTCTTCCTTCTCTCCTCGGTAAGTACAGTCTATCTATGTCACTCCGTGGACGAAGATCATGGTTTATGGTCATTTGTTTGTGTGTTTTTCGGTCTAAGTTATCCAAGTCGATTGATGTCCAATCAATAATCCCTGCCGTGTATCTTATTACTGGTATGGCCCAGCTGTTTATAGCTCTAATGGTGTTTGCGCCATTCAATTTTGATTTCAAAATTTTTCGTATCCGTTTCATGTACTCTGAGCATGTGATGATTTTCATATTATTGTGAAGGATTTCATCTAATTCTAACATGCCCAAGTACTTGCAATGCTCTTCGTTGGAAAGTTGTTTGATTACTTGCTCGTTGCCAAGAATTATATCCTCTGTGTTTTCTATCTTTCCTTTTTTTATTGTGATCGTGGCACATTTGTCTAGAACAAATTCCATCTTGATATCTTCACTAAAAATTCTCACTGTGTTTAATAAAGAATCCATTTCTTTTCTGGATTTTCCAAATAGTTTTAGATCATCCATATACAGTATGATGTTAATGTGAAATTTTCCCCATTTTGTTTTGATATTTCATATCCCATTCTTGTATTGTTCAGGATTGTTGTTAATGGGATCAATGCAAGTGTGAATAAAAGGGGTGATAAAGATTCCCCCTGGAATATACCTTTTTTGGATCTTTACCTCCCCTAAGAGTTCATTGCTTGCATACAAAGTTGTTTTTCATTTATTCATGGTCTGGCTTACTAATTTCACAATATTGGAGCTAATTCCAAGCATTTCTAAGGATTTTGTAATCCAACTATGTGGGAGTGAGTTGTATGCTTTTCTATAATCAATCCATGCTAAGGAAATGTTTCTTTTCCTCGTTTAACATTTTTGAGAATCATTTTATCTATAAGCAATTGGTCTTTAGTTCCACGCGAGTTTTTGTAATTATCTTTTTGTTCCAATGGGGAGAGTTCATGTTTCCACAAGTATTCATGGATTGAGTTGGCAATAGTACTAGTAAGAAGTTTATAGGTTGTAGGTAGACAAGGAATTGGACGGAAGTTGCTAGGAATGGGGCCTTTTGCTTTCTCCTTTATGATGAGGTATGTTTTACCCGTCGTGAGCCAGTTTTCTATTTTAGCTGTGTGGAGGATAGTATTGAAATGGGCAGCAATTCTCTTATGGAGATTCTCTTTATTATTATTATAATTATTTTGGCATCAGCAAAAAAGAAATTTCCCAAATGAAACGTAAGTTTTGCGGAACCAAGGTTTACGTGACTCACGCAATGAGCAGACGGTGAAAACGCATTTCATCGATTAATGTTTTCATGTTTCTCGTTTCCTTTAAGCCAAGAAAACTTTCTTCTGAGAAGAAGAAAGAAAAATCTTTTCCCGTGATATTTCGACATTCCATTTTGCAGGGATTGCACTGTAAAGCCAATTTTTCTGTGAAGGAAGACCGATGATTACATTGTCATTAGTTACTGCAAAGATGATTTAGCTCTTGACATCAGAATGCATGTTTTATGTACTAAATATTTAGTACAATAATTATTAGTTCGATTTCATCAGAATGTCAAATGATACAACCCAACATTACACGTTGTGTTGCAACATCACACATCATAGGATAGGTATACAATTCCTATTTACAACTTTTCCCACGTTGCACCTATATATCTCGGTCTGACGATAATTACGTACCAATTTGGTAGAACAGGAAAGGAACTGGATCGACAGCATATAAAGATAATGATATTGACATGTTAAAAACATGCTGAAGTTTTGAATATCAGTAATCGCAGTAAAATGAATGGATGAATGAATGAATGAAGGAAGGAAGGAAGGAAGGAAGGAAGGAAGGAAGGAAGGAAGGAAGGAAAGTCCGTGTTGTTATTAGTTGTTTACAATGATCAGGATACGTTAATTGAAGTTGTAAAGTACACATTGTTAGTTATATTGAAGTTATTTTTTCAGTTTACTATGAAGAAAAAACTGAAATGTTTTGAAAGTGACATAAAACCCGCATTGTTTTATGCATTCCAAAAACAGAAGGCAGCCAAAGCAATAACAATCCAAACACAAGATTTGATAAACGACTACCTTCCTACGATATTGCACATACATTGGTCAAAAGAGGTAACTGATTTGGAAAAATGAGGGTTTTGTGATCAAAAACCTGCATCAGAGGTAATTAAACAATTTTATTTACTGAAAACTTTATATCGCCTTCTCCCAATTAAGTCCACTTATTATGCCTTACGACTATTACTAATGAATGTGCCTTTTTCGATTATTAATTCCATTCTGCAAAAACATTGCCAGCCCTTCCTCTCGATTACTATGGTTTTATCGATTATAATCGCATTCCCTTACTTTCTTGGAACACGGAAGTGGTGAGCTCATGCTTATTTGGTGGATTTCTCCATTAGTGGGATTGGTCACGCCACTGGGCATTGCTCTCATGGTTCAGCTACCATTAGTGACCATGGAAAATGGAAGCTCGTTTGTATTTGTTGTGCAGACTCCATTGTCAAGACGACAGCATCTCACCAACCGGAGAAAGTCTATAAAAATCTTCCGATTTATAATTTAACAATAATTTTTTATATAAAACATTTAAATAAGTGTTTATACCTAAAATATTTCCGAAAAAAATCGCTGGGGATCCACGAAAAATCGCAAATTAAAAATAAATAAATTTTCCGACCATATTAAAATTCAACTTGAATTATAGATATAGTAATATTTTTTTCCGGGACTCCCTAAAATCTGAAAAAAATAAAGATTTTAAATAAATAAAATTAATTTAAATGCGCTGTTTAATAAATAGTTTTAATGGATGTAAAGAAAATGGCAACTTAACTAATTTAAATAGAATTATTGATATTCTTTTTGAAGATAGAATAAACCCATTACCAAACATTTTGATTGATGCTTTTGAATCCCGAGACAGTCCAAGAAGGGGCCATCTAAGACGGGATTAACGCTTTTGAGTCCCGTGACCGTCCGGGAAGGGGCCATCTAAGACGGGATTGATGACTGAAGGTGCCCTCTAAATTACGATTCGTTAATAAATAGTCAGGATTACTAGGAATCGAGCTAAATTGCCAATCGAACCGCTAATTTATTTAATACAGAGTAAATAGTATTCATGATAGTTAAATAATAAGAACTTCTAATATGAAAAGTCAAATGTTCAATTAAATTAAAAATAAATTGACGCCTGAAATGTAATTTTAAAATTGACGAGATGTTTGACAGAAAAGTGTTACCGAAAATTGTTGCGGAAAAATTATTACGAAAAATATTACGATAAAAAAGTGACAATCGTCGTGGGTTTAAGCTAAGTAAAAATTCTTTCAAACCTAAAACGTTATTAAGTGAAAAATATAGGCTTTATTAAGAAAATGACTAGTAAAGTATAGATACAAGTATTAGCTTTCCACAGAGCCGTTTCTAGGTGTTTTGTTTTTTAATTAGATGGTGAAACGTTCGAAAGAAAATAAATATTTCTGCCTTCGGTGGGACCTGAACCCACGACCTTCCACTTGCCGGGCGGAGGCTCTACCCACTGAGCTACGAAGGACAATATATAATCTCTTTACGAACGTATATATATTGTTGCCAGTTATTTCGCAGAATGGTGTAGTACATGGACTACTATTTAAACCAAATTGCAAAGAGACTGGTATTAAATTGATCGCAAGTGGAAGGTCGTGGGTTCAGGTCCCACCGAAGGCAGAAATGTTTATTTTCTTTCGAACGTTTCACCATCTAATCACGCCATACCATCGGCGTTGGTATCACTACGCCAATAAACGTTGATTGATTGACATTGTTGTTTGACTACTCTATATAGCCAAGGAAGTTCATCTATTTTAATGTATTTGTATTCCCTAATTTCATTAGGTCCTAATCGTCCTTAGGCAAATTTCTCGCCCTCTTTTGCTTAGCGCCTAGTGAGAGGGCGCCGGTAGCACCGCCCTTAATCCGTTACTGCTGCCCCCCCATGTTTTCTTCAAATTGGCACCCCTGGTAAACATAAACCATGAGAAAAGAAGTCGTTTCATTATAGAAACACAAGTTCCATTTATGGAGATCCAGTGTTCACAATGGAAGAAAGATGCTGGAATGAAAGCTTTAAAATACACGTTAAATATTTAAAATGGCTAGAGTTTAAAAACAATTCTTTTGGCATCACCGTCTGATTAAAATCAGGCAACACTTCGCTTAAAAAAATCGTCTGCTTAGAAAACAGGAAAACTTCATTTTATTCCCATTGTTTTGTCTCTTTTCAACAAAATTCTCCCAACAAAAGCTATTCGACGAGCCATAAAACTAAATGCGATGTTCTCCAGTTTTTCGAGTGAAGTACGTGAGATAAAATCCGAAAAGAAGAGAGAATTTGTTTTTCTGCTAGTCGCTCCCTTCTTCTCGGAATGGTATAGCGCCATATTCGACTTCTACTCCGGTATCTACTGCTGTTGTTGTTGAAGGCGAGAGAAAAACTTGCTAGAAACGACTTGGTCCACAGCCAAGAGCTATAAAGATTGTGGCATCTTTAATGCACCCGAACGTAAAATAATTTTGTTCATAAATCGCTCCCACGCATTCTACAATTCCGGAAAAAATTCCTCAGGATTTGAATAGTCTGCTTTTAAATTTGTTTACGCGGCAGTAGTGAAACTTTATTTTAGAAATGAAACAAAGCTACTTTTTAAGATCAGTAGACCACGGACATAAAGACCATGGTACATTAATAGAAATGCGGCTCCAATTGTAGCATCTGTACGTTGTTCATGCTGTAAATCAATGCTATAAATAAATGAATTGTTTGTTCTCAGAGCCGTAGCCAGGATGGGGCAATAGGGGGATGAACTCCCCTTGGAAACGTAATCACCCCCCCACCCAGGGAATATTTTTTCTCAAAAATCAAATATTGTAGAATTTTATTTTAAATTTTTTATTTTGTACGAAATTGTACATAACAATGGAAATTGTTCTTTGACGTTAAAAATGTATTCAAAATAGCTTTCTACCGTAGATCTTGTGTACACACACACACCTGTGTGTGTGTGTGTGTGTGTGTTATAGAGGTTTTAACTTATTTATTATATTATTATAGGCTATTATATGGGCGAAATATACCAGATGCTCTGCGCCAGCAAAACCAAAACAAACAAACAATCACTATTTTATAATAAGGATAAGAGAAATTATAGAGAGGTATACTAAAATTTATAAGTTTTCAATGCAAAATTTATGTTAAGAAATTTATTTATTAATTTTAAATATATTACTCTCCTTATATATTTGGTATCATTAAATATATTAATAAATACATCAAAACATTTACGAATTTTTATCTTCCTCTGTAGTTTTCTGAACCACCCCTGTATCTTTCAGAGACCCCTGTAACAAGTCCAGCTGCGGGCCAAATCTCATATTTATCGTAAAATTTTTAGATATTTGACTATTAATATGGTAAATTCTCGTTAATTCGATACTTGATAATTTTCTGGCATTCGGCTGTGACGTAAAAGAGGCGGTGTCACACTTCCATGTGACGTCATGACCGAAGGTTATTCCATGTAACGCCAGGAACCAAAGTTATTTCATGTGACGTCACGAATTGATGAATTAATGCAGAATTCAGCTAACTTTTTTTATGCACTCTCAATAATCCGACACTCCGGTTAATCCGGCACACCTTTATGCAATACATATATGTAGGTGTTTCAATAATTTTGTCAAGTTCGTGTACACAGAGGCGTAGCCAGGGGAGGTTTTGGGGGTTGTAACCCCCATCGCAATGAAATTTTGTATATTTAACATAGGAATATATGAGTTGTAGCTCTGTAACCCCTCCCATTAAGCCTATAACCCTTCTCTCCAACTTTCTGTCTACGCCACTGCGTGTACACGCAGTTTCAATCTCATTACATATTTATAGTATACATATCTCATTACATATTTATAGTATACATATCTCATTACATATTTATATTATTAAGCATATCGTGGGGGCATTTTATGTAAATTAAACATGAAATGCAAAAAATGTGAATACAAAACCCCTATCAATAACATAGTCTGAATTAACCGTAATGTCCATTTAACGACGCCGTATTGTGCAGTCCGGTAACTACTTCATAGAACTATTCACACATTCTAAATAACGTCTTTTTCCGTTTAAATATGTTTTTTCACCCTCCCTTGGAAGTTGTGAATGGGGAAGATTACTATGTATGTAAAAAAATCTAAAGTTAAGAGATTTTCGTTCATCGGTAATAAATAGCACCGTAGTCTTTTGTATCTATTTAAAAAATATATATATATATACGGCAAGACAATATATATATATATATATATATATAAGACAAGACAGTCCCATATAACCGTCCTGACATAACCCTCGTCGATAAATCGAATAAGACTACGTACTTAATCGACATAGCAGTACCCAACACCAATAACATACAGACAACCTACACAACGGAAATCACCAAGTACCAAGATCTCAGACGTGAAGTACGAGATATATGCGGTATGGAAAAGATCCTCATCATCCCGTTAGTCATCTCAGCAACAGGGATAGTACCAAAAACGCTTGCGACGAATTTGGGAATACTCAACATTGACCCAAACACCTACATTGAAATACAAAAAGCCACAATCCTAAACACGTGTCACATTGTCAGGAAGTTTCTAGACATGGCACATTAAGAAGTGATGTAAAAAGAGGCTTGGGAACATGGCGCTCTGCCCGTCCCAAAGCCTGTTACCGCCAAGAATAAGCAGAAACTCATATATAAGGGAACATATAACTTAGAATTTATATATATGCTGCCATTCTTCTTTTTCTCAGTAGTCACTGAACTGTGAAAAATGTTTTGGAACTATCGTCCGAAACCTAGAAAATATTTATACAGTTTATAAAAGATCGAAAATTTCTATCCGTATATATTTCTTATTTTTTCTGGAGACATTTTTTATGACTGTGGAAATGGCAACACGTTAACATCGTTTCCGTTTGATTTATTTTCCTCCGGCTGCTTCTATATATTCCTCCGCAGTAACGACTTTCGAGATGTTTAGAACTGCTTTTTTTGCAATTAAACTTGCATTAATATTTTTTAATGTTATCAAAAATGCGATTTAATAAATTATCTTTGTACTCAAGAACAATTAATGTTGATTACAAATGGCGGAAATTAAATTAATGTAATACATCAAACAACTCATTAAACAAAGGAATAAACACTGTATAAACTTTCAGGAAAAACCAAATAAATTGGAGTTATAATACCGAAGAAAAATTTTCTTCAATTGAATATGGGAAAATGAATTTCTGAAAAAAATGCCATGATAGCAAAGGAAATAATAGAAAAGAATGCATTGAAGCTTATTTGCGATGAATTTAAGAACATTGAAAAGAAAAAAAAGGGAATATTTGGCACAAGAATCGCTTTTTCAAAATAAGAAAAGTAATTCAAAGAGTAGTATAAGAAGGGGAGAAACCACTTAAGTATAGATAAATATAGAATATAGTTTTGTACTTAGAAATTTTTAAAAAATTATCAGTTTCCATATAACTCTCTATTTCTTTGATAAGGAAGGATTGGACATATTGTCATGGTTTTACCTTTATCACTTTTGTATTCTTCTAAAGCCTCAACAATATATCTTATTATATCTTATATCTTATTAATTCTACTATACGCGGCTGAAGCGTCATTCGTTATTTATTTATTATCTGATCTTGCCAAAGTTTGTGGATGGATATAATTTTCTCTTCATGATACAATTTGATACTCACACACAGTTTTTTCTTCCTCTTAGATGTAAGCTCTGCCAAGTGAGGATTGTTGTTAATCTAGAAGTGTCGTGTATCATTTTTATAACAAAAGAATTTGTTAGAGTTTATTATATCTTGATACGCTTTGGGAAAAGCAACGCACTTATATAAGAATTATTTATAATTAAAAGCCCCTGGGAACTTCTAAACATCCCGGAGTGATGGTAAAAGTGGTGATATGCGATAATGTGCTCATATTTTTAAAATAATTTTTTAACTTTTTTTACCCTTTTTTTACAGTTTTAAAAAGTCTAAAACTGTGTGAACGGCGTCTCAATTTGTGAAACTTCATATGCATACAGTAAACAGAGTTTGGAAACATACGGCACGAATGCCATACATAGCACGCGGACCAAGTTTTAGTGGTACGGAAGCTGATAGAAGAAAGATAAAGAAGATGGAAGAAAGATAAAGAAGATAAAAGAAAGGTAGAGAAGACAGAAGAAAGATAGAGAAGGTAGAAGAAAGATAGAGAAGGTAGAAGAAAGATAGAGAAGGTAGAAGAAAGAGAAGATAGAAGAAAGATAGAGAAAGTAGAAGAAAGATAGAGAAGGTAGAAGAAAGATAGAGAATATAGAATAGAAGAGAAGGTAGAAGATAGTGAAAAGAAAGAAGAAAAAATATCGGAATATGCTAATTAAAATTTAATGATTATTCAGATAAAGTCCATTACTGTTTTTACGTATTTTAAAGAGGAGGATTGCTGAATATTGATGAAAAAAATATGTAAAATAGTAAACCTTCCTCTCTCTCTTTGCATTCGGACTGAATGACCTCTTGAACGACTAATATTACCGTAGAAGCTCTTCAATCCGATATTCATTGGTTCGGCACATTCTATAATCCGGCATCGATCGAGCTGCTCGCGTTCGGTTTTTTCGGTTGGATTCAGGCGTTCGTTGACCTTGTCCGCCAAGTCGGATGAAGGAGGAGACGTGGAAGATGAAGCTAAAGTCTCGTGGAAACAGGCTTCTGAATCATTAAATACATTTATAAAATTTTCTGAATTCAACAAAAGTTATAACTCTGCGGGACTAAGGAATTTGCGTATAATCTGTAACGATTGTTTTTAAGAAAAGATCCGAATTACGGAGACAACGTGATATCACAGACTATTTTAGTAACACTCATGTGTACTTTTTCTTACCATAGAGAAACTTATTACAACTTGTTTTAAATAATACTGCACTGAGTTAATAGAAGATACATTTTGTACATAAAACATTAAAATAATGCTCAAATACATAAAACATAGGCATATTGGTGCAATTAAAATCTGGTATTTATTAAATTTAGGAAAAAGACTCATTATAGCGAGCGCTGACGTCATTTAAGTAACTGACCACTCAGAGGACTTTGTTCGCTTGGCTGGAAATTTGTCGCGTGGAAGTTTGGCAATCGCGTTTTTCTGCATTCCAAATTAGGCGATAAATAACCTAATAATGTTGAGGGTTATCTCATTTTTCGCCAATTTGGGAATGAATACTCGTTGCACGGGCGTGAATAGGTCGTCGTAGCCTTAATAGTGCACCAGGTTAGCTTTGCCGCGAGTATAGAAAATATAGATTCATACAACAAAAGGGGTCATGCTGTTTACACTTTGTATTGTTAAAGTGTTCTGAGTTTACGTTAAGCGCAAAGAGATTTGCAAGGAAATTTTATTTTAATGTGTTAAAAGAACATATCAAAATTTCTACTTAATTTGTATTAACACGTGGGCAGTCACATAAATATTCACAATTTGATGAGTGAGCTAGCGGGCAGAATAATTCGTCACTTTGGCAAAGCACCCCAAAAAGGCTGCCGATTCCTGCAGTAGACCCCGTCTATCTCGAAAACCTCTATATTTCGAACATCATCCATTTCCCTGCTGCATTTCTGAGTGTATTGATATATAGAAACATTGATATATGTATATATATATATATATATATATACAGGGTGGTCCTAAACTATATGTCAAAAATGTAAAGGCAGGTAGAGGGGACCTAAATAAGCAGATTTCGTATAGGAATGTGTGTGCGGTAATGACACATTAAAGCGCTAGCTTGTAAAGCAGTATGAATCACAGGAAACTGAAAAGACAAGTAAAGACAAA
>QLNU02015270.1:107105839-107131417 GCA_006491805.2 Dysdera silvatica | reverse complement strand
TTTCGAACAGACCCCTCTGCTTAAAGTCCGAACGCGGTTCTGATTTAAGAGCGAGACAACCGATGCTCCATTCATATTTTCATTATGGTTCATATCATCAGAGTCTGAGATAGCCTTTTTCACGTCGCTGGGTTACCGATAGTTATCCCAACGGCGTTCCGGATGCTGGCATGTCGTCAGCAGGCTACAAATCCGGTTTTAATGGCCCAATGGTATTTTTATTCATTATTAGTACTTTCACCGATCAAGACATCGCGCCACGAGCGTAGTAATGCTGGCTTTCTTATATTTTTTTTATTATTATTATCCTTTTTCCCCATACTGGGGATCGAACTTATGTCCCTAGCAAACACCTCCTGGTTAGTAGGTGTGCGCTTTACACCACTGGGCCACCTCGCCACATATATACCATCATCATCATCATATTCAACCATTATCTATCCACTGCTGGATGAAGGTCTCTCCAAATGCTTTCCACACAAGTCTATCCTGGGCCATTCGTTTCCACGTCACCCCAACCTCTTTTCTTATTTCATCCACCCATCTAGTTTGAGGACGTTTTCTAGGTCTTCGGTGGTCTCTTGGAATCCAGTTGAGAATTTCTGTTGTCCATCGTTGATCAGTTCTTCTTGCAATATGCCCAGCCCATCGCCATTTCAGTCCTTTTACTTTAACAATGATGTCCTCCACTCTAGTTTGCTCTCTCACCCAAGTGTTTCTTTTCCGATCTCTCCTAGTTATTCCAAGCATGCACCTCTCCATGCTCCTTTGTGTTGTCTGTAACTTTCGTATTGCTCCAACAGTTAGACTCCATGTCTCTGATCCATAAGAGAGGACTGGCAATACACACTGGTTGAAGACCTTTCTTTTTAGACACAAAGGCAATTTCCCCTTCAGGATAAAACTGTTTCTTCCAAATGCACTCCAGCCAAGTTTAATACGTCTGTTGAGTTCTTTCATAATGTTGCCATCCATTGAAATCAGCTGGCCAAGGTAAATATATGAATCAGCAATTTCTAGCTCAATGTTGTCAACTTGTATTTTTGTTTCCTCTACAAAATTATTGAACATGATCTTAGTTTTTTGTAGGTTCATCTTGAGTCCAACTTCTTCACTTCTAGTTGAGAGCTCTTGTACCATGTCTTGGAGTTCCAATGGGTCCGTTGAAAAAATAACAATGTCATCAGCAAACCGCAGATGATTTAAATATTCACCATTTATTTTTATTCCCTTGTTATTCCAATTTATCAGCTGAAAAATCATCTGTAAAGCTGAAGTAAAAAGTTTTGGAGAAATGGTATCTCCCTGCCTCACACCTTTACCAATTTTGATAGTTTTGGTATCTTTATGTAACCGAAATTTTGCACTTGCATTTTTATACACACGTTTCACCATGTCAATGTACACATCCTCAATGTCTGTTGATCTTAAAGAGTTGATGACTGCTGATGTTTTTATAGAGTCAAAGGCCTTCTCATAGTCAATAAATGCAACACACAATGGAAGTTCATATTCATGTGTTCTTTCAATTAATTCTCTTAATACTTGAATATGGTCCACTGTACTGAATCCACTTCGAAATCCAGCTTGTTCTCTTGGTTGAGCTGCATCTAATTTTTTCTGCAGGCGATGTGTTAGCACTTTTGTGAAGATTTTATAAATAGCAGGTAACAAGCTAATTGGTCGGTAATTTTTCAAATCCTCTTTATCACCTTTTTTATGCAAAAGAATTACTGTTGCAGAATCCCATTGGTTTGGTATGTTACCGCTGTTAAGACATTTGGTAAAGAATTTTGCAAGTATGTCTTCTACATATTCTCCAGCTTCTTTTAGGATATCTAATGTAATACCATCATCACCAGGGGCTCTTCCTTTCTTCATGCTTTTTATTGCAAATGAAACTTCTTCTTTTAAGATTTTAGGAGCTGTTCCTTCGACTATTTCAATGTCTTCGTTTAATTCACTGTTACTTTCGTATAGATTTTTGTAGAATTCTTCAACTCTTCTAAGTATTTCTTCCCTATTTCTTGTTACGGTGCCATCCTCTCCTTTTAATGCAATGATGTGTTTCTTCCCAACAGATAAACTTCCTTTAACAACCCTAAGGCTCTTGTTATTTTCAATGGCTTCCTTTACTAGCTCACAGTTGAATTTTCTTATGTCTTCTTTCATGCTTTTGCGCAGAGTTTTACAAAGTTCTATGTACTCAATCCTGGAACTGGTATTTCGATTGTCCACCTTCATATCTCTTCGCCTTTTCATGAGCTGTTTCGTCTTCTCAGATAATTTGCTATTGTGCTTTTTACAGGTTACACCACCAATTTCCCCAGCAGTTTCAACTATTGTCTTAACAATGTTTTCATTTGCTTCTGAGATATCACTTTCATCAATAAGTCCTTCCAGTGCAGAAAAGCGATTTTTTAATTCCAACTTGAATGCCTCGGTATTTACTTTCAGTTTCATTAGATCCACCCTCTTACTTACTTGTTTCCTAATGAGCTTCTGTCGTTCTAATTTAGTATTTAAGTGCACTTTACATCTCACCATTCGATGATCACTTCCAGTATTAAATCTGTTCAGTACGCTGCAATCTTCAATAATTGATTTCTTGTTTGCCAGGATATAGTCAATTTCGCTGGTTCCTCCATTGGGGTGTTTCCATGTCCATTTTCTTTGCGGTTTCTTCTTAAAAAATGAATTCATGATGCTAAGATTTTCAGCTTCTGCAAATTCGATGAGTTGATCGCCACGTTCATTCCTTTCCCCATATCCGTATTTACCAACCGATGTCTCTCCTTGTTCCTGTTGTCCAATTCTTGCATTGAAATCCCCCATGATGAGCTTGATATGTTGTTTCCCTTTGGTGTGTAACTCTTTGATTTCTTCATAGAATTCTTCAACCTCCTCGTCGGTATGGCTTGATGTTGGTGCATATACCTGTACTATCTGAAGTTGGTATCGCTGGGTTAGTTGAACAACGAGCCTCGCTGCTCGATCTGATGTACTTTCAACTTCCAGAAGACAGTCTTTAATTCTTTTGTTGATTAAGAAGCCAACACCACTTGTTCTTCCAGTTTCCGTTCCTCTATAATAAAACAAATGTCCGCTTTTAAGTTCCACCAATTCTTCACCTTTTCTTCTGACTTCACTGAGTCCTATAATGTCCCATTTGATCTTTTCAAGTTCCTCTTCCAATTCCTGAAGTTTTGCTTCAGAAGCAAGGGATCGTCCATTATACGTAGCCAAGGTCAATAACAAACGGCAGCCTGGGCCATTCCAGTGATTCTTAGCACCCCCTGCTTTCATGCCACGCTGACCGCTGCCTTGATCAGGAGCACTCCAGCACCTGGAGACTAGGGGCCATGGTTTCTGGTGTGTCAACATAATGGAGGAATTAGCCATAATTTCACCACGCTGGCTAAACGGGTTGGTGAATTAGCCCTCCCCTTCCGCCTTTCTATCCGTGTAGCAAATATTAATTTGCCACATAAATAGAAAGCTCAGCCTGCACCACTTGAAGGCGGGGTAGGACACTAGGTTACTGGCCTGGCCGGTTCCACACATCGTCACATACGTTCAGCGTGTGGGTCTCCTTCCAGTTAGATACCAGCAACCCTTTTGCAGGCCATATATATATATATAGAAACACGGATGTATGATATATAGGAAACACGGATATATGATATATATAGAAACTTTGATATATGATATATAGAACATTGATATTGATATATAGAAACATCTATATCTCGACTTTTTCTCATTCCCGCAAGATTCGAGATAGGCAAGTTCTATTATATTACAATTGCAATTTATAAAATGCTAATGGCAACATGGGAGTCCACATACAGACGATGGTAAGAGGGCTCAAGACCTCCCTCTCATCGTTCTGAAACATTTGCATTTTTTGAGTTCATTTTACTTAAAAAATAAAATAATGTATTTTGGAAGCAACCCACTCCTTTTAGGAAACTCACACGCCACCCATAAATGGCTGAATTTAATATTCCGTGTGTAGCGAGCTATATTCACAACCTATAAATAAAGTGTTATTATCTCAAAACTACTGATTTACATCAAAAAAAGAAGCATGCAAACCACATATAAAATGAAGGTACACTCTAGCAAGAATAAGAAATGGCAAAAGAGCAGAGATAAGATTGATAAAAAGAAGAAGAGGTAAGTTTGGAGCTAAAAGAAGAAAGAACCATAAAGATTCGGAGCATATTGCAAACAGATTTTTAAGGAATTGTTCAACAACAAAGTTCTTGGTGGTAAATTCGTTCTTTTAGTATATGCTAAGCTCACAGGCTTACGCAGAAATTTCATAAGGGTGGGTTACGGGCTTAAAATGAGGGGTCACAGAACTACACACACACACACACATGCATACATACATGCATATACACACGCGCGCGCACACACACACACACACACACACACACACACACACACACACACACACACACACACACATACATACATACATACATACATACATACATACATACATAAACTTCATCGCAATGGGGTTACAACCCCCCCCCACATCAACCTCCCTGCAAACGCCAGTGGTTAAGCTTGTCCAGTTTTGAAAAGTCTGAGCGAAAGGTTTTACAGCGTTTGTCATCTGGTTGCCACAGTGCTCTTGCGCAATTTGTTCCTACGAGTTCTATGAAGAGCTAATGGCGCGTCTGGAGTGGCCATGCATTCCAAATTCGTAGTTGTTCCTACGTAGTTAATCCTCCGATGACAGTTTGGACACTGGTGAAAAATGTGCTGCATTTTAGATGTTGACTTTGTTGGTGATGGAAGAGTAGAAATATTACATGTGACCAGTGACGTAGGAGAGAGTGGATCAGCCAGAGGTGAATTTAGAGGTCATTCAAGGGTGGCGATTAATGACTTGATTTTTGGAAATGATACCTCATTGGACCTTTACCTTGTATCTTTTCAATGTTAAATTTTCATTCAAGTGGGGAAGATCGTACTCTCTCGCTCCGCCTAAATCCGCGCCTGGGATCAAGGCACTCAAACCCCTCCCACAGGGTATCAAGGCAGATTTATTTCTTCAACGCCGAATCACGTGATCACTTTTTATACTCTATGAATGCGATTTTTCCCATAGTGATTCAAACTAACGATTTAGCTTATAATTTTGCGTAATACATACTAGTAACATACTAGTGACTAATAAGTAATATCTTAGAAATATTTTCGGGTGCTCCTGTTGCCCTTACGTATGTGTCTTTTGTGCCTACTTAGAAATCCGCCACTGTGTAACTATTATCTGAAGATCACAGTGTCGAAACTAGATTTAAGTGAATGTCTTTTTTTTTTTCTGCGTGTTTTGGGGCTAAAAAAAATTCAATTTGCACCAAAAGTCAAGACTTGGGTGAGTTATTTGTGTGTGTTTATGTTTCTTTTTGAAATTGTATTCTCTCTTATTGAACGCTAAAATTATAATCGTAAGTTTATTTATATTTTAAAAACTGTAATCTATGTTTAGTTAGCTCCTTAAAATTCTAATCTACTTTTTATACAAGTCGAACACTACGCAGATTAAATTAAGAAACAATTTTTATCAACGTTTTTTAGGCGTAAAAACATGGTTAGATTGTGAAACGTTCTTGCGTCTGGAGGGGCACGATCCCATGTCCTTCTGCAACCCTAACACTGGCGTTAATATTACTACGCCTAAGAAACGTTGATACAAATTGTTTCTTGACTCCAATCTACGTTTACTTATTTTTTTTAAATCTTAATCTACGTTCGTTTTTTTTTTCCTTAAACTGTAACCCATCTTTACTTATCTGTTTTAAAATGTTATGTCTCTATTTTCTTATATCTTTATAAATCACAATCTATGCTTCCATAGAATTGCCCTAATGCCCGTGTAGAATTCTTGCAGCTTCCCATAGTATTTCTTAAAGAGTGATCGAAATTTTCTATCAAGTTCAGAGTTTAACACTATAAAACTAATTTCGTTCTTCTATTCCTTACAAGCCACCTACCTTTTAAAACAACCACATTTTTTAAAGACTGGTCGTTTTAAAGAAGTTTTATTACACATGAAAATGCATACTCAGAGATATTTGAATATTCGCTCCACAAGCCACGTGGTTTTCTTACTTCTCAAAACACATTATTGCTTCCTGTGTATTTTGTGTATTTTATTGACAGATAATTAATAATATTTATAAAAATATTCACTTATTTACTCCTTTCTTTTTTTTTTCTTATTTTCTACAGTGGAACGAGATTTTCGAAGGATGAAACGCCGCTCACGCCCTTGCGTTTATGTTCATTAGATGCCTGAGAGGAGATAAAGTTATACCGAAAACAACGAAATCAAAACCAACGACTTTTCTACTCCAATTATAGGAATCTACGGTTCCAACGCCCAAGATTCAGAAACAACGAAGCTTTTGTTGAAGATATGTCAGTTTGTCGCGTTACTTGTTGTCTTGTTAAGGACGTCGTTGTCCCTGTCTAGTCATTTGTGGACTCCCATTGTCTTCCGATGTGTGAGTCTGTGCTGAGACAGGCAATGAATCTGCTGTCAGCCCTCAAATCGCGAACACAGTGTTCATCGAGCAGTCGAAGAAAATCCAAATCGCAACGAAGTAATGTAGTGTCGCCGACGTCTTCCAACTCAGAAGGAAGTTCAAAACTGTCTTCTCCGCAAACATTGGATATTGTGCCATCTGCCGCGTCAGTTGAAGAACCATGCAGTTCAGATTCAGGACAGCAGAAGACATCAGAATTCTCGCAGGTAATGTAACGCTTTAACACGATTTTGATACATACTAATGTTCAGACTGCCCATGTATATCCATGGCGTGTTTGTCGTTGAAGTAAGTGCGTAAAGATTACAGCACTTAGGAAATTGCAGATTTAAATTATTCCAAATTCATTTAACATCCGATTGCAGCAGTTTATAAATCAAAAAATAAATTGCATTATGTACTATCAAATTTTTACAATGTTCCATTATGGTAACACTGATCTTGTTATCATTCCACACTGGCATCCGCTGCTTTTTTGAAAAGTTTGTTTGTCTGGAAAGTGTTTTGTACAGACAAAGGGTTTTTTTTTTCAACGTTATAAGTGTGTCTCCGTCGTGATTCTACTTCTCCTATTTTTCTGAGAATTTTGTTCGTGATTGGCACCATTCATTTCCGTGAGTTCTCTGATCACTCACCAGTTTTCTCCCTGCAATTTTTGGGATCACAGTGTCACCTGATGTGGTCACCTTTCTCATAAACATTATTCACAATTCATCATCTGTGCAATGTTGTAATACTTAATAATGGATGAATCTTTCATTTGTACTCGTCCAATCCACTTGTTTCCCCCACTGATGTGAGTCTTTACTTAAATTTGAATGTTTATTCTTGAAAAATGCGATTTTGATATTAACAGCAACTCTTCGCATTTTAACTTTTTTTTTTAATTTCTGCTCCCACTACTTTATTAATTAACTGATTATTTATTAATAATAATTAAAAACTTGTCTTGTCATTCCTCTGCTGTTTTGCTCACGAGTTTCTCTTGAAATTGCATGGAATTATCTCCATTTGCGTAATTAGCGTCGAGGTGTGGGGACGATCCCCATCCTAATGCTTTGAACATATCATTCATTTGGAATTTCTGTTTTCCTAGGTGGTAAGCCACCCCTAACAACCCTCTTGTTACTGCAATGTTCATCTGGATATGTTTGATTTTCATTTAGAATACGGTACTGTACTCGCGGCAAAGCTAACCTAGTAGACTGTCAAGGCTACGGCAACCTATTCATACCCGTGCAACAAGTAATCGTTCGCAAACTGGCGAAAAATTGGGTAACCCTCAACATTATTAGGCTATTTATCGCCTAATTCTGGAATGCAGAAAAACGCGGTTGATAAAATTCCAGGCGCCAAATTTCCCGCCAAGCGGACGAAGTCCTCTGAGTGGCCAGTTACTTGAATGATGTCATCGTTCGCTATAATGAATGTTTTTCCTAAATTTAATAAATACCAGATTTTAATTGCACAAGTATGCCTATATTTTATGTATTTGAGCATTATTTTAATGTTTTATATCCGAAATGTATCTTTTATGAGCTCTGTTAACGTAATAGAAGGCGAGATATATCTCACTGGAGGAATTATACTGCTCTGCGCCTTGTCAGTGTACCAGATTAGCGTTACCACGAGTATAGGCCAATAGCTAGATGCTTGTTACAAGCGGCTCAAAAAGCTACAGGGGCTTAAAAAATTTTAATGATGTGTTTTGTTAATATATTTAATAATACTAAATATCTAAGCAGACTAATATATTTAACATTAATGAATAGATTTCCCAGCGTAAATTTTTCGTTGAAAATTTCTAGAGGTATACTAAAATTTATCATTTCCCTTATCCTTATTTTTGAGTAGTTAAAGACTCACACCTCTTTAAAGAAACATAATGTATACAAAAACTACCGTAGAAATCTATTTTAAGCATATTTTTAACGTTAAAGAACAATTGTCAATGCCATGTATAATTTTATACAAAACAAAAAATTTAAAATAAGATTCTACAATAATTTATTTTGAAAAGAAAAAAAAAAGAGCTATTTTCCAAGGGAGGCTCAGGCACTGTCCCCAGACTGGCTACAAACCTGTATGATGCTTCAAGTTCTTCACGGAGTTCAGTGTTTCCTTTGGAGTCATTAGAAGCTGAATTATACAATTGCTTCACATTCCTCATTTCCCTGTATCCTTTAAAGGGGAAAAAAGAATATATGTGACGAAATAGATTCGAAATCCTTTGATATAATTGTTCATGGACTCTAGATAGTTGGCCGCATTTGGATTCCGAACCATTAACGCTCTTCTCCATTAGCGTTATGGCTATCCGTTGCTTCACCCGAAGTTGTTATTAACCAGCGGATTATTGTAGCCTAGTTTCCCATGTCTTCCGGGACACCTAACGTGTGAACGTTTTATCTCCTTAATGTTTAGGGTAAAATTGGAGGTGAAAAAGGGGGAAGATATAGTAAGGAGTTGATGTTAAATTTGATGTTAAACGAAACTGGGGAGGCCGATAAAAAACAAAAAAGTAAAAAAAAATTAAGATATGTAAAAATGAAAGCACAATTAAGAAGTTAATTAAAATATTTGAGAAATAGGAGTGAATGAGAAACGGGTTTTGTCCGTGATGTGATGGGGTAGTAAGTAAATTTGGCGATTTTAAAAGCCGAGGATCGGGTCGCGGTAAGAATCTGCGTTCTTATTTGATCTTTGATGGTGGATGATTTGATGGTAAAGGGTGTAGAAAGGGCTGATTGAATGTCGGGTGTCATAAAGCATAAGTTCGAGTGAGATTGAAGTCTGAGGATTTAAGGGTAGAAACGCAATGGGTTTGTGGGTTGTCGGGGGCGGGAGGGGCTTAGGTGCAATAGCACATAGGGTTCGGCGTGGGTTTGGTTGTAAGTTAGATGCGGTTGATGAGTTATTACTTGTTTGGTAAAACCTAATCAGCATGCGAGCTGAGTTGTGGGATTGTAGGGTTGAATGTTTGTTTGTTGGGTGGGCCAGGGTGCAATCCTTTGGAGGGGTCTAGTTGTGACATCTGGGACGATTGTGATTTGTAGGGTGGGTTGCAAAAAAGGGTTATTGTTGATGAGGATGATTATAGTGGGGTTTATAATAGGAATGGTTACGTTTGAGATGGTGGTTGAATGTGTTAGTTGAGGGGATGGGGTCGAGGGGCTCGACGGCGATTTTTTCGAGGTTGGGGGACTCTACGACGATGGAAGCGTCGTCGTGGGGTTCTGGTGGTAAGGACATGTGGCCATCTAAGTCGGCGGAATCTTGGGGGGGGTAGGAGAAGGTACCTGAGGGGAGGTAGGAGGACGGGAAAGGGTTAAAACGATTCATAAATGCTTTCAGATTCCGTTGAAGCAGTGATGAGGGGTTTGATGGAGAATGTGTGAGTTTGAAATAAGAGGGTTTGGGTGTAAATGGATGTGACCTAAATAGTTCTGTGGGAGTTTGCCAATGGTTTCGGTAATAGTTGGAATTTTAATTTCTTTATATATTTGGTTTTTCGTATATACCATGGTATGTGAAGGATTCTACGGAGTGTAATATTTTCGAATTGTTGTAGGGAAGTCAAGGTTTTGTTGCGGAGTAGAGACCAAGCAGGTGCAGCGTAGGTCAGAATTGGACGAATGGCTGTTGTGTACGAGAGCAGTTTGTTTTGTAGAGAGAGAATGGAGCGTGGTCCGATCAAATTACCTGGAAGGGAGCAAACGGCTCTAACTTTATTTTTGACAGAAGTAAGCTGGTTTGTGAAGGAAAGGTTTTTGTCAAGCAACACACCTAGGTATTTGATCGTTGAGGACCAGCTGATGGGTGTGTTGTGGATTTTGAGGGTGGTGAGTGGTGTATATGGTGTTTAGAGAAAAGGATAGCCTGTGTTTTGGGGGAGTTGATTTGGATTTTCCATTTATTAAGCCATGTAGTAAGGTTTTTGACGTATTTTTGTAGGTTAGAGATAGCTTGAAGTAGGCGGGGTTTAGAAGTATAGATCGCAGCATCGTCTGTAAATAGTACTAGGCTTTGTGTTTGGAAAATCATTAAAGATTATAGAGAAAAGTGTTGCGGAGAGTCTGGCGCCTTGTGGGACGCCGGCTGAGGTGATGCGCATTGAAGAAAGGGTATGATTATTGAGGTTGATTTGGAAAGAACGATTATTATTGAAAGAGTGTGTGTGATGTTGACTAGGTAGGGGGGGAGGGGGGTGTTGATATGCAAAATTTTTGCTATTAGCCCGGGGTGCCAGACGGAATCGAATGCTTTTGAGATGTCAAGGCTTAGTAAGGGAGTGCTGTGGTTGTTTTTAAGGGCATGTTTAACGTTTTCAATGATTCTGGCTATTTGGTGTGCAGTAGAGTGTTCCTTGCGGAAGCCAAATTGTTCATGTCCGATTATGTTGTTGTTTTCGAGGAAATCAATTAATCTGATTTGTATAATGGCTTCAGCGATTTTGGAAATTGAAGAAAAAAGCGATATGGGACGGTAGCTATCAGGTTTGAAAGGGTTTTTCCCCTGTTTTTGGATGAGAGTAATGTGGGCTGTTTTCCATGATTTGGGGAAGTATTGTGACGTTAGTGAACAATTAATAATATGTGTGAGTGGATTATTATATAATATCTTTCAACTTTACGTAGTTTTTATCAACAGCAATCAACTTTCATCTGTTGTATCTTTATAACATGAAAAATATTTAATCTTTAAACTTTAATTTGCTTTGCCTTTAAGTTTCGCGTTTGACGCAAGGGCACGTTTTTGTGTTTAACGCGGGGAGGAGATTTTATATTTGAACAGAGTATCTGCCATAACTTCTCATATTGGCCCTCTCCTTCAAAACTACATATAATTTCTAGTACTGGGATTACAGCTCTGCTTTCGGCAGCCACCCTTCCCAACTCTACCCCCCCCCCGCTTTACGTAATTCGCATACATACTTCTTGTGATATATATTTCTTGTAAGTCTTTTACCCCAAGCGGCAAAACAGCTGTACCCTCATCTTGCATAATCCGAAATTCAATTATATTCGAACCTAGTTGACGGGAATTACTTTTATCACGAACTGTTTCCTGAATCCCTGTCAAAATAAATCTTAATAAAATACCATTACATCCTTTCCGGGTAACGCAAACTGCATTTAGTACATTTTTTCTCCTTATTTTTAAGCATCTGCGTTAACAAAATTTCAGTGTAACAGTCGACCTTTTGAACTATATAGTTTAGAACATTATATTTAGAATGCTAAATCAGCTCGCCTTAGATGATTTAAGCAGAAGAAAGCTTTATTCAGGCGGAAGTACACGCAAGGCCTACGAGGGTGGGGGGGGCAGCAGGGGCTGAAGCCCAGGGCCCGAATGAAGTCTAGGTGCCCCTTCTGACAAGGACCTATGCTGTAGGAGCCCAGTCCCCCCCCCCCTCCTGCTAGTCGGAAGGCCACAAAAAAAATCTAAATCCAGATTAATAAGATTTTGTACATTTTTAATGTATAGTTTTTTAATTATACTTCATTAGCCTGACTCGATTATTAAAAAAATAATAATAACAACCAGTAGCTTACGTTAGTTTCTTTTTTCAGCAGTGATCTTGTAAAATAATTATGTAATAAGAAAGTACCAAAAAAATGCATCCTTGTTTCATATTTTTGTTCGTTTGGGGGTTCAACGCCCCGCTTTTTCCCCAAAAAGAAAAAATATCTATGCCACTGCCCAGGGAAGGAGTCATGGGGGGGTCGCGCTGGCTCTCGGCGCCCCTGTGTACACGTCTTCCTTTCGACAAACAATTTTGGAAGAGAGATATTCCATTATAAAATAGTTATAAATTAATTATAATATAAATAAGTTATCTGTACCTCTTTTGTATAACTCCAATTGGCTGAAACTAAATTATGTGTATCATTTCTTATATAGGATAATTTTAATTTAAAAAAAAGTTCATGTTTCGTGGTTTAATGAAAACTATTCAGTACTGAAGTGATTTGAAAGTCAAAATAAATTTAATTTTCGAAAATAAATGACTTTTCACCATCTGTCTTTTTTTTTTTTTTCCTGCCCAAGCATTGGAAATATTAAACGTTGCAGAGTTTTCACTTAAGTTCAAATTTAATGTAAGAAACACACTCTGAGTATTTTAGATAATACCCAAAGAAAAAAGAAAAATTCTGAGCCCTTTTTTTTATGACTTGCCTACCTAAGAAAAAATTAAAAAAATATGATTTTGCTCCTAACTTAATAATCTACGATGCCTTCTTGTAAGGTTCAATATAGTTACTAAACTTTGTGTTTTATTTAAAAAAAATTAACTGATTCTGTAAAGAACGCTTGCAATATCGTCTAGCGCCTTGGGTGATTTTTCTTCTCCTTTTTAATGTTTGGTCCGGTGTTAATTATACACGATAAAATTAAAATTTTGACAGATATATAAATATTAATTGTTACTTTTCACGAATATTGATTAACTAAAGGATGTGGAAAACACAAATTGATGCGATATAAATAATATCGATTTTCTGTCGGTGAGCATCAATATGAAGTAAGTATCAATTTTCTGTCGGTGAACGTTGTTATGAAGTAAGCATCGATTTTCTGCCGATGAGCATTGATATGAAATAAATATCAATTTTCCGTCGGTGACCATTGATATGAAGCAAGTATCGATTTTCTGTCGGTGAATATTGATATGAAGTAGGGAGCATCTTCTAGTAATAAAATAAGCGGTGATTTTCCCTTTTTGTGACGTGCATATTTCCCAGTGACATCACAGGTAGTGGCGTAGAAATCCAAAAATTATGGGACGGGCGTAAGTAGCATTAAAGAGGATCGTGTGGTGCGACATTGAAGAAAAGAATGTGCTTTGATATCCATTGCGGAGTGGGGGCTTGATTGTCCCTTGACTCCCGTTTCCCTACGCCACTGGTTAAGGGGTTTTACTTTTTCAGGATTAATGCTGAAATTGAAAGAAGTTTCACCAATCTTATAAATGTAAACCATCACACAATCCAATCGCAGATCTAATTTTCCTCACACCGTTTACTATTTTCTATTATCGGCCGGTAGAGGGCACCAACTCACGGACAACACCCTTAACCTTACCCGTTGTACCAGTTTCCGCGCTTACTGTTAATGCACTTACCCGACGATTGCTGAAAGCCATCGAAAAATCGTTTAAAGCTTAATTAAATCTTTATAACTGTACTTATTGTGTTCATCGATCATTATTTATTAACCTATAAATATTATGCGATCGAAAGTAACGTTAAATCAGCGATCCCATTTCTGATAAACTTCAACTGTAAAGAAATTTTAGTGATCGAACTCAATAAACCACTCAACCGTTTAGTATTCCGTATATGTCTGTATGGTATTGTATGGCATAATATAGTATGGTATTATGTCATTAATTATACTGTATACTAGGTACTATCGTGTTTCCCCGAAAATAAGACCTGGTCTTATATTAATTTTTGCTGCAAATAACACGCTACGTCTTATTTTTCATGCACAATAATTAACGTTTGTTCATGTTCAAGAAATACATTTATTCAGGTTCAAGAAATACATTTATTCAGGTTCAAGAAATACATTTATTCAGGTTCAAGAAATACATTCAAAAATGACCAAAATCATTTACTCTAATACAGCCATGTCGTTGTCTTCTGGAACATCGTCATAAAGCTCCAAATCACGAATTCTGTCCTGAATTTTTTGAGACTTCATTTCTTCTAAAACCATTGGCCCTAGCCTCTTATGTTGAGCAATAAAGCTCTCCTCAAATGAGTTCTTTTTGTCCATGTAGCCTGCTCGTAGGGCATTGGCAACACAGCTGTCCGTTATTTTATCCCATGCATTCTTCACCCAAGTAAAGATTTCTTGTAACTTAGGCTTCACAAAGTTTCCTCGTTGATTTCTCTCCATTCTATTTTCAATATAGTCATTGATTTCCGTGCGCAACTGATCTTTAAATGGCTTGTTTATTACAATATCAAGAGTTTGGAGATATGCAGTCATTCCTGCGGGAAGCATTATTGGATCAATTCTTCTTTCTGCAAGGAAGTTCTTCATGGTTTTAGCATGGTGCGTGCTGGCAGAATCCCACATATATCTTTAGCCGCCTCACAAAACAAGTGGTAGAAATAAATCTACCCACTTTCTTATTGCCGCTTGTGTGCAACAAGCTTTTTCAGTCTCAAGAACATAAATACCTGAAACACGTTCGATTTCCTCTTTCTTGCCCTTAGAAATGATTAGAGGGAGGGGTTCTTTCCATCAAGACGAATTGCCAAAATACATGTAATGCGTTCACTTTCGTAACCAGTGGAAGGAATGTATATCGCAGAGGCACGCCTCTGATCAATGGTACTTTGAGACCCTTGATCCATAAGTACTGCAATTTCATCCATGGCAATCATGTTCTAGAATTGGCACTTAGAGAAGTCGATGCCATCAACAAAACACTTGAATGCAAGTGCACGTTTAATCACTTCAGTGTCTTCCAATTTGAACAGTGTTGTCGATCTTCTTAGAGACAGTTCATATCGCTGAAGAAGGCCATCCGCCCAGTGTTGTGATGCTTTGAATTCGTCTGGCGATGTGCCTGTGCTGTGGTGCCATTGCAAAGACAAATGCTTAAATATCAGCCCTGCGAACAACCAAACACTTTGCTCTGTTGTCAGCAATCCATTCACAGATGATGTGTTCCAATTCAGGAAATAATGGTTGCCGATCTGATCTACACTTACGCTTCTTGGGATTTCCCTCGTCGACCTGTTGACTGAGATTATTATACTCTGATCGCCATTTTTGGACCATTCGTAGATCCATCTTCTTCTTTTTTCAGAAAACTGTAAGATTTTTATCCCCGGAGTCTTCCACAATTCCTTTCTTGTATTCGACGGAATAGCTCTTTCCTTTTGCACTCATTTTATCTGAGCATCGAAATTTATTATCCTTTAAATTTATTATTAAATCAATTGCTAAACGTCCATTGCTAAACCGACGTATTGAATACTGAAGATTCTAATTTGTCCCAACCACGTCCGTTTGTTTTAAATGTGCATGTGTTTGTTGCGTCTGCACTTGGTCATTCAGCAATAAAGCGCCCATCTTAACTAGGCTGACAATCTTAACTAGGGCTTACATTAGGAGTACCCTGAAAAATCATGCTACGACTTATTTTCTGATTAGGTCTTATTTTCGGGGGTACACGGTATAACATTTACTTTGCTATTTAGGGTATTATATCCAGTGGCGCCGAAAGCCGACGCGGACACCCAGGCTCACTTCCATGGGCCCCCATAACCCCTTCCCTTAGCCACGGTATAGATCTTTTTTCTGTTTTGGGGGAGGGGGATTGAACCCCCCCCAATGAACAAAAAGTATGAAATAAGAACGCATTTTTTTTGTACTTACTTATTACTTAATTATTTTACAAGATCACTGTATATATGTACTGATACGTAAGACCGTGGCTTGGAAAATTCTCGGGGGCACATTATTATTTTTTCATTTTTAAATGAGAAAGCAAGAATGTCGTATCAAAAATATTTTGGGAGGGCAAGGCCGGGCCCCCCCCCCAAAGCATAGGTCCTTGCCAGCGCGGGCCCCTAGACTTCATTTGGGCCACGGGCTGCAGCTCCTCCTGCTCCCCCCCCTCTCGTCGGCCCTGACTATGTAGTACCCTATATAGTAGGAGTGTGTGTGGGGTACTAAACCATTTGTTATCAGTGGTAAACCGACGAAGCTTTAACAACAGGTTCACTGAAAATCCTAATGCTCTCATTAACATACAGTAAAAAAAAATAATAACCGGTTTTTATTTTCTGATATATAGTACCAACCAGTTCCCGTGAACCAGTGGGAATCCATTTTAGTTTTCACGTCTGTTTTTAAACTACAATGAAATAGTATTTTCTTATACACACCACTTTTTTTTTCTTTTTTTTTCGGGTGGATTCGGGCGTTTGTTGACCTTGACCGCCAGGTCGGATGAAAGAGGACATGGAAGATGAAGCTAAAGTCTCGTGGAAACAGGCTTCTGTGATGCATCAAATGCATTTGCCAAATCCAACAAAAGCTATAACTCTGAAGAACTAGTAAATTCGTGTATAATCTATGACAATTTCTTGAAGAAAAGATCCGAATTACGGAGACAACGTGATATCACAGACTTTTTAAACAGTAACGCTGATGTGTATTTTTTCTTGCCATAGACCAGATTGTTACAACTTCTTTTAAATATCATTTTACTGTATTAATTTTTCTTTGGTATTCCCGTTAAAACCATATTAACGTTCGATAATCCGGCAAGGCCGTGGTTCCGAACGTGCCGGATTAAAGAGATTCTACTGTAATGAACATTTTATAATGTCTGCTGGGGATTTATGGCAATAGATGGCGCCACAGGTTTATTGCCATTAAAGATCTCTTGCTCCTCACCTCTCCAAGACATTGATACGTCCCTAAATACAGGATAGCCAGTCAAGAGTCATTCAGTCAAGAGTTTTAAATTTTGAGTTCCAACTTGTTTTTCCAGGGGGCGCAGAAATTCAAAATTTATGGATGGGAGGCTAAGTTGTTTTATGACAGATCATATAATTCGGCGTTAAGGATGATATGTTATAGTAACCAATGCAGTAGAAACTCAATTATCCAGACCTCGATCATCCGGATCTTCAATCATCCGGACGGAGCTCAGATTTTTTTTTTCTTCTTCTTAAAACAAGCGACCCCGTACGGATGAGGAAAGGGAGAGAAAGTGAGAGGGGAACGGCTCCCATGCTAACGGAAGCCCTTTCCATGTGTCGGCTGGTCCAGAGGTTCTTCTTATGTAGTTTAAAATCTTTGAGGCATCATAATTTTTTTACATACATTCATTATATTTAATGTGCATCAATAAAGTTATACCATTTTTAATTTTTTTTTCAATTTTTCCCGGTTTTCCGATTTCCTGTTTACTTTTTTTTTTAATTGTATTCGATTATCCGAATGTCTCTGGTTCCAATTAGTCCGAATGGTCGAATTTCTACTATACAGAATTTGTTCCATAGATAGCAAGCCTGTACTAATATGGAGATGGATGATATAGAACATTAGATTATACTTTCCCGCTGGTGCCACACAATATCTTCATTAACGTTCAGAGTGAAAATCGGTTGGCAATTAAAACTGGCCCCGCTTTAACGAATATCAACGGTTCCAGCAAATATTCGCTTATCCGCGAAAACAAACACACAGCTATATATGTACTTAAGTGTCCTAGTTCACCAATACGTACATGGTAAACATGAAATAGCATTGAAAAAATAGTACTCTGTACAAAAGAGTATTATGTGTACCTATGCATTTTTTAATGGAAGAAAAATTGTACACCATACTCGCTGTAAAGCTAACCTAGTACACCGTTAGTTAAGGGTACGGCGACTTTATTCACACCCGTACAACGAGTGTTCATTGGCAAATTGGGAAAAAATGAGGTGGATTCAACGTTATTAGGCTATTTATCGCCTAATTTGGAATACAGAAAAACGCGGTTGCCAAAATTCCACACGCCAAATTTCCCGCCAAGGAAACGAAGTCTTCTGAGTGGTCAGTTACTTGAATGACATCAGCGCTCGTTATAATGATTCTTTTTCTAAATTTAATAAATACCAGATTTTAATTACACAAATATGCCTATGTTTTATGTATTTGAGCATTATTTTAATGTTTTATATAGGAAATGTAACTTCTATTAACTCTGTTAACGTAAGAAAGGGCGAACTATATTGCACTGGCGAAATCATACTGCTCTGTGCCTTATCAGTATATCACGTTAGCTTTGCCACGAGTACAGTTACACAAAGAAGTACCACAGAGGAGTCTTGGTACGCCCAGACAAGACTACACCCCTAATTCTAATGGTACGTTCTAAATTTAACCATGTTTAAATTTAAAATTTAAAATGATCATTTTAATATTATTATGGCACAATATTACATAAAATATGTAGACGAGCTGCCATAAAATATTCAATGAGGTATTACTGTCGTGTAGATAAACAAAATACTCCTGCTAACGTTTACGAAATTTTAATAACATAAAACATAAACAAAAATCATTGTATTAAGAGAGAAAAATTTGTGCTGTTCGAAATGTTTTAAGCAATAATCCGCTTTTGGCATCCATGACATCACTAATTTCGTATAAAAGTTTCGTTAATCTGGTATTAATTATTAAGTCTGGCTAAGACCATTCACGTCCGTGGAACGAGATTCATTCGCAAATTGGCGAAAAATGAGAGCTCCCCATTATTAATGAGTTATTTATCGCCTAATTTGGAATGCACAAAACGGTTATCAAGATTTTCAAGTGCTCCTCATTTTCCGCCAAGCGAACAAGGTCCTCTGAGTGGTCAGTTACTTGATCGACGTCAGCGTTTCCTATAATGAGTCTTTTTCCTAAATTTAATAAATACAAGATTTTATTTGCACAAATATGCCTATGTTTTATGTATTTGAGCATTATTTTAATGTTTTATGTACAAAATGTATCTCCTATTAACTCTGTTAATGTAATATAGGGCGAACTATATCGCACTGGAGGAATCATACCGCTCTGCGCCTTGTCAGTAAACCAGGTCAGCTTTGCCGTGAGTATAGCACATACACTTGTGATTTAATTGTGCGGAAGTTCCAAGCATTTCTGCAATTTTCATTTGCTTGTTACTTTATTTTTTATTGCTTCCACAAAATGTAGCTTACGCATGAACTCACATCGTTACGTTCCATTACGTTATTGCATTTGCTTTCTTAATGTCCATCTTAAAAGTAGGCCTTCCATAACGTGACAATACGATGATTGGCGACCAATGAGTGGGTTCGGACTAAATGATTGGAAATGAAGAAAAACAGGTCTAAGAAGAGGAGTCTGTCGACCATACACGTACGCAGAAAATTCATATGGGGGGTTATGGGCTCATGGGGAGTTACAGAGCTACAAGTCGCATACAGTATTCCTATGCTAAATATACAAAATTTCATTACAATGGGGGTAACCCCCCCATCAGCACCCCCCTGTGTATGCCAGTGCTGTGGACTTAACATACAGAGAATGGGAACAACCTTAGTAAAGGCTAATTTCCCTCTTCACTCTTTCTTTTTCTCTGAGCAATAATTTTCCTGCTAAGATTTTCCAATGTTCATTCGATTATCTGAGGATGGCCGGAAATATTCTCCGTTAATGCGGAGAAATTCAACATCGATCCCATGGGAATAATTTTTGTTCCAGTAGATTTTATTCTTATAAGTGGGGTATTCGGTTATCCGTCACCCGATTAAGTGGGGCCGACTGTAATATTAACAACCGTTTACATAACCCTGAATATATGAATGTGTTAATATAACCTTAGGGAACAACTTCTTTGTCTTTGGCGATATTTTGGAAAATTATCGCCAAATTCAAATGTACTCATAGAATAAATTTCAACTTTTTTTTTTTTTTTTTTAGAAATTTTAGATGCAACAAATTTGCATATAAAGCGAAATTAATTCCTACTTTGCTTAAGTACGTTTTCACGGATTACGTTTCAAGCACGCTTATTTTATTCAGTGTAGCACGAAGAAAGCTCATTATCTTGTAAGTTTTTTTTCCCATATCTTAGTTCTAATGGAAATGCACAGAATGATTAATCGTCGAGCAAACGAAATGTTCGTTATATATATATATATATATATATATACCTTGCACGCAATAAATCATTACGTTTTATGTCCATGTGTAACAAGTTTTAGAAACGTGATTGAAAAGTTACTATTTCTCTTTGGAAAGAAAAGATAGCCATTAACATACGACAGATTTGTTGGGTTAAAATGTCAGAAAATTCGAGACCATGACGTCATTGTTATTTTACGATTACAATCCCTTCTTCACGGAAGCATGAAATAGTTCTTTATGACTCAATGATTATTTAAAGGACGTTAATAAAATTATAGGGCGTTTTTCAGCAATACGTCTCCCTCATAGATATGCATGAGAATTATGTGAGTACCATTAAATCATGTTCAATGTTGAATATAACCAACACCGCCTAACGATAGAAATCCAAACAACCGGGACCACATTGCTGACGTCATAGAAATGGGCGCTCGGCTTAAAAACTCTGACTTCATTCTTATATGAAAAGAGACGCTTTTAATATTTTCATTCAAAGCAAAACAACTAATTAAATGGATATTCGTATAGTCCAATACACAAATATTCAGAAATGTGAACAGCAACATCAGTGAAATGGTAAGAAAACTTAACCACCGCCTTGGTGGTTAAGTTTTCTAAACGCGTGCAGCAACGATTTTAAATTTTGCTAAATAATAATTACATAATCTTTATTTGCTTTCAAATTAAGTACACGCTATATTAATTGCAATATTACACATTTCTTATTCTATACATTGTGACGTCTTAACCCAAAGATTTGGTAGTGTACTTATCCAAGCATGAGGCGTTTAGGTGCTTTTTAATATTTATTTACACTCACAGCTATATATACACTTAAATTATACGAAATTGAAGATATTGGTCGAAGACGAGAATGCCAAAATTTTTCAAAGGAGGGTCTTCGATCCGCTCCTTAACTAAACATAAAACAGAGATATACTATAATATAATTTTTGCCACCCACGTATTAATTACAGCTCAAACTAGAGCTTATGTAATTTTGGAGAAAAAGAGACGCTTTCCCCATCCTGGATTCGAACCAGGGTCCCTCCGTTTAGCCCGGAGTGTCTTGGACCGCTAGACGAATGAGGACAGGAAACAACGCTCTCTTTCTCCGTATGTAAAGATGTTAAGGTATTATTACCCTCCGCAGGGATAACACAATTGCCAAATATGGTCAACACAAGAAAGCCTCCGGGGCGAGATTTTTGTGAGTTTTCGTATTAGTTTAATTAATACGTGGGTGGCAAAAATTATTGTATAATAAATTCCCCCACGAAAACTCACAAAAATCTCGCCCCGGAGGCTTTCTTGTGTTGACCATATTTGGCAATTGTGTTATCCCTGCGGAGGGTAATAATACCTTAACATAAAACAGAGAGACTATTTACCGCTCTGTACTGAAAAAGTATCTTAGTCGCACGGCGAGCTAAAATTAAACAATACTGCTTCACATGGCGTGAAGCACCGTGTCGCTAATTCAGCCTCAGGGCGAGGTCTTGAAACACACAAAATTTCGCGCGTTTTGGAGTTTTGTCCAAATTTTGGTGGGAGGAGTGAGGGAAAATAGATCTGTTATTGGATTAAAAGGTTTGCGCAAGCGCATAGAAATGAATTGCAGGTGCACTTTGGGGATTCTGAACATCTTTCTGCAAGTGGTAATAAAGGAGCTTAGTGTAGTGTGAGGACAGATCTCGAATCCAGGCCGTTTGCGTTGTCAAACTTAGGAATTTTACGACTTCTGTAGTGTCAAAAGTTGCCAAAAGTTGTGTCAAAAGTAGTGTCAAAAATTGTCAAAAGTTCAGAAGCATAAATCGCCATTCAATGTTCGATTTATGCTTCTGAAAAAAAAAGGCGCACATGGCGTTCGATGTGTGGTCCGCAGTTGATCTTTGAACTGTTGCAGAGGAAATCTTGAAATTTTAGTAAAATGGTGAAAGATTTTGAGAGAAGGAGTCACATAGGGAGATGTTTCTGTTGATTCGAAAAGAAGAGAGGTATTCCGAATTAATAATCTTCGAAGGAGAAGTATACAAATTTAGTTCGTTAAATTCAAGGTGTAGCATTAAACGCTACAACAACATATGCATTATTAATTGTAGAAAGATGGTCACAAATAAATACAGTAAAACCTCTTTTAACGGTCACCCCATTTTTACCATCAGATAAAATTTACCCATCAGATAAAACTTCCTTCACAGCAATACCCCTCCTCAACGGGCAATTTTTATCTGTCCGGTGAGTGTCCGCTAATGACGGATTTTGCTATACTTGCTGGTATAACTTGTTTGTGCTCAAATATATTTTTAAATTTTATTGCGATTCCTGTAACATGTGTACAACTTACTGTTTATGGTTATAGTATTACTGTTTAATGTTATAGTATTACTGTTTAATATTATAATATTACTGTTTTATTTATTACAGTATTACTGTTTTATTTATTGCAGTATTACTATTTATTATTATAGTATTACTGTTTATTATTATAGTATTACTCTTCTTTATTATAGTATTACTCTTCTTTATTATAGTATTACTCTTCTTTATTATAGTATTACTCTTCTTTATTATAGTATTACTCTTCTTTATTATAGTATTACTCTTCTTTATTAGAGTGTTACTGTTTTATCTATTACAATATTATCGTTTTATCTATTACAGTGTTACAGTTTTATCTATTACAGAACTACTGTTTTATCTGTTACAGTATTGCAGTTTTATCTCTTAGAGCACTACTGCTTTATCTGTTACAGTAGCACTGTTTCATTTACTACAGTATTACTGTTTTTTCTGTTATAGAATTACTGTTTTATCGATTACAGAATTACTGTTTTATCTATTACATTATTACTATTTTATTTAATACAGTATTACTGTTTATTATCAGAGTAGTACTGTTTATTATTATAGTATGTGTACAGCTGTACTTACGGTCAGAAGCCTTCACCTTGACTTCGTAGGCCAATGGTGCCTGGCCTTTTTTACTTGCAGACCTCCTGGCAGCTTATTTCTATAAACTTCATCCTTGATATTAACAAAACATTTGTAAATAATATAGTTATGAGAAACAATCTTTTTATATAAATATAGTTATTGTTATTTAAAATTTATATATTTAAGCAGAAATAAAAAAGCCAATAATGGGATTAAAAACAATTTAATAAAAAAGGTGAATAATATGCATATATTTTTATATTAAAAAATAGAAATGGCAATACTACATTAAGATATTTAATTTATTAATAACCCAAAAATATTATGTTCTAAATTTTAATCACTTTTTATAAAATGTATGACTAATATTTAGTGCAATCTTTAAACTTGTTTTGGATCACATGATTAGTTTTTTTTGTTTGTTTTTTTTTTAGAAAAAAATCAGGTTTAAATGATATAAGAACTAGTTTCTAAACCTGACTGCAGTGCCAACAGATTATTACACTGGCAGGTCATCGCTAAGCCAGCGTAGCATTAACAACGTGTTCGCACCGAAATATGATCTTATAGGCTAACTTACTTGTTTATGGCAGAAGCCTTCAAACTTTCTTTGGATACGATGTACGCCTTCGTGGCCACCTTTCCTAACCCCACCTACCCAATACCTAATAATCATAATCGCAATCTCAAACTTCCTATCCTGCGCAACCTTTTCCAGATGCCTAACAGGGGAACCTCTAAAAATAAATAATATTTCAGGATATATAAATAATATTTACGGAGAATTTAAAGAGCTATCACTTATCACTGATTGGATATAAACATTAATGTCGGCAAATAAATAAGTATAAGAACATAGGTAATACTTTTCTATTGTTTCTGTTTATTGATTACAGTTAGTTAGCTCAAAAGGGTTTTTGTGGGTAAAAATTGGAGAATTTACAGATTTCCTTGAAAATTTCGAAGGTATTTTACAAAATACTTACGAAACCCTTGGAAAATCGCCGCGGAACCCACTTTGAGAAGCACTGGTTGGTTTATGGCAATAACAAATTCTATTTTAGAAATGCATTCACATGTATGTGGAATGTCTGCCTTTAAACGCAGGCCTACTCATAATAGGTTCATACTCCGTAATTTTACAAATATTTTACTGGAAATAGACAAGTGGGACAGGGCTATAGACATGAAACGTAGACATATTTTTCACTTTTCGTTTTAGCTGTTTTTCGGTTTAAATATTTTCAAAGTAAATTGAGCAAAAACGAAGAGGCCAAAATTTTACGGGAGACCGGTAGTCAGTGGCGCCAAAAAAAAAAATGGATGCTCCAAGTAAAGCATTTTATTAGTATAGCGTTTTCTTAATTTCTTATTATTTTTAATTTCTTGATTCCTAAATTTGCATTTTGAGCAGAACTTTTTTATTTTCATCGTAGACCTAATTTTTTCACGCACTTTAGACATGATTTTTTTTTTCACTTTAGAATTAACTTCGTTGTTTTGACATAACACTTTTTTTTCCACTTTAGACTTACTTCTTCACTAATAAATAGCTTTTTCATCATAGATACAATTTCTTTATTATTGTGTTGAATTCTCTTTCTCCTCTCTCTCTCTCTCTCTCTCTCTCACTTTTTTCATTATTGCTTTAGACTAAATTTCTTCATATTCGCATTAGACGTAATTTCCTTGTTTTCACATTAGACTTTATTTCTATATTTCATTTTAAACTTGAATTTCTTTATTTTCATACTGAATATACTTCGTTATTTTCACTTTAGACTTAGTTTCGTTATTTTCACTTTAGACTTAGTTTCGTTATTTTCGCTCTACATTTTTTTTTTATCATATCATATTAAGGATGCAGATTTTATTTTAAAATTGCTTTTAAAACGCAATTCTAAAACAGCATAACCGATACATATGCTGGATAAAAATAAAATAGGTATCATAAAATATACTTCATTATTTCTGCTGCGTTGCAAACGTGCAATATTTCTATTTCAAATAAATTCAGGTTTCTATTACATTTTCAACGCTACTCGCCATTTTGGCGACTCCTTTGGCGTGAGAAATTTCCTTTGGCGAGTAAAAAAAAAAATCGGGTTTGTGATTGTGTGCGCAGAAAGGTTCTTAAAATACAGTATATCTCCCTAATTTACTGCCTAATACAAAATAAAATCGTTATATTCATTCTTCCTGAGATTGAATTTCGATGTTCATCACATGTCACTCTTCGGTCATGAAATTTTCAATGTTTTTCTGTAACTTAGTTACCGTTTCTGTTTTCAAGATTGGGTCAAGTAGCGTTTAGTGGCCGTTTTTAACAGCCAATTCTGAATCGTTAGTATTATTGAATTTTTTTTGTGTGACCAGTGTCAGCGAAACG
>QLNU02015270.1:107065847-107084952 GCA_006491805.2 Dysdera silvatica | reverse complement strand
GGGGGGGAAGCAAGTCGTCTATCTCGTTTTCGTCTACCATGCAGAAAATCCATATTTGATTCCAAGTGCTAATGAATGCTTGCTCATCCCCCCCACTATTCATAGTTCTATGTTTAATTTCTTAGGAGACAAGGTTAGATGCAAGTTCATGATGTTAGTTGTCTTTTCACCATAAAATACAAATTAATCCCAAGAAGGAACTATTCTATCTTTAGAAGTATATGGTGACTGTGGGAGAATTTAAATATTACATGAGTACTTTTGGGTGAGGGGGTTTGCTGTTGTGCTTATTTTCCTATGTTAGCCAATGTTAATTTTTGCTTATTGGGTTGGGGTATAAAATGACCAAAATGTTACTTATATAATATTTGAACGCTCCCTATACAGAATTTCAGGAAATTTGGGATTTCGGGGAGGAAAGATTTGATAGAAACATGAAATTTTCTTTCATAAAAATTTCATTTTACAGCTAATCACGTTCAGATGGGAAGGGTAGGAAAACCTCCAGCTAAATCTAATGTCATTCGAGTATTAGCATATGCAGAAAGTTCATAAAACCGATTAGGTTACAAAGCTACAACTCCATAAATTCGCATGTATATTGATATTAAAATCCGTCACATTGGAGAGTTGTGACCCCATCAACTCTCCCCACTGCATATGCTAGTTTAGGCAAATAACACAATGTACTGTTGTATGTATACTCTTTGCTTATTTTCAACTTTTTTTTTTAGTTTAGCCGGTGTTTCACGGAGTGTGACTATTGCTGCAGCTTATGTGATGTCAGTGACTTCTCTGTCCTGCAAAGATGCCCTCAAGGTGTTACGAGGCGCAAGAAGTGTTGCAAACCCTAACTGCGGATTCCAGAAACAACTGCACCATTTCGAGTTTCACAGACTCACAGAAGTAAATAGCTTGTTATAACTGGAGAACTCTGCTAATAATTAACAATATTTATGATTCGTGTAAAATATAATTTAATAACATAGCACTCAGGTGTTACTTTTAGAGCAGTTTTAATTGATCTTTCATGCAGTGGTTACAACCATCCCACTTTTGTGCTTTGTTATATTCGGTGTGAGCTAACTCATGGGCACCCTTGAAGATTATATGTTGAATTACTTCCAAAATCCACCTTTTTATTTTTTTTTCATAAAACTCAGCCTAAAAAAATGCAAATACTTCAGTGATAAGGATATGCGCCCTGCGGTGGCGCAGTGTGGTAACGCGTTCTCCTATTGCGCGGCTAATCCGGGTTCGACTCCCAGCAGTGCAAAAAGAACGCTTACTCAGAGATCTCATAAAGATCGCACTGCTCACTGTAGTCCGGGGTTTGGTTCCCTAGGCCTTAAGAGGTTCGGATTCCTCGGAAAACAGTAGGTCCCGGCGCAGCATGACCACTGTAGTCTTTGAGCCGTAAAACCAAAAAGAAAGCTATAAGAATATGCAACCCACCACCACCATCGTCTATGAACGAACCTATAAATATATATAAGAATTTAAAGGTCAAATTAAGCTATCTGTCCCAATCCAGATGCTCCTGCATGCTGTCTTCTGGTATAAAAATACAAAATGATAAAAACAACATGATTTCTCCAAAACTATGATGGTGACCACTCCTTTAAAGTGTATTAGTTTAAGCTCTGCTCTCATGTGACAACAGGGCTAGTGTTCTGAGTTCCTAAGCCAGTTGTTCTCAAATTTTTTATCCTTGCAGATGATGCCCCCTCCCCTACTTCTTGCTTGACATAGAGTTATCCAGAAAGTAATGACTGTTTGACTATAATAAATTTTAAAAAACGTATTTATTCAAATAATTGTTTTCCTCTTACACAATTAAATCTTACTTTACTTCTCCACATAATCACCTCTTTTATTTAAGCATTCATCATATCTGTCCACAAGCTTAAGAATCTTCTCATTGTACTCGACTGCCGCCAGCCAGTCATTAAACCAGTCGTTCACTGCATTCTTGACATCGTCATCACTTTTAAAACTTTTTCAGTCCAGGAATTGACACAATTTAATTCACATAACATATTAACTACAAGCAAAGAATGGCAACTGTTTGGGGAAGCAATGTACAAATCATCAAGAGTTATGCATCTGTCTTCTAAGATTTTGTCATTCTCTTCGTGCTTAAAATCAATGTCAATGCTTTAAATGCACTTCATGCTTAAAATCACCTGTGAGGAGTAATGGCCATCCAAGTCAAGTTTCATGATGCACGTTTTTTGTCTATTGCTGAATATTTCACCTTACTTTCTCATGGGTTTTTTTTGTTTGTTTTTTTGATCATCTTATCACTGTACACTTCTTTCTGTTGATAATGAATTTCTGCAGGTTTCCATTTCTGAGCATTCAAGAATCGAATAATACCCCCTCACTTCACAGTCGATAGGATTTTTTATCGCACAGTTTATTTCAAAGACGCACGCAAAATCCATAAAAACTGTGTTATAAGATATAGACTCAGTCATATAGGCTACTAAGGAAATAAGTTGGGGTGGATAACGTTGAACCAGGGGAAAACCGCTGACTAGAGCGTGAGAATGCTTAAAAGGTTACTTTCTGGATGACCCTCAGATATGAATAAAAATATTTTGTTTACTAGGTATACATATAAAAAAATAATTATGAAATTAAGTTAAAATATAGAGCTCATAAAAATGTATTTAATAAAATAGATTGCTCTCTATAGCCGGCATAGAAATTTTTTTAACTAATTTACCTTGAGTTAAAAATTTCATGCATGTGAAATTAGACAAAACATTCCTTTGTCAAAGAATTGTCTATAAAAAGTCGTTGATTAAAAAATTATTTTAAAAAAAAAAACCTTTATTACAAGAATTCACAAATGATGACGATGCATTACGCACAAATGTCGTAAGTACAAAAATTGGATTGTCGAGAAAAGGCAATTTAGAAGCTTACCTCTGTAGACCAAATCAGCAAAGTTTGCAGAAAGTTTTTAAATGTGATAGAGCTTTATCACATTTAGAAACTTACTGCAAAATTCGTTGATTTGATCTACAGGTGCAGGGTTTTTTACACTTACAAAATTTGTCAGAGTTTACACACACACTTGGCGAACTTGGAATTGTCAGAAAATTTTAAATTGTTTTTAAAAGATAGGGAAAAGTGGGATTTTTAGTCAAAATTTGAAAGGACAGGGCCCTTTGGTGGCGCAGTGTGGTAACACGTTCGCCTAGTGCGCTGTTAATCCGGGTTTGACTCCCAACGGTGCAAAGAACGCTTATTCAGAGATCTCATAAAGATTGCACTGCTCACTGTAGTCTGGGTTTGGTTCCCTAGGCCTTAAGAGGTTCAGATTCCTCGGAAAATCATAGGTCCAGAGGTTCAAATTCCTCGGAAAACAGTAGGTCCCGGCACAGCATGACCATTGTAGTCTTTGAGCCGTAAAACCACAAATAGACAATTGAAAAGACAGGGAAAACATTCCTAACTTCTATTCTAAATAACTAAACATTGTGTGAACGTGAAGTTTTTTACTAGAAACCAAAATTCGATTCAAAGATTCGTTTGCAATTTGTCAGAGCTTTTGTCAGAAAAGTCAGTGGAAATTCTGGAATTTTTTCTCCAATTTGAGTGGAAACCCTGTTTGTGCATAACACATAGCCATCATTTGTAAATTCTTGTAATACAGTGATTTTCTGTTATGTGCTATATCATCGATATATAGTCTAATATGCAATGCGATAATCAAAATTACTGTGACAAACCTAGATATATTATTGTTAAGAAGTTATTGTAATGGCTTTCTTTTTCCCTCTGCAGGAGCGAAAAAGACTCAGAAGTCGTTACCCACAACGAAGTTTTATAGATGATGAAAGTGAATGTCATAGAATGCTTGTTGTTTACCATGCAACAACGAAAACGAAAGAACCTCTGGCTGGAATCGGTCGCCGCTATGCGCCACCACCATCTCCATCGAAGCAACGATCGCCACATCAAGACAATTCCCGATCTTCATGACACCCAGTGAATTTCTATAGTAACTGAAGGAATACTCTTCATTTAAACGAAGTTAGACATGTATAGTTCAAACAGTTACATTAGACTTTAGTATGTAAGTATTATGCTCAAAAATTCTTGTCAAATCTGAAAATTATCCAATTCTTGATGATGGTTCTTAATGATCCTGCTGATGATCTTATGATTATCTTGTTCTACAACGAATTTCAGGAAATGATCCCACAATAACTCAGTTCCCTCTTTGTGTAAGTTCAGTTTATACGTAATGGAAATGTTTTCTAGAATTTTCTATTCCATCAATTTTCTAAAAAAATGTAGGAAACCATTTTTAGAGATACGGTGGGGGAGTGGTTTCTCTAACAGCTGTGTACAAAGGGAGCTTGGGAGGTTAAACTCCCATTTGGAAAACATTACTCGCTGCAAAATTCGTTATGCATATTTTGTTTTTAAAGGTCCTGAATTTGAAATCCTGTGAAAATTTTCAACCTAGTTTTTCCGTACATAATCAATTTGGCATAATGCATCCAGATTTTCAACTTTTTTAATCAAAACAGTTAATGACATTAGTGTATGTTTCATATTTATTCATCATTTTTTTAAAACAAACTTTTTAACCGTTTTTTGTAAAAAGTTTCTTCCCTTGGATGTGACAGCTATGTTGATTCCTGGAGGTTATTTCAAATTTGACTGTTCAAAAGTTTTAAAGAAAGCCAGAAGAAATAAAAATTATATATTTATTATATTAATATGGGCAATGTGAAGTCACTTTGTTTTAATATTAAAACCAATGTTTCCATATATATATTCAATTAATTCTGGACTTTAAAATAAGTTAATATGAATCAATCTCTTTGTTTTAATATTTTTTAATGATCCGTAAAAATTAATAGTTATTTAGATTAGTGAATAATAGATATAAAAAGTTATAATTATTTTTAATATATAGGAAAGGGTGTTATTTGCTCTTCCTCAAAGCCTGGCATCTTTTGAAATTTATTGCTAAAACAAATTATTCTCAATCAATTGTTCCCTGAATTGTATCACACGTTCAATTCATGAGGGGAATTGTTCACAATTCCTCTCGTGAATTCGTAAGCATTATTGTTCATTATAGATCTCCATTTGAATATCTTATTAAGCTGTGAATCCTGCTTGACCATAAACAATCCAGCGACTGAACAAAAAAAAACAGACAACGAACCCATTGCATTCAAGTCAAGAATCTGCATCCGATACCAAAGGGCATTAAGACTCTATATAAGAAAAGCAGAAACTTTGTTTTCTGTGTTTCTTTACATCATTGTAAATTACTTAATTCAAAATTAACTGTTCTCGTATATTTTAAATTCTGGCCTGCGAATGACAGATGGTCCATTTGAACACGCATGCATGTTGTAAGATATGATCAGTTATTCACATGAATGGTTGAAACATAAAGAATTAAATTCCATTTAATTACATCACATGTAGCTTCACTTTTACGTCTGCCCTACACATAGACTTGCCAGGAATTTCATAAGTGGGGGGTTTACAGAGCTACAACTCACATATTCCTATGTTAAATATACAAAATTTCATTGCAATGGGGGGTTACAATCCCCATCAACACTCCATTATGTATGCCAATGGCCCTACGGTGGCGTAATGGTAATGCATTTATCACGCCATTAATCCTGGTTCAACTCTCAATGGTATCGTAGAACATATGCTGTTTTTTTGCCTTCTCCAGAAAATTGTAGGTACTAGCGCAACATCACTCTTACTGATGTGAAAATACAAGCAGTTTCAACTTTAGATTTTCATCTAATGAATTAACGATCATTAGCAACAAACTAGGTGGGCACTGTTTCAGTCCAAAATGAATGAAATTCCCCATTTGCGTAATGAATTGGTTCACCACACAGTGCAGTTACGCTGTTCTGCGACTTTTCCGATACATCATTGAGCCAAATAATAATTTGCTGGCTCACCATGCCTGTTTCGATTTCCTGCATACTTAATTGTGTGTGAGTGACGTATGGTTTAGAGATCAAGTTGGGCTTGCCGTTCCATCTCGAATTACATATTATATGGTTTTGGAGACATAAAACTATGAACGGGTGATTCAAATGTGTTGGATAATTTTCTGGTTTAGACTTTACACATCACTACCTGTCTTTATATATTGTAAATAGACTTGTCCCAACGTCTATGTAGTTGTAGACAATTTCATAACAACTATGTTAACTAGTCGCTCTAGTCAATTGATCCATTCTTTTTGTTTCGGAAGATGTGGTCATCTTGTTTTACACAAACCATCTCACTGTTATTTTTTCATCATGTTTACTTTTTTATTGTTGTCTTGAAATTTTGTGTGTGTTGGTGTCATTTAAAAGTGTCATGTATGCTTGGTACATGTAACGTCTGGTCTCTAAAAACAACCTTCGACAGGAACGTCCTTCAGTTTAGGTCCCAGTGAGGAAGAGTACTAACGATCTGCTGGTGGAGGTGGTTTATTTATTTATTTTTTTCACTGTAGTATTTGAAATAGTTTAATATAAAAATCTTATTGTTTTTCAAGCAGGGAAAAACTTGTTTGATATTTTTAGGAAACGCAAAACATCTTATTTTTCATTTAAGAGCCAAAAGCATGCCTTTTGAAGTGGCAAACGTGTCTTGTCATTTTGCATGACAAGGGCAACATTCGGATTATTTTCAGAAAGAATAAAGGGAGCAAGGCTTCTTTCTCATACGCAGCCATGAGAGCTGCACAAAATACAGACCTTTGGATTTTGTCCTCTTCATGGTTCTCACAATCATTAGTCCTTGATTTTTTTTTGCCCCAAGTCGGGGCCCTTGAAAACTGAAAAAATGGTTGGTCCTTGAAAAAAAATTCTTGAATTTTTCTCAAAATCTTTTTCTCTCAAGTTTTGGCAAAAAGAAAGAAAGGGTATTTCTCCTTATTTCCGAACAAAGCCAGTAGTGCTTCGGGCATGGTCCCCTTCCTCCCTGGTTTTCATTTTTGTTTTCAATGTCTTGCATTTTTAATTTTTATGTACATTGCGATTGACAATGTGAGGTCCTTGAAAAGTCCTTGAATTTCATCAGGACAAAAGAGTGGGGACCATGTCTTTAATGTTGACTCTAATTTCGAGTCACATTTTGCCAACTGTAATGATTTCTTTTCATGAGATTTCCTATGGTACTGTATTAAGCACTTTGCTGTTATTAATGATTTAGTTTCCAAGATAAGTTAGCCCTGCTATGGAAAACGTTAAGCTGCTTTTGACTTAACTTCAGAGATTATGTTAAGCTATTATTCCTATCTTGGATAATCGTAGCAGTCATGATTGTATAAAACTAAGCCGCCTCTTCTAAATTCTGGTTGAAAGGAATAGAATTATAAATCCGGATAAAAAAGAAAACATTAGTAAAATACTTCTCCGTTCCTTGTGATTAATTGGAATTATATAACAACACTAAAATAATCATTATTAAAAAATATTTATTTATAATATCCCTAGTTGTTTTAAAACAAAAATATTAATTATGTATGTGTCGCTACAAACGGTGTCATAAGATGAATTTCTTTTATAGCATTATTTTTGTAACATTATTTCAGAATGAATTCACGTAAGTTGTATGCCAAGGCCATGTATAAACGAGGGAGTTGCATTTACCCCCCCCCATCAAACACACACATCTGAACAATATTGTTAACTGCTTCTTGTAAGAGGCAGTTAACTATATCTTAACTTATCGCCCCTTCTTTTTGAAATCTTGTACATGGACCTACGGTGGCCTATTAATAAAGTTGGCAATGGAAAGTTATGTGTTCGTAATTTTCAAATATATATGTGTGTGTATAGACAATATCAAATACATATAGACAATAAAAGCTGGTCTCTAGCAATATGCATCGTTATAAAGCAATAACAGACTCTGGTGATTACCGGTAATATCTGAGTAGAAAATGAGTTCCCGAAAAGATATCTAGCTATATAGTCATTAGTAATGAGATTGATTTTGCACTAAACAGATTATGTTTAATCTCACACGTTAGAACACATATGGAACTAGAACCTTGAAAAGGTCTCTTTGAAATTCACCTTTTGAATGAATATTGATGAGTGACCACTTTGAAGACGTCGCGAACCCTTTGTCAGAAAAACTGGTGCACTCAAAATGCACTACTCCTTGACGATTCAACAGTTTTCCACAAAAAGAAAAAAAATGTTTCATCCACAGGAATAATCCATTTTCCATGCAATAGTTTTTGCAGAGAGCACTAATAAAATATTCCATACACAGGAGTGGTCCATTGTAGGTGCAACTGTTTTTACAGAAAATAATTAAAAAAAAAAAAATCCTTCCCCGTAGAGGGTAATCTGTTCTAGGTGCAGCAATTTTTATAGTAAGTTCTATTCAAAAATTGCTACATCACCGAGAGTAAGATATTTCAAGCGTAGCAGTTTTTTAAAAAAAAGAGTTCATGAACCTATAAAAAAAGTTTAAAAAAAAAGGGTCTGTGCTATCATGTCCCTATAACCTTGGATTCCACTCTGGAGAATAGAAACTGGTTAGATGTCACTTTAAATTGTTGATCCCATCCTAAAGTGACTATATGCAATTAAACTTCTAAACAACTAATACACAGTCAAGCAATATTAAATGCCTATTGGCATCCTCCTTACAGAAAAAATATGTACTACTAGTTCAGTATGTCGTTTATTTAGTATTGGTGTTCTAATGGTGCATAAAATTACTTTAGGTTCTGTTTGATCATAGGGCACTGCTTGGTGTACCATTTTAAAAAAAATCGTGCCTTATGATATAGAGCTGTCTTTCATAATATATGTGTTGCATTTATGTTTAATGTGCACGTTGCATTTATGTTTAATGTACGTATTGCATTTATGTTTAATGTATGTATTGCATTTATGTTTAATGTACATGTTACATTTATGTTTAATGTACAAGTTGCATTTATGTTTAATGTATGTATTGCACTTTGATATATGTTTGCAATAGATTGTATCATTGTGTAAATATTTTGTCCTTACTTCCATCACTATACATATGCAAGTATAATTGGGGGTTGTTTGCTTCATTATACAGGGCGTTTCAAAATTATCGAGACTGTTTTAAAACTGTGCGGCAGTATATACTAATGTCGTGGGCAATGTATTATGTATATACAGTAAACTCTACCATTAATAACTTTCAAGGGATTCAGAAAAAAGTTTATTAAACAGAATAAAACGTTAATGTGTTTAATTCTATGCAACATTTACCAGGACTGCAAAAAAAAGTTGTTACACAGAAATAATCATCAATTAAAACAATGTTCGTGAGGAAGTTCACTGTGCATATGTAATAGGTTAGAATATTTTGTGTGGTTTGTTCAGTTCACAGAATATGCTTTGATACACATCTTCCGTAGTTCATGAAAGGAGACTATAATGCTGTAAATGGGTAGTTCTCAAACTGGTTTGTGAACCTCGGTTTCCTTATGTTCTCCACATTAAAAGTTCGCAGTTCATGAACCTGAGAGTTATTTATTCATGTGTATAAGATAAATTTGTGATCCGTGAACCCTTGTTGCTTGTTTTGGTATTAGTAATACAAGGTTTGTGAACTCCAGTTTGCTTTGTTTCACATATGAACTGCGGTTCACAAATCTTCAAATTTGTTTCGATGTTCATGATAGGAGTGTGTTAACCTTGTACTTTTCATATAGCATTGCATACAGAAAAGTTTGCAAACTTCTAATTTTGACTAAACTTCCCCCCAAAATTGCCTTTTGGCACAAAAATAAAATAATAATCATGATGATCATAATTTATATAAAATTAAGCCTGTATTTCTCAAGAAAGAATGTTTGCCAAAGGTAACTAAAACTTAAAAAGTAAGAAAAACCACTATTCTTAGCTAAAATATCTTATCTATAAAGGATTCTAATCATACCAGTCCTTCCTTTCCCATATATATATATATATAAAGGTCTACCAGAAAGTTCTGTCCCATAATATTATCTCAAGTTTCAACACTCATCCCGCATGCACAAAAAAAAAAATGCACATGTTCATTTGAGACATACATGGCTGTCTCTCTTTATCATTGTATTTATACACATGTGCTCTTCTAAATTAACTGAAACAAAAGTGTCTCATTCCATTTATCAAGTAAGATGCTGGCTGTGTAAACATGGCTACCGATAAAATTCATTTTCATTTACCACACTGTATTTTGTACTAATTCCAGAATTCCAACAAGGCAGAAATGCTACAGAAGCCTCTCGAAATTTAGTGGAAGTTTTTGGTGGAGATGCAGTTTCAGATAAATCGTGCAGTAGATTGCTCGAAAAATTTGAAGCAGGTGATTTCGACCTTAATGATAAGCCACGCTTTGGTGGGCCATCTTTGATCAATGATATTGTCAAGACCATGATAGCGCAAGATCCTTTTTCGACAACATCGGAGATTGCAGAAAAGCTTAACTCAGCCCAACAAACCATTTCAGACCATATTTGGAAACTAGGATTGGTCTATAAATATTCCAGATGGGTGCCTCATGAGTTAAGTGAGAAAAATGTGCATGATCGAGTCGCCATATGCACATCTCTGCCTGCTCGGAACAAAAACAAACCCTTCTTGGACCAGATGATAACTGGTGATGAAAAGTGGATTAACTAAGAAAACATTGTTAGGAAAAGAGCATATTGTGAGCCCAGACAACCTTCCCCCTCCACCATCAACCCGAGGTTGAGCCTGAATAAGAGAATGCTGTGTATATGGTGGGACATCTAAGGACCCATATAGTATAAGCTTTTGAACCCTAACAAGAAGCTCAATTCAGAGAGACACTGTCAGCAAATGGATGATTTAAACAAAGAAGTCAAAGAAAAGAGGCCGGCGATATTCAATAAGAAGCACATCATACTGCGCCATGATAATGCTAGACCACATGCTGCTTTGGTGACTCGTCAGAAACTTACAGAGCTAGGCTGGGAAATTCTGCCACATACACCATTTATACTCCACAGGCCTAGCACCCCCCGATTATCACTTGTTTCTCTCCTTCCAAAATTTTTTGAAGGGGAAAAAATTCAAAACTGAAGCAGGTGTCAGTCAAGCACTACTTGAATTCGTCGCCTGTAAGAAAAAGACATTTAAAAAAAATGGTATTTACAAATCACCATCACGCTGACAAGAGGTCATAAGTAACGTCGGAAATTATATTGTACAATAAATGTTATTGAAGGTATGAAAAATTCATTATTTTCTTTTGCTTCCCAAACAGACAGAACTTTCCGGTAAACCTAATATATAACCATACATACTTTTTAACTGGAATAAAAGATGAAGCTCCAAAGCTTTATAATTATGTAGCTGAACTCATTTATAATGAACTCAAAGGGGCTGGATGAAGATGTAAATATGTAATTAATGTAAATTTTTAGTGTAAAGAATGCACTCTTCTTTAAATGCAATTTGTGTATTTGTAAATTCAGTGTATTTGAATTATAAATAGCTTTGGTTTGTATTGGTCAATTTTATGGTTTTGAAACTTGTTTTCATCTTGTAAACTTAAATGTGTTGTTTGCTGTAATTAGCGACTAGAAATCGATTAAAATTTGGTTGTCTGGAGAAGTCAGGGAAGTTTGAAACTGGATTTGGTCAAACATCATGTATTACCTGACATTAAGGTGTTATGGTTTGCAAACCTTGCAGATTGTGTTTATGTGAAAGTGTTTGCAAGGCACCAGACTGTGCAATCCCATATTTGTTATTAAAGATATGTAACAGAAAGTTGTTTGATCAAAGTTCATGTCCAAAGATCATGGTTCATTAACTTCAGTTTGAGAACTACTTTTTGAAAGTATATGCAATATATATCATGTCTACGGTATGATTTTTATAACAATTCCCATAGTTTGACAACACCCTGTATATACTATATAAATGCAAATTTTCCTCAGCGGTGACTGAGGTTTATATCTTGCATACGATAATTATCAAAATCTGATATACAATAATATTCTACAATAGTTTATGTACAATATCGTTAACTGTGTTGCATACTGAAATGCTGAAACTAACATCAAATGTGGATATTTGACGATTAATATTGGCGAGAATTGTGTGTGTTTTTAAGAGTTTGGTGTAATACGTATTTCCCTACATAGGAACAAAATCCGGAGTGAAGTGCCTTTCTTTGCTATTTACCTCCCTGCTATCGCAGACGTTTGTTTTCGATTAGCCTGTCGGATCAGTTGCTGCGATATATTAACTTTACATTTTCATCTATTTTTGTATTGATGTGCGTTTGTGTGTGTATGGCCTGATTTTACTCCTTTTGTTTATAAACAAGACTGACTGGAAAATGTTCCGAAAGAGCAAATCACATTTAGAAAGTAATTTTAGGTGCCTATAAAGAAAATGTTAATGAGTGGTCTATTTTTTACATAAGAGATGTTGACTTTTTAATGATATATATATATATATATATATGAGAATGAGCTTTCTGTGGTGTGTTGAATAAAAAACTAAATGGTGATGTATATGTAAAAAAAAAAAGCGTTGATGTGCAATGTCAATTCTCCTTTGTAAATTTGCAGATTATTGTGATAATTGTATATTTTCATCATTGACCTTTGAATTATTCTTATCCTTTCATTTCTTCATGTAGGACTTCTTACCCCTTTTTACAGTAGAGTACCAGTTATCGGGACTAATTGGAATGATGACCCAATCAGACTGATAATCAATAGGGACATTAGCTAAATCGAACTGATAACAAATTGGGAGGATAGCTAAATCAAACTGATAACAAATTGGGAGGATAGCTAAATCGAAACTGATAACAAACAATTAGGACACTAACTAAATCAGACTGATGACCAGTTGGAGTTATCAATAAGTCACTGATAACCAATTGGGAAAATAAGTCAAACTGATAACCAATTAAGACAATAACTAAATCAGACTGATAATCAATTAAGACAATAACTAAATCACTGATAACCAATTAAGACAATAACTAAATCAGACTGATAACCAATTAAGACAATAACTAAATCAGACTGATAATCAATTAAGACAATAACTAAATCAGACTGATAACCAATTAAGACAATAACTAAATCAGACTGATAACCAATTAGAGCTAAATAATATCCAATAATATAATCCAATGACCATAAAATCAAACACTCCAATAGATATCTGGAAAATTTTTAAAAACTTGCTGCAAATAATACTGTGCATTTCTCATCAAAATAACTTAAAATTAATTAGATTACAAACTGTGGTAATTACACAGCATCTAGATACTGAACAGCTTCGATGGTAATGATGTGGTACATTTAAAATAATGGTCTTTAATTGGTTTTTATAGCAGTGCTGCCATTTCCAATAACTGAAATTCTACTGTATTTGATTCAAATGTGCTATATATATGCTGCCAGATTCGTTCTATAAACTATGTATATCGATAATATAATTATATTTGTGTGACGTTCGCTGTGTATGTAACGTCATAATGTGCATCTCCAATCTAAACATCTAATAAATGGCAATTACTAGATGATGCCATTGTTGCTGGTATTACCACAACCAAAAAGATATTAAGCAAAAATTAACTACAGAAAACTAATAAGGTCAAATGATATACACACATTGATCCTTCCGAATTCAAACGTTAACTACCACAATTTGAAGAAATAATAAAATATGTCATCTGTGGAATTTGTAATCGTTCCTCATGATACTCTTAAGACCTTCAGGTTTATTTGAATCGTGCTGTTGAGTAACCTGTAATTTTCATCATTAACAACAATTCCAAATTTCTGAGGAAAAAAGTATACTTGTGACATGAAAGATATTGAAAAATAAAATAATTTAGTACACATTTATGAGGCAGTCTAGAATCCAGAAAGCTTATGCTCATCTTGATTCAATTTTGGCAACATCCACATCCTAAGTCACTAACCTTCCAATGCTATCTTAACAAGACTCATCCTGCATTGCTTCTATCAATGCTAGTTTAACAGAACTTGCCTTACGTTGCTTCCGCTATCTTAACACCACCACTCACCTTTTATTTCTTCTGTTGATGCTATCTGAGAGTTGTCTGGAATTGCTTCTGCCAATACTTCCTCAATTGGACTTACTTTGCATTAATTCTATCGCTGTTATCTTAATAAGGTCATCTTGCATTATTTCAATTGATTCTATCTCAATTTTAGACTTGTCGTGCATTGCTTTTATCAATGCTATCTTAACAAAACTCATATTGCTTCTATCAATGCTACCTTATTGCTTCTATCAATGCTACCTTAACAAAATTTGTGTTACTTTTATCAATACATCTTTACTTCAAACAACAATGTTATTGTAATGCCAATATGCCCCCTCTATTATAAGCATTTTAATTCTCCAGACACTTCCATCTTTTACTAAAAATGTAAAACAAAACATATTCTAAACATAATGTGCGTATATGCAAAAATGCATATTTGAATTTTATTGTGCTAGCATAAAATATAATCAACCAACCGATTTATTATGTTGGATATATTTAAAACACACAAATTTTCTTTAACCAATATTTACTTGAAGTTTAGCAACTGTCCTCTTTTATTGTATGTAAATTAAGGTATGTAAGGAAGACTGTTAGAGAATGAACTACATCAGAAATGAACATATACTCATCTGTGCTGTTTCTAGAAAAGTGGACTTCAATTTTAGGAATCACTGTTTTTTTTTTGTTTTTTTTGCATTGAATTTAAATCGTCAAAAAATCAGCATAAACTTTCCGGATAGCTGTATTCTGCCTCATTCAGTACTTAATATTATGCTTGTATCGTAATAATGTTGATAATATAAAAAAAATGATATTTTGAGCAGATTTCGTATATACACTCTTAGCATTTCTTTACACGTTAGTTAACCAATTTACAAAGGTTCATTATCTATGATGTGATATATATATATATATTTCACCCTATATGTGGTTAGGAATTTAGTTAGACTTATTCCAAAAGTGAACTTGGCCTACCCCTTTTGGCAACACTGAAGTGAGAGCACAACCGGCAAAACTATAATTTAAAATTTTTGCATAGACTTAATGAAGAAGCAGCCACATGCTGCTAAGAAATAAGTTTTCAAATAGTGTGTATGTTGAGCAAATAATGGAAAAACGCAAGTAGAAGAGCAATGAAGTTTAATAAAAAAATCTAAAAAAGAGCTTCACATTTGGCAATATCATGCCAAAAAATGTCAAGGGGTCACCGTTAAGCTCACTTCAATCATGCCCAGTGCTATCCCTACTTTTAATTAGTTTTGCAAAACTACGATTGTCTTTTGGAAGTGTTGTAAATATAGTTTTGGAGATCCAAAGATAGCTCAGTTTTCACTTGTTACTCCTGTTTCATCACTTCAAGCTTTTTTTAGAACTTCAGAAGGTTTCGAACTAGCTATATATCTAAACCATCTTAGAACTTTCATGTAGTAAATGGAAGTCCTATTTAGCAGGTCCTGGGTTGGGCAATAAAGCTAGCAGTAGACCATATTGCAATAAGAACCTGTTGTACACTTAGTATCTAACCCTACTGCCTTCACCGAGCTTTGAAACTCATTTCATCTGCTGTAAATACAACGCCTGCATTACTGCACACTTTTGAACTATCTAACATTATACACATGCACATTGTTTCATCCATGATTGCTATGCATTTTAGGGCGACATGCAATTCGTTTTTCATGTTCTGTTTTACATTGAACATGAAATGTTAGACGCCATATCAATGTTCCTTATTTTCAATTAAGATGCTCAGTTTTACAACTGTGTTCTGTCAGTGAAAGACGAACAGCTATACTAGATAAGATTACATTTATTGTTTGACTTTTGATTGACACTTCGGTTATAACAACATGCAATGTTACTTTGTTTACAGATCAGCTTTTTAAGTTACCTGGTATGTCCCTTTATCATTTACATATAACCGTTTGTCCAAGAAATATAATCATGTTAATTTTCAAGTAAAAGATGGTTTTTGCAACTGAGCATCTTCATAAAAGTACTTCATTCATTTTCATAATCCCACTTCAGCAATATTTATCATGTTTTCCAGAATTGTTTTTCTGGTATTGGAGAATTTCTTACCAAAGTTTTTCATAGCTAATGCAACACTTTATCGATAATATTAGTTCACCATATTATCATTAAAAGATTAGAAACTATTTTCAAATCTTTGACCATTGGGAAGAGTTGCACAGCATAAACGAATGTGTTTAACTCTTTCACTCGTACCGGCATCTTCGATGCTTCTGACAGTTGCTCCCTCTATGTTACTAAAGTGCTTACACAGCCGGTCAAAGCATTATCTTCTGTAACCCAGTCAATTAAATCTGGGTTATACTGGCCGCTCAACCTATGTATTTCCTGCAGTTAAAAGGCTCACTTTGTAACTTAGAACAAGAACATTGCCTTATGTTTCAAAGAATGGGTAAATCTGTATCCCGATCTTCTTATATTAATCTTCTTTTATTGCTGATTATTAAACTTGCAAATTTTCATTGTTTTGTCAATTTTTTCTGTAATTTAGCAATTTGATCTTCCAGATGATATTCTTATGCAAATTATGTAATTACCCATGTATAGATTGTCATTGCCTTCTTGCTACTTGCACATGCAGTAAATTTATGTAAAGATGGAGGCTACAGAGTTACAACTCCATATATTTACAAAATTGTCTCATAATGTGGGTTGTAACTAATCCCCCATCAACCCCTGCTGCATACTGCCAATTCTTCCTGCTTAGTAGCATGATTTATTACTTAGCTCTAAATGATTATGTATGGCGTGTTATTAAATGGGAAAGAAAACTTACTGGTAATGTTGATTTTGATTCATCAAATTGTTTTTCCATGTTGCCCTGTTAAATGCATAAGAGTTTTTTGTTTGAAAATATGCAATATGTGAGAAAACCAAAGACTATAAAAGATTACATCTCTTCCTTGTTTGATTTTTCATAGTTAGTGGCTGAGTGGCATGAATCACATTAATTGTAACTAATATAGGGACATGAATCACATTAATTATAACTAATGTAGTGACATGAATCACATTAATTGTAACTAATGCAATGGCACGAATCACATTAATTGTAACTAATTAGTAGTGACTGTAAAATGCTAGTATTTCTCAAATAATAGTTAAGGGGACATCCATAAATGATGTTGGAAGTTTGCTGTGCATGTAACAGACTATTATCAGGGAATGGGAAATCACGTGACAAGGGGGTGGGAGGTCCCGAAAATAACCTCAGAAAGTGTGACATCATTTATGGACGGCCCCTAATTAAAAAAACTGTAAAGCTAATAATCAGCATTGAAACATAAACTGTAATAATAGTAGCGATAAAACACACTGTGCAAATAATTCAGGTGAAAATTCACGGGTAGTCACAGTTTTAGCTAAGAACAGTGGCATAGTAAAGGGGGGGGCTCAGGCTCCTCCCCATTGGATATCAAAACACATTTTTCTAAGGTGGCATTGCCTAATCTTCTTTAAAGCAATTTGAGCCTCCCTCCCCGTGAGTTTTGAATTGGTACCATACCGGCTAAGGTGAGTTATTAACAATTGCTTCAGCAGGAAAATTGCCAGCATCAGAATAAAATAGTCTATTTCTGTTGTGAAACATAGTCCTGGGGTTGGTTCCCTAAGCAATAAAAGTTCAAATTCCTCAGAGAACTACAAGTTCCGATGCAGCAAGACTTCATATGTCCTTGTGACACAAAACGTTTACTTCCTGGTTTTTGGACTGTAATAATACCTACGGCTTTATGGGAAATCAGAACCAGCCTATTCCATCTGGGGAATCAAACTAGATTCTATTTATAATTTTACATTTTGTGTCATCTAAAACTGTATTGTAAACAGGAGTAAGCTGCCAGAACTTTAATAGCTAATTCCGCTGAAAGTCCCAACATATTAAGATATAGCAAAAGAATTAACAATCAATTCTCACGTTCAAAAACATTTTAACAAGTGGTTCCAAATCACCATTGAGTGTAAATCGTGATTATACTCTGACACAACTTGAACCAGGGGTGTGACAAAAAATGAAGAGATCATGATTCGAAGTTGTGATATTTGTTACTGTTGCACATCGATTTACTGTGAAGGGGGGACGGTGCTGTATTCCTAAACAGGTTTTGACATTTGGTGTTGCCAAGGACAGATTGGCTAAAGTGGGAAAGTCGAGCATAACTGGCATACAGAAATGCACTGATGTTGTCATTCAATATCAACCATGATCTGCCCCGGAAAGCGATCAATAGATGGAATGCAAGAACATCCTGAGGCCACCCAGTGCTCCTACAGGAGCCACCGAGCCCCGTATGACAGGTAGAAACAAGTCCCAAATCCAGAGTGCACAGACGATCATCCATCCCTATCCAACAGCCTGGCCAATGTCCCATGCACTCGCAGGTAGAGTCAAATCTCACTACAAGCGACAACTGCCACACAAGCAAAAACCAAAGTCTGACAGTCCCAGACCAGGATGAAAGAACCTCCGAACATATTCAGAACCGATCTCATGATTTGGGGTTAAAGGGGAAAATGTGGCTTAATATCTAATAAAAGGAGGTTGAGCGCCCCCCCACCTTTCATAATCCACTGCCATGAACAAAACTTACACAACACAGCAGTAATTCGTAATTTTGGCTCAAATTAACAGTAGTGTTGATTATTTACACTGCAGCATCATATGCTGTTTCTATAAGAAGGCTTTTGTAGGCTAGCTTTTGCAATATGCAGACCTAAGCAGCCACATAGAGCTACTTCTTCTACATTTTTATTTACTACCTGTTTCTTCTACTTTGCAAAACCTTGCGGTCATAGTGGTTGAACCTCCGGAGGCAACCCTTCTCATTAATCCCCAATTAATTTACCATATCCGTTCACATATTTCACACTGCTCACTGTAGTCCGGGGTTTGGTTCCCTAGGCCATAAGAGGTTCGGATTCCTCGGAAAACAGTAGGTCCCGGCGCAGCATGACCATTGTAGTCTTTGAGCCGTAAAACCAAAAAGAAAGCCAAACCGTTCACATATTGGAA
>QLNU02015270.1:107012922-107065747 GCA_006491805.2 Dysdera silvatica | reverse complement strand
GTTATTATGCCCAATAGCATCAATTATTCGAAAGGCGCACAACCCACCCCCTCCCCATTTTCTTTATATAAACTATGGTGATTTCATAAACGAATGGTTCCCTAAATTTAGTCGGTTCTTACTATTACGTCCGCAAAAAAACTTCATAGCAGAGGTGTAGTCGAGGCCTAGCGGCGGTAGAGCACTTCTTTTGGAGACCTAGCGGCACTAGGACAAAGTTTTAGGAAATCATACATTTTAAAAACAAAATTCTGTTCAAGTTGTAAATAAACTATATGTGGATTCTACAATTTTATTAAGAAAATTGCTTTAGAGCAATGACCCTAAAATTTTGAATAAATCAACTAAGAATCGTGGGAATTTAAACGAAATTACAGCTTGGAACACGTGTCATACATTGTGTTCCGAAAATATAAAAAAGCCACAATGCATTGACACAACAAAAGCAACAAGGGCGAAAAGTAAAATTGTAAATAACCCGGGAATTTTGGGCAAATTGGAAACTTTGAATATAGAAATGAAAATAGCTAGAATAAAGGAGGTAGTCCCGTCCGCGCCTTTCTTTTTATTGGTCGATTCGACACAATCGACCAATCGGAAGAAAGATGAGGACGGGACTACCTTTTTTATTCTAGCTATCTTGGTTTCTTCCCATCAAAGTTTCCAATGCGTCCAAAATTGCCGGGTTTTTTACAACTTTAGCGAAAAGGAGGACTTTTGGCTATCTTTTTCAATTGTTTTCTTTATTTTATTAGCTCACTTCAGAGGTCATTCCTGGTTTAGTTTGGCTGGGCACATGCATTTGTGTCACATTATTATTATTTTACGCTTATATGCCCCGAAGCTATATGCTGTAGGCAGTGTGGGATCCAGAATGGATTGAGTGGACCCGGATGGGGTGGGGATTTGCACTGCCAGCTCAACAACCCATACATAATGATAATTTCTGCCCCTATCAGATTAATGGGCTATTGACTGGTTAGGGGGTTCCCTGACCACTCCGTGGATACACCCCTGATTTAGAAGAGCGCTAGGCAACTTTTTTTAGGACTACATCACTTCTTCATAGATTCAGTATTTGTGCACATGCGTGTGCGGACGCACACAATAATGGAGCTGTAAGTCTCTCTTAAATTTTTTAATGAAATTGACAATTACGTAAAAGCGCGCGCACGCGTTTATAGTCCATTATTGGAGCGTTACCTGTTAGGCTACTGAAACGCCATCTAGTGAGTGACTGAAATTACTGCTGGTGATGAACCAACTCTATGGAGAGTAACTAGCGCGCCACGTGGGGCCCAATACGACATCCAGATAATAGAGAATATAATATATAAAATATATGTGGTATAGATTACAGTGTAAATTGCACAACATGACTTTATTCAATGTGAAACAACGAATTTTACGCTTGTCTTCCAATAAAACTGCGTTCAACGCTAAAATAATGTTTGAAATATAGTGGAATTCCAATTATCCGGACTTCGATTTTCCTGGATCATTCAAACACCCGAATTTTGATTTTTCTGAGTTATCCGATTACCTGAACCTCGATTTTCTGGATCATCCGATTATTCGAATTTCTCTTTTCTAGATCATCCAATTATCCGGACTTCGATATTTTTTGGACCATCCAATAATCGGATTCTGATGCTTTATTTAGGTCACATCCTTATAAGTTGTAAGCGACAACTTGCTAATACTTTATGACACTAGCACATCTAGTTATCCGGTCCTACCCAAGTTACTCCGGATATTTGGAATTCTACTGTACAAATGTAAGAAATGGAAGTACATTATTTTTCTTGTGTTACCAGGTGGCTTGGAGGATCGTTTAAAGATATACTATGACTCACCACGCTGAAAAAGGACACCACCTAATGGCGGAAGCCTTGGAGAAACAGAATATTCAAACACCGAGTGGAGGAGGTTGCTGTGGTCGAGCTCCTAAAGGGAAAATCGAAGAAGCTTGCGAATTATATGTAAAAGCTGCGAATTCCTTCAAACTGGCTAAAGATTGGGAAACAGCGGGAAAAGCATTTGCAGAAGCAGCAACACTGGAAGTTGATAACAGAAGACCACATGAAGCACAATCTCACTTTGCAGAAGCTGCAAAGTGTTATAAAAAAGTTAGCAACAAAGAAGCCGCCAAATGCCTCGAGAAATGTATAGAACTAGCAACGGAGTTGGGACGAAACAGAGTTTCAGCCAAACATCATCAAACATTAGCAGAAATATACGAAGACGAAGGTAAGGATTTACAAATATATATATATGTGTGTGTGTGTGTTAGCTAGGAAATCAAACCTCGGGCTCTAAATCAGTAAGGGGAAAAAAAGACAAACGTAGAGTTTGGGTATATTTTGATGGCCTATTTTCTGATAGTGCCTATTTTCCGAGTTTGTCTATTTTTGAAGCGTGTATTTTCTCAGTTTGACAATTACACTTACCTTTACCTATCCGTTCTAAATTTTGAAAGTTTACAGTTTAGGCTAGAGATGACAAATTTATGACGCGCATGTATTTTTTATTTTTTAGGTTCATCAAATTCAGATTATTTAAACTTTTTAGCTCGATAGCTATAAAAATATATCTTTATTCATTGCCATTCCATTTTTCATGCAAAATGGGGATATGAAAATTTATGGTACGTCGTACGAAATTGTGGGAGTAACGTAGTGCAGGTAGAAAGATGTAGTTATCATTAAAAGATTTTAGCCCATTTTGACGCATAGCTACAAATAGGTTCCCCTCACCCTTTTGGTATAGGCTTTTACATTTTCACTACAGTTTCTTCCTTCCTTTATTCCCTGTTTGTTTGTTAGTTCGTCCTAGCTTTTAAGAATTGTTATAATGCAGGAATTCTCTTATTGCATGATGTGCATTTTTCTTTCTTTTTTTTCTTCTTCCTTCATGCGTTCAAACGAACGGTTTTCTTTCCTGTTGTTAATAGTAACACAGACTTTTTAATATTTAAAAATGATCACATGTAATTTTTTCTCATTTATAATTTGTGCACAAAAAACTCGCCCCGGTGGCTTTGTGTGTTGACCATTATTTGGCAATTGTGTTATCCCTGTGAAGGGTAATAATATCTTACATCCTTATATACGGAGAAAGAGTGCATTGTTCCTCTCCTCGTTGGTCTAGCGGTCAAGGCACTCCGGGCCACTGGCGTACACAGAGGGGGGGTGTTGATGTGGGTTGTAACCCCCCATTGCGATGAAAGTTTGTATATTTATCCTATGAATAAATGGAGTTGTAGCTCTGTAACTCCTCATTCAGCCTTTAACCTCACAACCCTTATGAACTTTCTGCGTACACCTATGCCTCGTGCTCAACTGGGGGACCCTAGTTAGACTCTAGGGCGGGGACGGCGTCTCTTTCTCCTATACCTATGAACGCTAACTTGAGCTTATAGGTAGGTGTCGAAAATTATTAAGTATGATAATTTGTGCAGTTACCTCTTTCTTTATTTTCAAGGAGAATGCAAAGATTTGGAGAAAAGCATTCACCATTACAATTTAGCAAGTGAACTATTTTTCCTGGAGCAGTCTAACAGTGGAGCCACCAAGTGTCACCTTCAGGTGGCTAAACTAAGCGCCCTAGCTGGTAATTTCACAAAGGCAGCTGATATCTATGAAGAGAGCGGAAAAACAGCTTTGGAATCCAGTCTCTTGAAATATACGGCAGTGGACTTGTTTCTAAGAGCTGGACTTTGCAGGTACTTAACAGAAAATTACTTTAGCTTAGAAGTGTGTAGAACTCAATGGCATAGCTACTTATTTTTAGGGCACTTATGCAAGAAATTATTTTGGAGGCCCCTATTTTTATTAAAACAAGGGCCCAAAAATAGAGCGAGAGTTCCCCAGTTGCCGAAAGTCAGTAGGCTTCGCCTGCTTTTGTTATATGGTGGCTACCTTCCTGGTAGAAGCGTTCTTTTTGGGATTGCATTCCATTATGCTCATTTTTTAAAGAGAATGCATTTCAGCATTCTCATTTTTTAAAGAGAGTGCATTCCATTATGTTCATTTTTTTTAAAGAGAATGCATTCCATTATGCTAATTTTTAAAGAGAATGCATTCCTTTATTCTCATTTTTTAAGGAGAATGCATTCCATTATGCTCATTTTTTAAAGAGAACGTATTCGATCATGCTCATTTTTTTAAAGAGAATATATTCCATTATGCTCATTTATAAAAAGAAAGCATTCCATGATGCTCATATTTTAAAGAGAGTGCATTCCATTATGCTCATTTTTTTAAAGAGAATGCATTCCCTTATGCTCATTTTTTAAAGAGAATTCATTCTCATTTTCCATTTCTTTACACATAATTCGATCTTTGGAACTCATTCCCATTCATGACATACGTTCCCATTCTTCAAACGCGATTCGGTCTTTGGAATTCACTCAATTTAATTGGAATTGGTCCTTTTGGAACGTTCACTTCCTCACTAAATGTGAAAGAAAATGATTATTTTTAAAAGGATGTCACTTCCGTTCCCCCGCACACTGCTACTTAGTTAAGCCACGCATTAACATTGCGTGACGAAGCATAAGTTGAAAATTGTCCTTTTACTAGATGCATGAACGAATCAAAGAATATGACACAGGTTTATATAATTTATATTATCCTTTCCAACATCGTATCAATGTTAATTATATTATTTTCATATATTAATGTTAATTACATTATGTTAATGATAGTCACTTAATGTTAATTTTAGTAGTTGTATTATTTTAGAAGTTATAAATTTTTTTAGCAATAAATTATTTTAGCAGTTATATAAACAGGTTGTTAGCACATTCAAGTGCACTAGAGTAAATAGAGTAATAAAAAGCAGTTATACAGCAATGGAACTCTGTCTTCTAACTTCCCAGAAATTGTGCCACATTTTAATGGGAAAAGAATTATATCAAAACACGTCTAAATGTTTTATAGTTCATAATACAGTGGTTCCCATCCTTTTTCAAGCCACGACCCACTTTTATAGTTGCTACGTAATCCGCGACCGCCTTTTATACAAAACAAAAGAACAACGATCCTCTCTGTCCGTCGCTGTCACATTTGCATAATACAAGCGTTTTTAACAGAGTAAAGAAAACGCGTTAAATATAAAATATTATAAAACATGTATCATACCGAAACAATACAACTTATAACCCACAAACACCAAGGAAATCCTCTGATAAAGAGAAGGATGATAAATGATACAGAGGGTGTTTACACATATTTATAAAGACTTTGATTTAAAAAAATAACAGCGAACCGGAAAAAATCCGGCAAGAGGCTATTACCTGAAAAGTGAAAAATCGTTTGCGACTAAAAATTTAGTTTGCGCTGTGAAATGGTTTACGAGAGGAAGGCTATATATTTGCCCTTTCCGAAGAGAAATATTCACATCCAATAATTAAAAAACAACGTGAGAAGCATGGTTTTCAAGTTTCAAAGCATAAAATAAGTGATATTATTAATGTAAAATGAAAAAATCGTCGGGCTATAATATCAAGGGGGAGAAGAAAAAAACAAAGAAATATCCCAAAATGGTTCATATTTCTTCTAACATTTCTAAAGTGCAGTCTACGGTTTTACTAGAAAATCCAAAACCTCAAAGAACTATTGCAAAAGCATTGCATACATTAGTAGCAACTATAAATAAATAAATTAATAAAGATTTGAATTTAATCAAAGCAAAAAAAGTGCAGTTTATCGTCTGCTACCTCGGCATGTTGCTGAGCGGAAGACAAAATGCAGATTGAGAAACTGGTATGTAGCACTACGCGGAAATAAAATAAACAACGTTTTAAGTGTAGGATTTTATTTTTTAATTAAACCCAACGCGTTTCGGACGGAACTTTGGTCGCCCATCGTCAGGAGAGTCACATAGGACGGATGGTGGTAAACAAACGAAGTGTTGCCGATGTACAAGTTAGTTGTGTTGCCAGTTGATGGCGTTTGGTGTTGACTGCCGCGCCATCTATCGGGAGTAAACCGAGGCAAATTAGCGGGTTGTCGCTCTATGATTATATTCTTCTAGGCTTGGCTGAGAAACGGAGTGGACCGAAGATCATTGATAATTTGATCGGAATGTTTAAAAATGCAGAACGCTTCCAAAAAATCCAATTCTATTGGAGACCTGGATTGATGGATGATAGTGGCGTCATTGAAATTAAAACGATGACCGCTCTCCCAGTAGTGGACTGCGATTGAAAACTTATTAAATTCAGCCTTCTCGACGTATTTTTGGTGTTCTTTTAATCGATGGCGTATGGCGCGTTTGGTCTAGGCAATATACAATAAATTGTACTGGTAAAAGATCTAATATACTCTTCAGCGTTGAAGCGATGGGAGACAATCTTTGAGCCTAGATGGATGGATTTTGTTGGTTGGCGAGAAAGTTACCTTGAAGTTGGCGTTGCGAAGAATTTTTGCAACAGGCACATTGATTTTTGGGAAGAACGGAAGCACAACGGAACCGGAAGATTGTTTAGGAAGGTGTGGAGAGAGAGTGGTAAGAGTAACATGTTTTGAAAATTTGTTGACTATTAGGTTGATGATATTGGCGTGGAAAGCTCTATCAACGGTGATGGATTTTATGAGGTTGAGTTCCTGAGAGAACGCTGAAGGGGTTGAACAAACCTTAAGAGCCCTGTTTACGAATGTGTGAAATGCAGCCATTTTTTGTTGAAATGGGTGACAAGACTTTACGTGAGGTAAAAGTGGAACTCCGAAAGTCTTACGGTAAACGGATGTGGTAAATTGGCGACCGACTTTTTTAACCAAAACATCGATGAAAGGCAGAACGTTGTTTTGTTCTATTTCGAGTAAGAATTCCAGGTGCGAGTCTATTGCGTTAACTACCGGGAGAATGTAATTCATTTGGTTGGAAGGGTCTTCCCGAATGATGGAAACGTCATCAACATAACGAGTCCAAAATTTGAAGGTGGTGTTCTTGAAAAGTTGAACTTCAAAATAGTGTACGTAGATGTCGCCAAGAATCGAGAATAATGGATTTCCCATTGCCAAGCCTTTGGTTTTCTGGTAATGATGGCTTTTAAAAACAAAATATGTGTAATTGATGCAGAATGAAGTTAAGGAAATGAGTTCACCTATTTCGGGTTGTGCAAAACGATATTCCGCCAAGCGGTGCTGAAGACAATTAAGAGCCCCCCGCACAGGGATATTGGTGAACATGGACTTGATGTCTAAAGAAGCGATAGTACAGTTACTAGCGGAGAATTTAGAAAGTTCGTTAACAAATTGGAATGAATTCTCTCACGTAAATGAGCTCGATGCGGTGACTGGGGGAAAAAACCGACACCAAAAATTTGACGAGTTTATAGGAAATGGTGCCAATACTTGAAACTATTGGGCGGAAAGGAATGCCCGGTTTATGTACTTTCGGAAGTGCGTATAACTTGGCAGATTGTTATATAAAAGTCATTTAGCAGAAAATAGATGGAATTTTTTTTAAAAAATTGACGAATCATGGACTTATTTAAATGACTGTGATAAAAAAAATCGATATATTATAAAAAAAAAAAAAGGCTCGAGAGACTCAAACTTTGGTTCAAAGACAGCAAAGAAACTTTGAGTAAAGGATTTATGGTTATCGCTGGCATTTCTTATAACGGAAAATTAAAAATAAGAAAATTGAAAGAAATAGTGACAATTAACTTTAGATATCGTCAAAATAATGTTCTGACTCCTATTTTTAAAGAAAATATTCCAAAACTGTATCCTATTTACTTTCAAATTGTGGAACTCCATCAGGACAAAGCGAGCAGCTACACCTCCAAAAGTACAACCGCATTTCTAGAAAAAATGAGACAAGAAACTGGAATCAAGTCAACACCAATTAGCCATATTCCTACCCAGTCTCCAGATGTAGCACCGATGGCTTATTGTGCATTTGGACTTTTAAAACAATCTCTTTCAAAACGCCGACCCACTACCTTGGATGGACTGTGGAAAGCTGTGGAGGAGGAATGTGCAAAATTTCGCTTGCGACTTCACAAAAAACCCTACTGTCGTGGAAATCTAGACGTTATGTGATAGTTCAAAGACAGGGCTATCAGATAGAATACGGTAAAAAATAATTTTTTTATTGTATGTATTTTATTCGCGCTATCAAAGTCGCCATAAATGTTTAAACACCCTCTGTATGTGACATATATATAAAAATTCAAACAATTTTAGTTCAAATTTAAGCAATCTACCATATAACAACCCATACCCACTATTTATATAGTTTATGTAAACTTGCGAAAAGGTTTTTTATAAAATTTGAATTTTAATATGTAATGCTTTCATGTAGGTTACATACATACACGTCAACAAACGCAGAAGAAGCAGCTGATAAAATGGCGGAATTGATGGCGGGTTACGAAGATTCGAATCCCGCCTTTGCTGACAGTCGTGATGCCACTTTCCTGAGACAAATTTCTCAAGCTGTATCTGCCGGCGACGTGGATGCGTTTAACGAGGCTATTCGTCTTCATGAATCTGTCTCCAGGTTAGAGCCGTGGTATCATGAAGTGATAAAAGCTATCAGGAAGTATGTTACTGGAGTTCCCGATCTTTGCTAGACATTTTTCAGTCACATGACATAAGTGTATATCTACATGTATAACATGAACATTAGCATATTTATAGGCTGCGCATGATTAAAGCATGGCTGTTTAACGCCTCTTATTAACGGATGTTTATTGAAGAAGCTGTCGAGATGTTTAATGAACTTGTTAAGCAAGAGAATAGGGAAGAAAGAGTGCATAAGTAGTTCACAAAATCATCACCAGGTGGAAAACGGAGTTAAGTGGCATCATACTCAAATACGTCTATAAAGTTACATTTATTTTTTAAAGAAGCACTTGTTTAAATAAATATTGTTTATTTATAATTCACTTATTTTTATTTCTGCTAATTATGTAACGAGCAAAAATTATCATTGATACAAAACTGTTTACCCACCTGGTGAAAATCTTTGGAACTATATAGTTAATTTGTGTTTTCAGAAACTCTTTCTATATTGTCTGCAAATGTGAACAGCTCTCAAATAGATGTTTTCTCTATAAGGGCATTAAATAAATGAATTTTAACGGTATATATGTAAGATGTTATGACAAAATGATATTGTAATGAAAACATTGTTGTGTTAATTATTGAGTACTGCCATTGGTCTAGCTTCAAGGTCAAGGGGATTAACCCCTACGTCAATGCACCCCACATAGCATTTATTTGTAATATTCGTTTTCTAAGGAGGTGGGTGGGTAAGCTCCCACTTTATAACACCAATGAGTACTGCTTACGATAGGATGTGGGCAGTTACATTAATGAATGTACATAGCTACTTTCAGTCTCCGCATTATAATGTAAACAGTTATTTTAGTTCTAGAATTCCAAACGAACCTTTTGCAACAGGGCGAAGCCAGGATCACCTACGTGACAATTGAACTCAAACTTACCAATATTGCATTGCTTTATAGAATTTATATAATTATTAGGAGAAAAAAAAGTGTTTAATACTATCGTAGGGTTTATGAGGAATAGTATATTAATATTTTTTACTAAAAAAAATAGTCTTTATTTTTTTTCTGGAACCTTTCACAATTGTATTAACTGTGTAACCTTTTCACTCACTTTTCTGGCTTCACCCAACAGTAAAGCTCCAATTATTCAAATGGCCCATGTGGTGGTGCAATACTAACACGTTTACTTAGCGTGCCGTTAATCCAGGTTCGACTGCCGTAGGTGCCAAAAATAATGGAATGTTTACTGGGACGTGCCAACGTTTTGAAGAGTGGGGGGCAAGCGATCATTTACGGCCACAAACTTGTGGCGCCATCTGTCGCGACAAATACCCAACAGTTGTTATAAAATGTTAGATAAATTAATTGTTAATTAGATGTTAATTAGTTAATTAAATAGTTAAAATAAACTGAATTACAAAACAACAACCACTTGAACGATTTCAATTTTACTGATTTCGCAGAGCACCAAGCTTTAAGATCGATAGTTTCACAAAGACTGAAAGAAAATGTACAGGTAAAGAGACGCTAATTTTTTGAAGTATTAGATACGCCAGGTGGCCCTGTCAAAGTAGTATTATTGACGGTATGGTGCTGACATTTATTGACAGAAAACGAAATTAAAATCTAAGTTTCTTTCAGCTTTGCTACATTAGTGGAAATGTTTAATGTTATTTTTGAAGTTAAAATTTTAATAGTATTCCTCGATAGGGGGGGGGAGCGAAATATGCCTTTAGCCCCTCCTCCTCCTCCTTAACCAAGACTGGGGGGGTGAAAAAATCCTGCCCCCTATTGGCACATGCCTGAATGCTTATCAACACTGTAGTCGAGGGGTTGGTTCCCTGGGCCTAAAAATTTCGGATTCTATGAAGAAAATGGAGACCCACTGCCCTACGATGACGTAATGATAACGCATTTTTCTTTCATGCATTAACTTGTGGACTTCCACAATAGAAATAGCACTTGTTCGTTTTACTGGTTTTGGTTATTGCCATTTAATGTTAATGGTTATTGCCATTTGGGATACTTAGAAACGCAAGCTTAATAATTACAATTTTTAAAATTGATAACAGTCTTGATTATTTTCTTCTCTTTCCCTTTATGTTTTCGCAATTGGTAATAATCCAAATTTCTATTTCACATTTTTATAACTACCGTATAGAGTTTAACTTCGTTAGTTTGTCAACAGTATATGTAATTGCGCTCCGAATTCTAAAATTATGAGCGGTCTTCCGTTTACCATCGAAGTGTGCACACGTATCGCTCCGCCAAAAGGCCATACTAATTTCTTTAACATTGTATTCGAATTAATTTGTCTGTTTGCGCATTACTTATTTCAAACGTTTATAGCTTATTGTTAGATAAATATTATTCTTAACTGGATGAAATTACTTAATTTCATCGTAACTATTCGCCGCACTGGTAATTGACATTTATTTGTTAGATTCTATCACTACCTATTAGCTTCAGTCATCTTACAATAGTACGCATGACATTTTTCTGCCCATTATATAGCGTTGAGTTTTGGTCATCATGGCAGCAGAAGCTCAGATTCTTCGCAAAACTATATATCCTTAAAATAAAATAATAATCTTCAATATCTTTGCAGAATAAAAGCACAAAAAAAAATCCTTATTTTATTTCCAATTTCTTAATTGTGAAAAGAGTAGCAATTGGTGGCTTTTTTTTTCTTTCTCTCATTGCACCGCCCCATTGGCGGTCTTCCACACCTCAGTAGTGTGTGGTGACATTTTTCTTTAGGCAAGCAATTTTTTTTTTTTTGAGATATGTAAACAAGAAAGTAAATTTTATATTTATAGTACGTTACAGCTAGTCCTATTTAAATAAAAATTCCAGTCTTCTATTTTTTTGGCAAATATATAAATAACACTTTTGTGAAAGTTGGAGTTCTTTTTCATATTTGTAATAATTTTTTTTTCAATAGAGAGCAAGAATAACTTCACCAAATGCAATAAAAATTACTATCGATACCACTAGATGGCAGCATTATCGTTAACATAAGCTATTAGAAAATTGCTTATCAGATTAAAATTATTTCACTCTTACGCGGCTTAAAAAATTAAAACAATTAGTATTTATAAATTTAATTGACGTTTAATTTGACGAACTCACAGATTTCAAGCTGAAAATACGATAAAATAGGAAATAAAAATACGATAACAATAATTTTAAGTCGGAGCTGCGTTCATAGTGATTCATAGTTAACCATTTCTGGCTAGAAAGCAGGAATTGCATTGCTTTTGATCTGACTTCAGTGCTACACTCAGATCGTAACGCCATCCAGTGACAAAAAATTGCAAAGTAGTTAATTTGACCTCGGACAAAATTTCGGGTACAAAACACAAATTTTGCTGAACTTTTATAATTAAGTTTTCTTTAATTTAAATTGGCAATGGAAATGTGTTTCAAATTGATATTAGGCAAGCAATGCTTACATTGCTTCTATGGACAGCACGCCACTGCCACACCTTCCTTTCCGGCGTTGGCCGGTTCCTGTAGAGTTTTCGGCTGACTCTAAAGTGTGTTTCCGGACCAAGAGTTGGGACCGTTCTCTGTGGTGGCTTTCCTGATATCTGGTATCGGTTCACGTTAAATGACGACACATATGCGAGCTGCATTTTTGTGTGCTGTGTATGGTCGACAATCGAATACTCCCTTCCCCCCCCACCGTCTAGCAGTTAGTTACGCTGTCTGAGCGTCCTGTCTGGGATTACAGCGCCGGCTTCAGCGACTACCCTTCCCAATTCCCCCCCCTCCCTTTTCCCTCTACTACTATTCCTCTCTCTCTCTCTTACGTATCGTTTTGACATAAGAAGAACACGATGTGACTGTAAGGAAATAAACTTTTCCACTTGAATAAACACTTAATGCACACATATTTCACTTTTCCATAACTATGAATAAAGCTCTTATAACGGCATGCTATTTTGAGAAAAAGCGAAGTAGTAAAAAAATTGAGGTTTTACCTCAATCGGTGCTGTTCTTTCTACTTATCGGGTACAACGTTTGTAAATTATACTAATCGCTTTTTTTTTTCTTTTTTTTACTTGCACATATGAATTTCTGCAACAATTCAGAATTTTGTTACCACCTAAACAGATTCTTGATCCTCCCTCAATGTTTACCAAGCCGAATGATTGGAGTTTTGCTGTGGTTTTACATCCAATTTTTTATTACAAAATGCAATGTGCCTTGCCTAAATCAAAAAAACACTTCCTCAATGAAGTTTTTCAATGTATAGATTATAGATGTATCAAAACTTGAAGCATTCTGTTTCAAAACCCAATATTAATTTTTGATTTTTTATATGTAATGGTATATGTACATAATCTTCATTTTATTATACAGGGTGGTCCTAAACTATATGTCAAAAATGTAAAGGCAGGTAGAGGGGACCTAAATAAGCAGATTTCGTATAGGAATGTGTGTGCGGTAATGACACATTAAAGCGCTAGCTTGTAAAGCAGTATGAATCACAGGAAACTGAAAAGACAAGTAAAGACAAAAGAAAACAAAAATTTATTAATAGTTTACAAGAGGTGCCCGAAAGAGCGGCCACCAACAGCGATACAAGATTCACAGCGACGGCGCATGGATCGGCGTACATTAGAAAAGACGTCAGGCATGTCGATCACATGTCCAGCAGCAACAGACAAGCGGGCAACAAGATCTTCTTCAGATGTGACGGGACTCTCGTACACCAGGCTTTTAATATGACCCCCAAAACAAAAAATCCAAGCAGGTTAAATCAGGAGGACGCGGTGGCCAGGGACCTGGACCGCCCCGTCCTATAAAATGCTGGCCGTAGACAGCGTCCAGGTGATTCCTGACGTTTCGACTGAAGTGAGCTGGGGCTCCATCGTGCTGGAACCACATTCGTCTGCGAACAGCTGGAGGAACATCGACGATCCGGCTGATTCCTATCCGGGAATCGCTCCCTGTACATCCTTTGAGCAGCTAATCCATTTCCTTGTGCAGCCCCATACATGAAATGCATGTCGGCCAGCTCCGCATTGGTGAAACGATGCATGCTGCTCGAGATCCGTGCGGGAAATGATGAATCCAGCTAGCGAAGCGCTTTTATACGCCGCAGTCATCAGCGCTCTCTACCGGCTCAAGGCGGCATTACCACACACACAATCCTATACGAAATCTGCTTATTTAGGTCCCCTCTACCTGCCTTTACATTTTTGACATATAGTTTAGGACCACCCTGTATATATACGAATACGTTTTTCCTTTGATTTCACCTATATTTTAAGTTCGTTTGATTTTTAATTGAATATTAATAGAGTAATAAATGATTTGATGTTTATTAATCGGGAGTTAAAGTGTTTACTATTAGAGCTAGTAATAAAGTGTGTGTTGTTCTCACTGTTCACACGTTTGTTAATACTGTACACAATGGAGTATTTTATTTGTTCTTTATAATAAAATTAGTTATTGGTGCAGCAAACAACCCACTTTGTGCCCAAATTCTTTACATGAATACTTCACAAACAAGGAAGCTGATTACATATAACCAGAGGCCCTAGAGTTTGTGAGGTCCAAGATAGGGTGCATTGCTCTAGGTCCTATAAAGAAGACCCACTTATAACGAGGAACCAAATAACAAGCTCTCTATATCCGACCCATAAAAATCGTGAAATTGAACTAATTGAATTCTATTGTACTTAATCCTTATATCAAACAAAATTTACATTTTCCGTGTTGTATCCAAAAGCTCGCTAATCACATTTAATTGATGACTCAAGTATTTGTAACAGAATATATTAATGTTTAATTTGAACACTATGACTTAGTTTTGCAGCCTTACTCGGGATTCATAAATTATTAGTCAAATTGCAATATTCTCGTTCGACGTAAGCTCATTTATACCTAAAATTATTCCCAAATGCTTCATGCTGTTTGCTTTAGACGTCTATAGCACGTTGGGTAATTTGGGATGGGATTGATGGCTTCATGAGACCAAATAAATTGTGTTTACACATAGGTCTTAATAACGGAATCAGTAATATTTTTACAACTCCTTTTGTTTTCATCCGATGAAGTTATTTTAAAATAAAAGATAACGAATCTAACGTGTTAAAATTGCTAAGACTCATTTTATTAACAGTATGGAAACCATTCCCTGAGAAATCGTCTCCTTTTCAACTACGTGCCCACGTTGTTTACAATTTTTTCTCCCTTTTTCATGTTAACAGTCAGAATTCGTATTTTGTTGCGGAGATGTAATATTTTGTAATCATTCCCTGTTTTCTTTTGAATAGAACTTTTTTACACTATTTGAAATGGTTACTAGTAAAATATTTATATTTATTTTTTAATGTGAAACATACTTGAATTCTCGTATAAAATTTTTCAAAGTTTAAAAAAATCAATGGAACTAATGAAGTATTGCTCGAGGCCCCCGATTGTTCGAGGCCTTAGGCCAGGGATCTTCAACCTTTTTCAATCCAAGGGCCAATTTTGCTTATTCTTGTTGGCTCGCGGGTTGAATTACTGTACCAGCAATATAAAGGACTGAACAAAGGCAAGTCCAAGGGGACGCAGAGGGCGCAGATTATCATTTGATATTATTTTCTTATCTCTATCGGTTTTGCGCTCACGATATTTTTGATCCACGGCCAGTGGCAAACGCTTGTTGAAGGGGAGGCTCTGAAAGTTACAGCGGGGCTCAAAAAGCTACAGTGGGGGCTTAAAATTCGTAAATGTTTTGATGTATTTTATTAATATATTTAATAACACTAAATATATAAGTAGACTAATATATTTAAAATTAATAAATAAATTTCTTAAAATAAATTTTGCATTAAAAACTTATAAATTTTAGTATACCTCTCTATAATTTCCCCAATCCTTATTACAAAGTATATGAAGACTCAAACCTATGTAAAAAAAATTACATACACAAGATCTACAGTAGAGAGCTATTTTGAATACATTTCTAACATCAAAAGACGATTTTCATTGTCAGGGACAATTTCGTACAAAAAAATTTAAAATAAAATTCCACAATATTTGATTTTGAGAAAAAATATTTTCCATGGGGAAGAGCTGACTACATTTCCAGTGGGGCTCAGCCCCTATAGCCCCAGCCTAACTACAACTCTGTATGGAAGCAAAATACATTTACAATACTTTTAGTTATTAATATGTAAAGCGAAATCAAACCTTTTAGTGAGATTTTTGTCACTGCTTATTTTTAACAGTCCAATCAATATCAGGTCTTATTTTTGATATTGCAATCCTAAGAGTGTTTCCAAGGTGGACGTCAGTTATTCTGGTCCTAACTTTTGATTTTACTAACTTCATTATTAAAAAAAAAAATATCGAAAACTCAAGTGCTCCCGAATAGCGGCACCGTTTTCAGAGCATGTAGTTGGGTGCGGGAGCAGACTGGGCCGGTGCGCCCTCATGGGCTATAGGACTCGCGTCCTCAGATAATCCAAGGTATTCGCCCTTTAAAAGGACACAGCCCGCCCCTGGTTGAATGGTTGGAAAGATATTCTTATTTAGGCATATTTAGAATAGAACTCCATGAGTCCTAAGTTGAATTATTATTTTTTCTTTTTTAAAAAATCACTGTTGTACTGGAAATCAATAAAACTACCTCTAATGCCCATATACGCTAGAAAACTAAACACGATTGAAAGACGAGTTCTCTTGCTACTTTAGTGCTCTCGCATTTTAAGGTATTTATTGCAAAGTGTGAAAATATAAACAGAATGAAATCAAAAATAAAGTACATAGATTTAAGACTCGGGGGGGGAACAAGGGGCGTTGTTTTTGTTTGTTTGTTTGTTTTTTGGTTTTACGGCTCAAAGACTACAGTGGTCATGCTGCGCCGGGACCTACAGTTTTCCGAGGAATCCGAACCTCTTAAGGCCTGGGGAACCAAACCCCGGACTACAGTGAGCAGTGCGATAGTTATTTTTGTGTGAAACGATTTGTATTTTTTCATGCGCTGGCGGGTCGCATGTTGAAGACCCCTGCCTTAGGCGGTCGCATGTCTCGCCTTAACCTAAAGCGGCTTTTGCATATGCCTATTAATATTGTAAAAACTTGTAACTATAGTAATACAATGATAGCTTGAAACAAGCTGCCACGAGCGAGTGTAAGTTAAAAATGGTAGAAAGGGGAGAGTTTGGTTTTGAGTTTTACCTTGGTTGGTTGTTGTTGGCTTGGATAACGGAAAAGAAATAATTGTTCTCTTCTTTTATGTTTCCCTTTAATTTGTACCTCTATACTGTAAATAAATGTGTGTTGTTTCTTAAATTAATGGAAGTATCGTTAGACTTTCTACACCATCAACATTTCTCGAACGTTAATAGTCGAGAAGTATAATATACCAGCGACAAGGCTGAGTAATAGTTAAGCGTTCTCAATCATCGGTTCTCTACAAATATGTTAATTAACTATTATAGCCTCTAACGTTTTCTATCATAACAATAACGAATACATAATGGTGGCTAATAAATAATGATGAAAAATGTGAATAGTGAATATTCGTGGAAATAGATTAGTAATATATAAGTACATATACAAGTTAAAAATCAGCGTAGTACTACGTAAAATACATTTAAAATTAATTGCAATGCTGTGGAGAGTAGATTCTGATGTCTTTATGATGTTATGTTCTGATGGAGGTTCAGAAAGACACACTATCATTAGTTAGGATTAGAGTGCATTCCAAGTGAGCGCATACTTTACGTAACCACATACTCTACGGTAAATAAATTATTTATTATTACTTTTTAGGTAACACCCTTCATAAATGAGAACTATCAGTTTAGTTACGCTAAGCAAAGCGTTGGAAATACTGTAGAGTTTGCCATAGACTTACGTAGGTATACTGTGGCGCCATCTATAGTATACTAGAATCAAACCAAAGCCGATACAAGGGCGACCTTAATGCATGATGCAACATATGCATTATCTCTAACATATAATTCTAAACATATTTGGTCTCTGTAGCAATACAATGGCTATCATTGTTATATTTACGAAAGACCTTTGCTTTACCCTCTTCATTATAGAGAGACAGACAGACAGACAGACGGGCCAAAAACAATAGTGGGTTCAATATTTATTGAAACGGGTCCCTGGCGTTCTTTGCAAACATCGTATTTCCCAAAGCACCCGAGTAGCGTGAAATTTTTTGTTAATAAATAAATAAATCCGTATAGGCAATTTTCCAAGTGCGCAATTTTACATGTCCGCAATTTGTATGCCCTTTCTTTTGGATGTCCATTTTTCCATGTACGCATTTTTCTTGTACACAATGACAACAGTGGGACTTTTTTTCTACAAATTTTTGCCTATGCTTTTTTTATAATACTACAGTTTCACAGGGTGGTTCTCAAAAAGAGTGGCCGCCAAAGACGGCACCGTGTTCTCAGTATTTTTTCATAAAATCCTTTCATTCTTTTTTTTTTGTTTTGTTTTTTGTGATAAAACTTTTCATCATTTTGTTGTAATAAAAACTTTTCATATTTTTTTCATAGAATCAGTAAAGTACGGTGTGATCAGAAAAAACCCGAACAAATATTTTTTACCACATCTTTATTTATATAAAGAAATTTAAAAAAATATCAATGAAATACCATAATATGTTACCTTAGTAACCACATTCTCAGCAGGTTTCGAAGTGGCAACCCTCAGCGTCGATGCACAGTCCCAGGAGCTTCTCGAAACTTTCGGCTGTGGGTCGTAACACCTCCGGTGTGATTCCATCCCACTCCCGGCGCAGCTATTTCGTTAATGACTCCAAACTTTTGTGGCGCTTAGCACAAGTCCTGGCCTACAAAAGTGCCCACTCACTGTAATCCATCGGGTTTTAATCCGGTGAGTACAGCGGCCATCCTTGAGAAGTGATGAAACAGGAAAATGGAGCTTACACCACTCCTGGGTTGTTTTAGCTCTATGATCTGGCGTCGAGTCTTATTGGAAGGTCCTTACCGCATCATCGAAGTGTTGCTGAGCCCACGGATGCACGTCGGTCTCTAGAATGTTGCGTTGGTTCACGTCCTTTTTCACTTTTACCACCTTTTTCATGAAAACCATGGTGTCTTATCGCTGGCGCAAATTCTACCCCTGACCATGACGGACTGCGGTTTTTTGGTGGTGTTCGACGGTGCCTGAGGTGCCGGGAGGCTCTGTGGACCAGTTCCTATCGTTTTGGCGATTGTGAGCCTGCTTGACTGCAAAAAGCTTTTCATCTGTGAAGAGCTTACATTTCTAGTACGTACCTGCGGCTCGGCGTTTAAGTTGTCGGCATCTATGAAACCGCACTCATTTATTTCGAACGTGAGGAGTTGAACTTTTTGAAGCTATATATAGGGCTTGAGTTTCAGCTCACTTTTAGCCATTTGTCGCACCGATTCACGTTTCATTCCGGTCTGTCCAGCGATTTTCTCATTGAGCCCCGCGGAGTTCCCCTCACTCGCTTCCGGATGATCTGACGATTGGCGGAAGTGTTGACAGTTCGCTTTCTTCCTCTTCAGGTCGGTCGCCTTCGTAGCCAAACTCATGGAAACGCTTAATGTCATTAGACACGGTTTGGCAGGAAACCTCGAACAATTTTACATTGACGAAGACCTTAACGAAACAACTCCAAAATATCAGCACATTCGTTTGATACTGCTGAAAACATGGAAGTTATTATAGAACAGCACAAAATTTGAATTTGTTATTTAGCTTTTGAAAGTACGAGACAGGATAAAAAAATTGAAAGTGTTCTTTTCATTATTATACCGGCTAGAAAGCTCTGAAGTTTGTTCGAGTTTTTTCTGCTCACCCTGTATATCCATCATGACAAATTGAATTAGAAAAGTTCAGTCTGCAAGCCAGAGACGCTTCTTAGCTTCCACGGTCTAGAAGTCAATTGACCTTTGACATGCATACACAAACACGCTTCACGTTGTAGAATAAGAAGACAGTTCTGATTTTTAATAATCCTCTGTGAGTTGTCGTCTACATGGGTATGTGTGAATTATTGTACTTACACAATATGGCATTCATTACTTTAGTTTAAGGTTACCAGGTTTTTTTCAGTGAATCCGGGGATACTTTCGAATAAAAAGATATCGAATAGAAAGCATGCTTAAATTGAACTCCTCGTCTTGCACTTACAATACATTGCAAATGTGTTTAAAAGGTCTTTCAATAATGAACTCCATGAATTAACTTTTTTTTTTTTTATAAACTATTGTAATTTATTTTGTTTACGAAAGTAGTTTATAATTCAATCATTCTTACTATTTATTCAAAATTAGTAAACAGGCTAAAGCTAATAAAGTAAAACAAAATTCTTATAACTCGCAATTTAGTTATATTTCTCTGAAGTATAGACTTTATTGAGGAGATACCTTTTTGACTCAAGCTTGGCAGAAAGTTCATGGCACGATATGTTGATATTATTTAAAACAACTAACATAGATTTAATGGTGTCAACACTTAGTCTAGATCTCTGAGATGTCCACATCATATTCAGGAAGAAAACACTCTCTCTCTATTGAAGCATTACTTCCTGGTAAGCAGAGACACAATTCAAGCAACTTCTACATCTGTGAAATAAGGGGCCGTTTTTTCCAAAAAGAATGAAAAAATTTCACTCCATCTTGAATCTTCATTCCATTTATTCACTTTATCTGCAGTTGCATACTTCTTCAATGAAGAAATTACACCAAAGAAGTTGTTCCTCCATCACCATCATAAATCATAACATATTGAAAAGAAATGTGAGCCATCATGATAACTCATGATATATTTAAAAAAATATATTATTTGTAAATCATTATAATCACCATGCAATAAAATAATATAATTTTTATATTATGATGAAAACCTTAACATACACGAATGAAGTTGGTTATTTGCAACTTTGTATATTAACAACAATGTAAAAATACATTTTTTTCTATTTTTATTTTTTAACATATATATATATATATCATCATCATATTCAACCATTATCTATCCACTGCTGGATGAAGGTCTCTCCAAATGCTTTCCACACAAGTCTATCCTGGGCCATTCGTTTCCACGTCACCCCAACCTGTTTTCTTATTTCATCCACCCATCTAGTTTGAGGACGTTTTCTAGGTCTTCGGTGGTCTCTTGGAATCCAGTTCAGAATTTCTGTTGTCCATCGTTGATCAGTTCTTCTTGCAATATGCCCAGCCCATCGCCATTTCAGCCCTTTTACTTTAACAATGATGTCCTCTACTCTAGTTTGCTCTCTCACCCAAGTGTTTCTTTTTCGATCTCTCCTAGTTATTCCAAGCATGCACCTCTCCATGCTCCTTTGCGTTGTCTGTAACTTTCGTATTGCTCCAACTGTTAGACTCCATGTCTCTGATCCATAAGAGAGGACTGGCAATACACACTGGTTGAAGACCTTTCTTTTTAGACACAAAGGCAATTTCCCCTTCAGGATAAAACTGTTTCTTCCAAATGCACTCCAGCCAAGTTTAATACGTCTGTTGAGTTCTTTCATAATGTTGCCATCCATTGAAATCAGCTGGCCAAGGTAAATATATGAATCAGCAATTTCTAGCTCAATGTTGTCAACTTGTATTTTTGTTTCCTCTACGAAATTATTGAACATGATCTTAGTTTTTTGTAGGTTCATCTTGAGTCCAACTTCTTTACTTCTAGTTGAGAGCTCCTGTACCATGTCTTGGAGTTCTAATGGGTTCGTTGAAAAAATAACAATGTCATCAGCAAACCGCAAATGATTTAAATATTCACCATTTATTTTTATTCCCTTGTTATTCCAATTTATCTGCTGAAAAATCATCTGTAAAGCTGAAGTAAAAAGTTTTGGAGAAATGGTATCTCCCTGCCTCACACCTTTACCAATTTTGATAGTTTTGGTATCTTTATGTAACCGAAATTTTGCACTTGCATTTTTATACACACGTTTCACCATGTCAATGTACACATCCTCAATGTCTGTTGATCTTAAAGAGTTGATGACTGCTGATGTTTTAATAGAGTCAAAGGCCTTCTCATAGTCAATAAATGCCACACACAATGGAAGTTCATATTCATGTGTTCTTTCAATTAATTCTCTTAATACTTGAATATGGTCCACTGTACTGAATCCACTTCGAAATCCAGCTTGTTCTCTTGGTTGAGCTGCATCTAATTTTTTCTGCAGGCGATGTGTTAGCACTTTTGTGAAGATTTTATAAATAGCAGGTAACAAGCTAATTGGTCGGTAATTTTTCAAATCCTCTTTATCACCTTTTTTATGCAAAAGAATTACTGTTGCAGAATCCCATTGGTTTGGTATGTTACCGCTGTTAAGACATTTGGTAAAGAATTTTGCAAGTATGTCTTCTACATATTCTCCAGCTTCTTTTAGGATATCTAATGTAATACCATCATCACCAGGGGCTCTTCCTTTCTTCATACTTTTTATTGCAAATGAAACTTCTTCTTTTAAGATTTTAGGAGCTGTTCCTTCGACTATTTCAATGTCTTCGTTTAATCCACTGTTACTTTCGTATAGATTTTTGTAGAATTCTTCAACTCTTCTAAGTATTTCTTCCCTATTTCTTGTTACGGTGCCATCCTCTCCTTTTAATGCAATGATGTGTTTCTTCCCAACAGATAAACTTCCTTTAACAACCCTAAGGCTCTTGTTATTTTCAATGGCTTTCCTTACTAGCTCACAGTTGAATTTTCTTATGTCTTCTTTCATGCTTTTGCGCAGAGTTTTACAAAGTTCTATGTACTCAATCCTGGAACTGGTATTTTGATTGTCCACCTTCATATCTCTTCGCCTTTTCATGAGCTGTTTCGTCTTCTCAGATAATTTGCTATTGTGCTTTTTACAGGTTACACCACCAATTTCCCCAGCAGTTTCAACTATTGTCTTAACAATGTTTTCATTTGCTTCTGAGATATCACTTTCATCAATAAGTCCTTCCAGTGCAGAAAAGCGATTTTTTAATTCCAACTTGAATGCCTCGGTATTTTCTTTTAATTTCTTTAAATCCACCCTCTTACTTACTTGTTTCCTAATGAGCTTCTGTCGTTCTAATTTAGTATTTAAGTGCACTTTACATCTCACCATTCGATGATCACTTCCAGTATTAAATCTGTTCAGTACACTGCAATCTTCAATAATTGATTTCTTGTTTGCCAGGATATAGTCAATTTCACTAGTTCCCCCATTTGGGTGTTTCCATGTCCATTTTCTTTGCGGTTTCTTCTTAAAAAATGAATTCATGATGCTAAGATTTTCAGCTTCTGCAAATTCGATGAGTTGATCGCCACGTTCATTCCTTTCCCCATATCCGTATTTACCAACCGATGTCTCTCCTTGTTCCTGTTGTCCAATTCTTGCATTGAAATCCCCCATGATGAGCTTGATATGTTGTTTCCCTTTGGTGTGTAACTCTTTGATTTCTTCATAAAATTCTTCAACCTCTTCGTCGGTATGGCTTGATGTTGGTGCATATACCTGTACTATTTGAAGTTGGTATCGCTGGGTTAGTTGAACAACGAGCCTCGCTGCTCGATCTGACGTGCTTTCGACTTCAAGAAGGTAGTCTTTAATTCTTTTGTTGATTAAGAAGCCAACACCACTTGTTCTTCCAGTTTCCGTTCCTCTATAATAAAACAAATGTCCACTTTTAAGTTCCACCAACTCTTCACCTTTTCTTCTAACTTCACTGAGTCCTACAATGTCCCATTTGATCTTGTCAAGTTCTTCTTCCAATTCCTGAAGTTTTGCTTCAGAAGCAAGGGATCGTCCATTAAACGTAGCCAAGGTCAATAACAAACGGCAGCCTGGGCCATTCCAGTGATTCTTAGCACCCCCTGCTTTCATGCCACACTGACCGCTGCCTTGATCAGGAGCACTCCAGCACCTGGAGACTAGGGGCCATGGTTTCTGGTGTGTCAACATAATGGAGGAATTAGCCATAATTTCACCACGCTGGCTAGACGGGTTGGTGAATTAGCCCTCCCCTTCCGCCTTTCTATCCGTGTAGCAAATATTAATTTGCCACATAAATAGAAAGCTCAGCCTGCACCACTTGAAGGCGGGGTAGGACACTAGGTTACTGGCCTGGCCGGTTCCACACATCGTCACATACGTTCAGCGTGTGGGTCTCCTTCCAGTTAGATACCAGCAACCCTTTTGCAGGCCATATATATATATTTATTTATTTTTTGTGCAAAAATTGCTGAGGGGTTGTCAGATGTTGCCAAATTTTAAAATGCTAATCCTAATAATTTGAAAGAATATATGTGCCAAATCACCAATAATTCTTTCATTGATAAAAAAAACCAACCAATATTGGCTAATTGACATCTCCTTGCATCCGTAATTTTTGATTTAAAATTGTGTTAAATATATTTTGCACTCAATGCAGAAAATTATGCGGAATTTACGAATTTGGATTAGGAAAAATTTGCCTTCAATTTGTGTGAAATCTTAGTTTCAAGCAAAGAAGAAATAGGAAGCTTTTGTCAAATTGATGATAATTCTGTAAAAAATCATACAACAAACTTGATTTTTTTAATACTTCCTTATACTGTTTGTATTCTCAGATTGTTTAATGCATAATTTTGGTGGGCAATGCAAATTTAGCAGAATTTACTTTTCCTGTGATTCTTACTGACCTAGATTCTGTTTTATTTATCTACATATACTGTGTTTTCCCCATTTGGGTAACCGTAAAGTACCGTAGGCATTATTGACCCCTTTTGAATTTTGTTTTATCCAAAGGATGGCAATATTGGTCCAGTACTATTTTTTTCTTCCAAGCAACAAATTATTAGGTGTACAAAAAAAATTAAAAAGATGCATTATTTGAAAGGAGTACTGTGCATTTAATTCTCAGCTACACTGTATTGCAGAAAAGACTGACATACCCAGTAGCGGTTCTAGACAAAAAAAATTGGGAGGGGGGGGCACGAGTTCCTGCTTGGGCGGCGCCTGTTCGCATAGGCAATATAATGAAATCCAGTTATATTTGGGGAGGCCACGACCCCCCGCCAAAGCCTAGAACCACCACTGAACATACCCATAAATAATAGGCTGAGTGCTGCGAAACTAAGCATGTGCATATACCATTTGGGAGATATATAAAAGTTTTTTTTAAATGCAGTTGAAAAATTGCCCATTAGATAGCGCTGTGTATTACTATGTGTATTTCAGATTTCTTTTTTTCCCTGTGGTATGTTGAAACTTCCCTCTTCCTCTTCTGTAAAATTTGCATCTTTCGAGTTCTGTCGCTTTATTTAGTTGCGATATAAATTATAAGTTAATTGCAATATAAGTTATAAGTTGCAATATATATTATAACAAGGATTGTGACACTTTCTATTTCAGGTACAAATTGATTTAAAGTATGGACTCTGCACAGCATTCAAAAGTGGATTCATCGCAGTCGAATGCAATTGGTTCTAGCAATGGAAATTATAAATCAAAATCCACTTCGGCTCGTTTCGAAGGGAGGTGGAGGGATGACAATAACCTAACCGATAAAACACGGATTAGTTTCCTTAACCAGTGTAAGTTGGAACTTTCAGCTGAGGTTATTCGGTGGAAAGAAGAAAACTTCAGACTGCGAAAAGAAAACGAAGCTGCTGTAAAAAGAATCGATGACTTGGAAACTGCTATAAATAAAATTTCTCGGCAGAGTAAAGAATTGGAAACATCGTTGTTCCTCTCACAGGAGGATAACAAGAGATTAAAAATGCGAACTTTAGCTATTGGCGAAGAAAATTCCATGCTCCATGAACGTCTTACTAAATCCAGATTCCATTCTTATCCATGGATTGAAATCGCTAATCGGAACTTCACCCACTCATATCAGGAAATACCTTGCTTTGACAACATCACCTCATCGCCTTCGGAAAGTATAGAAGAAGTATCTCGGAAATTATTTAAGCAAATGGAGGATGAAATTATGGAGATGGAAAAATACGGACACTCTTTAGCTGTGCAAGTACAGCCGTTATCACAATCACAGACCAAGGACTATCTGCCGGATGACAACGTAAACCAACTATCGAAAGAAGACATTCTCGATGAAGATGAATCAGCAGAAATGGGTGATGCCGCTAGAATAATCAAAAGTTTATTTGATGAAGTCAATACGCTGAAACATCATTTAAAGTTTCAAAATGAAAAACTTCAATTTCTACTTAACCACACCCCTAAAGGTTAATATATTTTAATGTATTTTATATGTTACATCAGATTTATAGATTACCAATATGTTATATATTATCATTATGTTGCATTATACATTAATATTATTATGTACTTTTATGCATTACATGGGTAGCCATATGAGTAGTTGTGGGGGGGGGCTTAGAAAAATGTCCTCCTCCTCGGGGCTGTCGAATACATTTTAGTGAATGTATAAGATACTAAAATGCTACAAAAATAATTGATACCGTTTGACAATTAGTAATGAGCTAAAAAGTACCTTATTTTAAAATGTGACTGTAAAACTTTTGAAAGTAAATGCATAGCAGAACCTTGCAAATCAAATTTTTGAACGGCTAGGGGGTAGTTGCTCAAGCCCCTCATATGGGCATCCATGATACATTATTATTATTATATAATTTTACACATTATCATTATATTTTATATATTATCATTAGGGCAGGAATTTCCGCAGCTTTTTCTGCAAATTTTAATTTTGAGACTTTTATAATTTTTCTGTTATTGCCTAATTCCTATTTAAATTTTTTGATTACTTTTCATATCGACTTCAATACTTCATAACCAGGAAGTCTATTGTGTAAAATTTTGCAAAAAACTGTATTTAAATTTTAACTACAAAGTGGATTAACCAATTCCTTTGTACATTTTTTTATTGTATGGGGTTTGATTCCATGATTTACTTCAACTTTATTATCCTTGATTTTTAATAGTTCTTTTTCATTTCATTTTCCATTATCTCTTCCAAGTACATATTATTCATAATGTTTGCATTTTCATTTCACTTAATCATCCTCTTGCAACAATCCATATTAATTTGCTTTTTTTGTTGTCATAAAATTTTATTTTGTGTTTACTTTGCTATGTTTTGAGAAAATTTCAATGTGCTTTTGAGAAATATATGCTTGACCAATATTTTTTTTGTATGTTTCATGTTTTTCAAAAGAAGAATCTAACTCAAAAATTAGCTCCAATTCAGCAAAATCGAAGCCATATCCAGCATTAGCAACACAAAGTTATTCTAAAATCGTTCAAATATGAACTCCAATAAATTTAGTGTCGCCTAGTATTGTGTATACACTATAGCCCTTTAGGGGTAAAATCATAATTGGAAAGTCATTTTTTCTCTCTAAAAATAGAGCCAATTTGGCAAAACTGTTGTTATTTTTTAATTCAGCACACATAAGATATCCTAAAATTGTTTAAACAACTTTTCTTTTTTTTTAAGCTTGTGTTATAGTTGTATTTTTATGAATTCTTCCATTATTAATAATGTTATTAATGAAAGAATATAAATTTTTATTTTTTTTGGCCCTGCGGTGGTGCAGTGTGGTAATTCATTTGCCAAGTGCTCCGTTAATCCAGGTTTAACTCCCAACAGTACAAGAGACTCTTACTCAGAGATCTCATAAAGATTGCACTGCTCACTGTAGTCTGGGGTTTGGTTCCCTAGGCCTTAAGAGGTTCGGATTCCTTGGAAAATTGTAGGTCCAGAGATTCCCCTTGGCAAAGAGTAGGTTCCGGCACAGCATGATCATTGACATCTTTGAGCTGTAAAACCACAAATAAACAAACAAGAATTTTCTTTTTTTTTTCTTTTTCTCCATCCGTGAAAGTTGATAATGGAGCAATTTACTATATGTGCATGTAGAACAATTGTGGTGACCTATTCTGCATTGAAGGGCTCGTGGTTGATAATACCTATTTTTTCTCTTATAGGCAATGAAAGTAAATCAGATTTATTATCCTGCGATAAGAAGAACACAATTGCCAGTTCGTTGAAAGCTACTGGTAGTAATCTAACCATGTCTAGTCGACCAACAGATGAAACCGTTCGAGCTTATTTTACCCAACAGTTAAACAGTTGCAAGAGCAGCGACGATACCAAAAAGGGAACAACAACTTCTACTGAACATGAACATCAACGATCCAGTTTTGGGAAACATTCCGACAAAAATGTCTCACCAACTAACGACAGCCAATGTTTACAACAGCAAACCAAAACCTTGCTCAATCCTGAAATGCATCCTTCGAAATTACCAAGTCCTATTCCAGAGCATGAAAGAATATGCCCGATTTGTAAAGCTACGTTTCCCACAGTAGTCTCTCAGCAGGATTTTGAAGCCCATGTCATAGAGCATCTAGAAATTGCTGGTGCCTCCTTGTTAAACGAGATTATTTAATATTTCCAAAGAAACTTTTTTTATCCTAGTTTTACTTCTAAAGTAACGCTGGTTCTCTAGAAACCATTTTATAATCTCTTTGTTTTTATTTACTGAGACTATTTTGGTTTTTATTGAAAAAAAGTGATGCATTACTTTGTTTCCCTTCTATGATAGGAAGACTACCATTCTTCTTTCGTATATCTTCTATCGTATCTTTTCTGAGATAAGTAAAAGGAATTGCTTTCTGCTTTTCTTTGATTAGAAAAACCAAGTGAACTGTTTTTCTATGATAAGAAAGAAGAAATACGTTGCTTTTTTATTTTCTGCAATGAGGAAAAAATGTAATGTGTTACTCTTATCCTTTCTACAGGAGGAGAGGTAACTAAGCACTTTTATTCTTTCTGTGATAAACAAAAAACGGTGTGTTGTTTTCCTCTTTCCTGTGAAAAAACACAAGTGCATTACTTTTCTGTGATAAGAAAGAAGCAATATATATAATGTATTTTATTATTATTATTTTATCTTCTGTAATGGAAAATGTAATACATCACTTTTTGCTATCTAAGATAGAAAATGGAATGAAGTACTTTTATCTTTCTGTGATAAGGAAAAATTATGTGTTCCTTTCCTCTTTCCCCCTGCAATAAGAGAAAAAAAAAGTGCATTGCTTTTCTGTAATGAACAAGCAACACATTATTTTCTGAAATAAGAAAAAAGTAATATGTCACTTTTTTTCAAACGAAACTATACCTATTTACAACTGCACAAATGACTTAGTTCTCGAAATTGGAAAAATCATATTTTCCAAATGCGATTTATTTGAAATGACCCTCAAGTAGTGTTTCATCTAGAAAATATTTCAGGCAGGCCAGACAAAAGGCCATTTTTTTGGCTCTCAACGGGTATTCATGATAAAATGATGGTGATCATGATGGGTGATCATTGGCTCTACAATGGTATTCATGATGAACATCTACGGTTACCTCAGCGTTACTGCTACTAACTGCTGTAAGCAGCATCTTAATTGGTTTAGTTCCTATTGCCGCTCTCTTTAATAGTTTTTTTTTACTTTTCATTTGCAGGTAACCATTTTTTGGAGGTGTTTTTTTTTTCCCAGAGTATACGCGAAAGGTAAGGGCAAGTGCCCGTGGTTGTGATCCAACAGAACAGTTGCCAGATGGCAAGATTAAAAAATCCCAACTTCATACAAAATAATAATTAAATTAATATAACTATAATTTAGTTAAACAATATCCTATACTATATGACAAGCAAGATTCATAAAATAGGGATGTAAAACATGTTTAGTTGAGCTTAAATGTAGACAAATTGATTTAAAAAAAATTAATTGGAAAAATACGTGGAACCGCTAACGTTTATCGCAGTAGTCCGTGGTTGAAAATCTGCAAACCTGGCAACAGTGCTTTGTTTACAAATATTCGTCTGCAATCTCGTTTTGCCAAAACCATCAGTGTTATTACGAAAATGAAATGCTGGAGTACAAAATTTTTATAAATCAACAAATTTCGTCACGCGTTTTGGATTCTAACGTGGGAATTTGAATTATCATCGGGGACGGATGATGTGTTATTTTCCGAGGGCTAGATGGGACATATGGGCACAAGGGCGGACAAGTTGAAGGGCATGGCACTTAATAGGTTCAGCAGGGCATTGCGCCCTTCTATTTCGCTTTAGATGAAATACTACCATAAGGGATTTAAAACTTGGACCAAACAGTACAACCATAATCAAGTTGTGCTAATTAACGTACATTCTTTTAGTAAAGCCAATTTGTGGTGGTCTATTTTTAAAGCAGGAATATGTATATATATATACATACAGTGAAAATCATTTATAATGATGCCAGTTATAACAACCAACTGCATATAAACACAGAATTTTTACAAGAAGTGTGATTTCCTATTTTATTCCTTACTATATATATCGGTTATAATAACGAAACCTATTATAACGGCAGACAAAACTTTATTGGCAAGTATATCCCGATATTTGTAGTAAGGAATGGCTGTTTTACAAAGCATCGAAAGTTTTTAAATTTTTATGTGAACTCGCAGTTTTACCATATTTTGAATAACTTTTTACTCGCAGCATTTTATCAAAATTTCAGAAAAATTTCCTTACAATACTTTAAAAAAAGCCCAGGATTTTCAACGAGATTTTGCGACATATATATATATTTCAAATTATTTCTCCCTTCTGCCATCATTATCTACACACGCAGAGGCGTGCAGATTAATTTAAAAGTAAATTTACCTATTCAATATATTTAATTAATTTACATAATTATGATTCTATTTTATGAAAAATGCTACCACATGCCTGTTTCTAGAACTTAAAAAAGAAAATAGATTTAACTTAAAAAACGATTTTAACGTTAATTAAAGAATGATTTTTATTTTTTTTTTCGATGCACGATTTCGTCCTTGAAGCGCCGCCGACAGGCAAAATTGTGAACTCTTAAATGTACTATAATTAACTACTGATGGTAATCTTTTAGTACCTTTCCATCAAAATAGAGGAATTTTGCCCTGATACACCACCTACTGGAGGGTACAAACTTAGCGGTCATTAGTCATATTTTGCACCTATAAATTTCCATCCAAAGAAATAATCTGTCTGCAGTTGAAAGTGGACAAGTTTTATTAAAAGAAGCTAATTTGCGTATTTCAACAATTTTAGCTTCTCAAGAATCAGGGAAGAGGTTTCAAAATTATCGGGGTAAAAAAAAATGTAGGGGTGGGCAGGTACATATATTGCTCTATAACAATGTAGGTGCTTTACTTATAAAATTTTTTTGTGGGATATAAAAGAGTGAGGTTTTTCTGAAAACGACTGAAAATTTTTGATTTCTTTACGGTAAACTTCGAAAAATTCTTTACTTTTTTATGTGAAATTCTTGACACTTTTATATGTAAAATTCTTGACACTTTTATATGTAAAATTCTTGACACTTTTATGGAAGATCCTTGACTTTTTTTATGGAAAATTCTTTACATTTTTATGGATGACTACTTTCTCAAGTTGGCATTTCTGCCTATAAGGAGCCTTTTGTTAAAATTGGAAAGTTATTTTAATCTTGTTTACAAATGTCTGAGAAATTTTAATTATGGATAAACCTGAATATTGAAGATAATGAACTTTAAAAAAACCTCATAATTTAATGGTTGATATTACAAGAGCCATATTCCAGAATGGCTTACATGATGGGAAATTCTTCGCAAAATCCATTCCATTTCTCTCAGTCTAATGGTGGATACCCTTTAAAAATCAGTTAACTAGCCAAAATGTCTTGGACTTCATTGTAGAGGTGTGCCTAGTAGTCAATGAACTCTTGAACAGCGATTAATAACCGAAACAAGTATGCTACTTAAACCCAGGCTGTAAAAACCTTTTTATAATAGAATGTAGGTAGTACTGTTTCAACCTCTGTTGGCAAAACCAAGTATCCAGTCATACTACAGTTCTAATCATTTACATATCTGCTTGAGATAAAATGCTAAGTTTTGCAGCAATCCGATGTTTCTATCTGGATGCATTATTATTGTTATATATATATATATTTTTTGTTGTTGTTGTCAATGAGAGTATGTATCAATGGCACATTCTCCAGGCTACCAAGCCTACCTCCGAAGCCCAGGTTGGCAAATGCCAACAAAATTATGTGACAAATTAAAATCGATGTGAAATAAAAATGCATGAATCAAAGTCAATCAACAGTATGCTGTGTTAGTTGTTCTATTGCCAAAAAAAAAGTATATTTTGTACGATTCATTGAAAAAAATAATAAATTACCAAGGCTATCCAAATCATTTCTGATAGCCTTTCCCCCCCTTGCTAGCTAATAAGAAAGAAATAATGTTGCCATGGTAATAACGTGGAGGCCCACTGAAAGGGTTTCTGTTTTCTTGACTAGTCTTCTGTTTGGAAAATGGAGAATTTGGTGTTATTAGTTTTTTAAATCATGTATAAATGCTGTTGTATATGTGTGCAAATATAACATTTAACTTTTTAGATGAGCCCTTTACCAAGAAACTACCAATTAAAAAAATATTATTCTACATATAGTCAAATAAGATAATTCTTATGCTTCTAATTCTAAATAGAATATTCAAGGAGTTACTGAAAATTAAATTTTATGGTTTATTGGAGATAATCACTATTTTGTCTACAGTCACTAAAAGCTCAGAAGTCATGATAAAAAAATGAAATCGACAGAATAATGATGACGATCATCCCGAATACTTACTTATTTTTAATAAAATTCTGGACACTCCAATGGCTCAAACAAAAGTGAGGTTTGAGTCTCAAAAATATTTTAAATTCATAGCTTTGTTGATAAATTGATAAAGGTTATGATTATATTATAATTGACTGATTAATTATATTATAATTAACTGATTAATTATATTATAATTGATCAATTTTGTTAAAGCTTTCCTGAACATCTACTGTTGGAACTTAAAGAATCTTATGCTTTGTGTTTTAACAGAGTTTGATACAAAAATGAATTGAAGGTTATTTTATTTCCTTGATAAAAAAAAAAAAAGAATCGGCAACAAATATTACTTGTTACATGAAGTTGAATTGGATATTGTGTTTAAATTAGATATTGTGACTAAATTGAATATTATGTTTAGTGAGGTGTACAAATTATCATAACTAGTACAGTTAAACCTCTCTACAGCATTATATATAAAATATATATAAAAATTATCATTGTAGAGAGAGTTATTGTTATAGGGAGGGTTCATTATACAGTAAAACCTCTCTACAACACTATTATACGGACTGAGAAAAATTATCGTTGTAGAGGGATTTATCGTTATATCGGACATCGTTGTAGGGAGGTTTTACTGTATTAATATTTCCATCAACTGTTGCAACTGTCGATGTTTAATCATGAGTCAAAAATTTCTTTGTATTATTTCCATCATCCCAAGTCTTTCCATAAAATCCCTTTAGTCAAAATTTTACCCCTATACAACACAGTGTGGTTTAGTTTCTTTGACAGAAGTTGTTCCAATTCCTTTGAAAACTGTAGGTCCCTGTGCAACATGACCTCTGCTGTCTTTCTACCATGCAAAACACAATTGTGCAGCACAACTAATAGCGTAATATTACTAAGTACATATGAAGAGGATTGAAAAGATTTTCTGTAGTAGTGATTATATTATTAAGCAATGGATACTTAATCGCAAACTAACTTCTATAGTGAAGCAAAATTATACATCGAATAATTTAAAAGGAATTTTGAAATAATTTATTATGATAGAAGTATTTTTGCTGTATTTTGCCTTGTATCTGTCGCTGAAATGTAACTGTACTGGAAAATCAATTGAGGTACATTTCATCAGGATTTAATAAGTATAAAATTGACATAGCACTATGTAAAATACATTAAATATTAGCACCAACAGTGTAGAGTCTATTTTTGGATGTTGAATAGATCATATTGACATACTTAAGGCACATCAGTGCCCTTCATCAAGATCGACTGGAGTGAACACAGAGTATTGCCATTTCCTGTCACTGTTGGTTGTCTAGTAGCAGCAACACCAAATAACAGAAAATGTTTGGAAGCTGGGTGAAAAGAGGCAGATGACATTAATTAACAAATCCATCCATGTAATAGTGAAGTTGGGAGTAGATTTATGATCATTAACAGGGTTGTTTGACTGTTCATAAATATGGAAAACTTCCTGGAAGTTTAACTGCAAAGCAATCTAAGTTGACAAACAATAAAAGGTCCCAAAACCTTAAAATTCTTCTTCTAGTAATGAATGGCAATTGAGGATTTTTTTCAAGTTGGGCTTTCTTTTCTTTTCTTTTTTCTTTTAACATGGAATTTAAGAAAACAGTCTAACTAATCAATCAGTGACTGCATATTCGCAAAATAATTGTACATTCCCTGCCCTTTCCACAGCACTGAAGAATATAAACATAATGTTAGAGCCTTAATGAATTTTATTGCAAGAAAAGAAAGTAATTGATTTTTCTTTCATTTGTCATGCTGGTTTTAGGATCAAATGGGAAGGCAACTGATCCTGTAAAATTCACGTTCGTGTTGATCTTTTGACATTGGTATAACTAGCCTTGGGGTCTGGGGGGGGGAAGGCTATGTCCCCCCCCCCCAACTCGAATGCTTTGTACATAGCGTTTATTTTTAATTTTTGTAGGGAAGGCTAAGCAATCCCTATAGTTCCCCACTCTGGTCACACTGATATCTCTCAGGTAAAGACCGTAATTTTCTTTTTAGGGTATGGCACGGTATTTTATGTTGAGTTTTAGGGAACAATTTATCCTGATTTTTTATATTGATTGTAATATGGTCCAAGCAGCAGCTTTGTATACTTTGTAACTATTAACATATGTCAGTTATTACACTGGTGAGAGCATTGTCAAAACCGAAAAATGTCTAGCTTTACAAAAAAAGAAACTAGTTTAAGTTACATACATGGGTATCTAAGCATCTTTCTGAAATAAATATTCCCCATGAATTATAAAAAATATTGCCCGTGAGCTTTTGAGTATTAACTGTCTATTTAGTAATCGTGCTATTTTGAAAAACAATTTTCTAATATCGTATTTTAATGCAAAAGTTTGTAAGAGCTTCTGTTTGAATTGTAAGCTATCTAGTATGTTTATGTTGTGATTCATATTTACTGCACCAATGTGAGCAATTTTTTGGATGTCATGTAACACAAATGAATGCACTTCGTTAACTAAGTATCGTCAAATTTTTATTCACTGAACTGGTTATCGCCAATAAAAAGTTTCCAAATACAGTCCATTTCTTATTATGTAAAAAGAGTTGAATACACCGCTGGCTATTAAAATTGCAATACCAGGAAGAACATCTTAAGATTAACCCAGAACTTGCACGATCCCATACTAAAATACACTATCTGTCTGGGATTACAACTCCGTCTTTGGCCGCCACACTTCCTGACACTTTATCTTCCCGAAATCTCTCTCTCTCTCTCAAGGTAGACAGACCATGGGAAAGCATGTAAATGATTCATTTGTATTCTACAAGTTTCCTCTAGTCTTTTTTTTTTTGCATAAGCTGTTTATTCAAAGCACACGACTTTAATATCCCTTGTTGTTCATGATGTTAACTATGTGGAGGTGCAGATGTAACATTTATCTACCCTATTATTAACTCTGATTTATTTCCACTGGTACCTTAGAACGTGTGCCATTTTTTTCTGCCTGCCATAGTCCATATTTCGGTTACCTAGACAAGGGAAGTTTGGAATTCTTGTAAAACTACGCCCTGCCAGAACATGACCTTAGATGTCATGCCTGAAAACACAAACTTTCATGTTGTTGCAATTTTAATGGCCAAAAGTATGTTTTAATGTTGTTGAATGTTTTATGATTATTATTGTCAAGTCCATTTATTGCCAGTATATTGACTCATTCAACCAGGTATTTTAAATTCAAACATTTACTTTATGTATCTAATAATAAAATAACCTAGATAGTATTTTTATTTATGGCGCGTAGGTATATTCGAAAAAAATTCCATTTTTTAGGCATATTCGAAAAAAATTCCATTTTTCTTTGCAAAAGTATCTGATGCTTTATTGTCCATTTATATTGTGCTATGTTTACTAGTATGCATATGATCTTGCAATTTTTCTGTGATATTAAACATAGTCTATCGGCACTATTTCTGGATAAATTAGCGATTCATCGGATAGAATTATCATTAACATATAATGCAAATGGTGAAAATAAAATTTGCCAAAATTAACGAAGATACTAGGAATGTTTAAAAATCAGATTTGGGTTTGCCTATGTATCGGAATGTGTATGAAGAATCTATACAAAAGGGCATAGCAATTAAAAAATTATGGGGGTACTCAAACAGCTTTAAAAAAGATAAAGTAATTAAACGTTAGAGAGCAATGTACATTATTATTCAAAGGAGACTCCTTGTGCCCTCCCTTCTCTACATCACTGGCTGTACAAGGTTACATTAATATATACAGTAAAACCTCTCTACAACAATATTATACGGACCGAGAAAAATTATCGTTGTAGACAGAGTTATTGTTATAGGGAGGGTTCATTATACAGTAAAAACTCTCTACAACACCATTATACGGACCGAGAAAAATTATTGTACAGTGATTTATCATTGTAGAGAGGTTTTACTGTATAAGTAAATGTGTTTATGTCCACCACCTTCAGGCCTGACAGCGATGGACATCACTACTGCGTGTCTAGTGAACTGCCATTCCTATCCCAGGAATGCCAATTAAGCTATAAGGCATGCCTTCGTTATAGACACAAAATCTTAGAGGACAATATATCGAAGGTGTCATTCCCATAATGCCAAACAAACCCAAAGGGTTAAAGGCCACAGAAAAAGAACATTTGCATTAAATTAATATGAATTTAATCCTTATAACTACTCACGAGTAGCATTAAGTAGTATTTTACTTTTATTCTGATTTTTGTCCAACGTAATACCAATTTCACATCATGTAATGGATTAGGCTTTCAGATATTTCAAAAATATTTCCAAACAAAGATGGAGTAATGTAATCATTCATATAATCCTTGTTTGGTGCAGAATTATCCTCGAGTCATAAAAATGCAACCAATCTTGTGCACATGATTTTTGAGTTATTGGATATGAGTCTCAACTGAATTTTACGTGTTCCGTTATTTAACAATCCTGTTAAGCATCTTGTCTCATCCTAAATTACCTATTATGCTAACTGGAAACGAAGTATAATCTCTAATAAATCACTGTGGTATGTATATATAGATATGTTTGCAATTATACTTTCTCGCATACTGTATAAGGTGGTAGTGCTCATTTTACAAATATATTAGATGTTATTATGATTTGAAGATAATTATACATTTTTTAATATACTTAAGTGTACTGCCTCTATGTTGTAAATAAATTTCATATTCCTAGAAGTTGTCTTAATTGTGAAGTTATTCAATATATTATCAGAAAATGAGAAAGCATTATAATGAAGAATGTAAGTATATACAAGCTACGTCAGCAATCTGGTCCCCGAGTTGCTTATCATAAAAAAAAAGCATTCATAGTTTAGCTCTAAATCAGAGACATGTTAATAGAACTGCTGCTACAATAGCATGGGCTTTATTCTTTAACACATACAAGTTCTGCTCACCAGCAGTCAGTCAGTGTTGCCATTGTGTAAGTTAGAAACTCTTAGATGAGAGATTAGACATGTTGGTGATGTCTCTAGTCGTAAAAAGTTTTCCTGGATGGAAGATTTCTCGAGGCATTTTATATTTTCCCCAAAACTAATGGAGCAATCGATAACCAATTACTAAATAATTTAATATCAATTTGATGTTACTTTTATGTTAATAATTTTATAATTAACTGCTCATTCCCCCTCCAAAACTTTTTTCCATGGACGACAACGGGGCCATATGACTCCCATTGAGAACCACTGGTTTAAAGTAGGTGGAAAGAAGAAAAGAAAGTGTTCATGATTGAATAGATTTAATGCTAGGTAGTAGTGTACAAAATATTTCAGAAATAAAACTCATAAAAATCAATTTAGAATCTTGATTCCATGTTTTTCTTTCAAACTGATATTTGCTTCTGGTCGGTTGTCTTCCAATTCTGGCATTGGCAAGTCATTCAAAAGTTCCTCTTGTTCTTTCAAAATAGCTTCACGTTTCCCCAAATAGAACTCTTCAGAAAGTTTGGTGATCCCGGGCTTTTGGATATGAAACAACCTGCAGCGAACTGGCAGAGTTTCCGTTTTATTTATCTGAAAAAGGATAGCATGTGAAAAGAATGCATTTTGCTTTAACTTCAAAATACAACTTCAAGATTTTGCCTCAAACCTTAAATCCTAACAGTAATATATTAAAATGATTTTTAAATACAGTGAAAATCGTTTATAACGACCAACCGCATATAATGATGGAATTTTTACAAGAAGTTTGGTTTGCTATTCTACTCCATACTAAATATATCGGTTATAACGACGAAACCTGCTATAACGACGGCGATATTTTAGTCTACGTAGGGAAATTCGTATCGGATATAACGACGCGACTTGACAGTCATAAAGCAGAACCACATAGGTTAGTTATTAAAATTTAAAGTTAGTTATCAAAATTTAAGCGTTATTCTAATCTTGTTTATTTACAAATGTCCGAGAAATTTTTATTAATGCTAAACCTGAATATTAAAGATAATAAACTTAAAAAAAGGTGATTTATTAATTGAATACAACGAGGGTCATATTCTTAAGGGGGCCCATTCTATTTTTTCAGTGTAAAGCCCACAAAACTCTTAAACCGGCACTGTTCGGAAATCATTAGTATAATATAATAAATATAATTCATTAGATTTGTTTTCGACATTATATACTTTAGTATTTTCTACAATTTTTTCAATTTAAAAAACTAAGAAAGTACTATACAGGGTGGTTAGTAAAGTTTTTATACACGCAGATAACTGTCGAACAGAGAGAGCTATATGTACGAACGTGATGTATAGGTATAGTAAAGTGACTATGCACTTCAAGATGAGACTGCGTGCAACGCCTCTAGCGGAAAAATTCAGAACTCAGAGTTGCTATCTCGAAAACTGTTCAAGATACGGGGAAAAAGTCAATTACAAAGTTGTTAAGCACCAGCTAGTTAGTACGAAACGATTTTTCACCGGAATGCTGGAGGCAGCGTTTTGATTGGTACAACTTTGTTATGAACACCTTAGATATGCAGCCGAATTTTTTAGCGAATGTCCTTTGAACGGACGAGTTAAAATTCACCCGCAACGGGGTGTTAAATAGACACAACGACCATTATTGGGTGCTCGAAAATTCTTCATGGGGGGACGACCAGGCCGACATCAGGTGTGGTGGTGGTCTGTTAATGTGTGGTGCGGTATTTTGAACAACAGACTCATTGGACCTGTGTTCTATGACCGCACGTTAACGGGACGTCGATATTTGCAGCTGCTACAGAGCGTACTATCGGATATTTTGCATGATGTTCCATTGAGTGAGCGGAGAACCATGTGGTTCCAACATGACGGCGCTCCTCCTCACCATCCAACAGAAGTACAATTATTATTATCCCAAACCTTCCGCCAACAGGTCATTGGCTAGGGTGGTAGTGTGAGCTGACCTGCACGGTCACCGGACCTTACCCCATGGGACTTCTTCCTTTGAGGCATCTCAAAAGACAGGTCTATCACACCTAACCGACGACTGTGGACAATGTCGGCAGTCGCATTACCAATGCCTGTACAAGCGTCACGTCTGCAATGCTACTGAATGTGCGAGAATAAATGCTCTATAGGATACAAACGTGTATTGTGGCCGACGGTGGCCACACGTAATGAGCACACATAATGACATACAGTAATACGCTGTTCACATTTGCCGAACCAAATACTCACATATTAGCGTTTGACGTGTTCTATTCCCGCAATTCATGTACCATTTTGTACTGCATCAGTGATGCTGGACAACTTTGTAATTAACTTTTTTTTTTCCGTTTCTTGAATAGTTTTCGAGATAGCAGCTCTACGTTCTGAATTTTTCCGCTAGGTATGTAATGCCAACTGATGATGTTAGAATGGCAAATATAGATGTAAAAATGGCATGAAAATAAAATTTGTATTTGTACGCTGCACGCAGTCTCACCTTGTAGCGCATAGTCACTTCACTACGTATACAGCACGTACCTACATATCATATTCATGCATCTATCTCTCGCAGTGTGACAGTTATCAACGTGTATAATGACTTTACTAAACCACATTAAAAACCGTGTGTGTGCAATGAAAGAATCGCCCCTACCCAAAGCTTCCCCTCTATGCATAGCTGTACGCAGGGAAGCTGTCACGCAGGGGCGTCCTGTACCCCTTAAACTTCCTGAATCACGATTTTTGCCCTATTAAGGTGGTGGAAAAAAATCGTTTCGTACTAGCTAGTGCTAACTAGCTGGTGCCTAACTTTGTAATTGACTCTTTTCTCATATCTTGAATAGTTTCCGAGACAGCAGCTCTAAGTTCTGGATTTTTCCGCTAGGGGCGCTGCACGCAGTCTCATCTTGTAGCGCATAGTCACTTTCCTTTACCTATGCATTACGTTCGTACATATAGCTCTCTCCGTTAGACAGTTATCTGCGTGTATAAGGACTTTACTAACCACCTTGTATACTTAGTGTGACTATAACATAATATAAATGGAAATTAAATTTATTACAATTAAGTATATTTTTATTTAATTTTGAAACCAAAAAGTTTAATAGTTTTTGCTATCAAAATAATTTATAAAACTCTAGAGTACATTGCTATAGGCTACTATGATTTTAAAAAGATATCGTTTATAACGACTATCGGTTATAACGACCGAATTTTCATGGTCCCTTGGAGGTTATAATAACCGATTTTCATTGTACATGTAAAGAAAAAATTATTTTTAATATAAACAGAAGAGTCTTCTAAAAAGAACTTCTATTGGTGGATACGATTGAATTGGGGCAATGGTAAGATCTATTTTTAAGATACACTCGCACTACTGAGTTGCAATTTCTTATCCTACACTTGACTAATTTAGTGGGGGTTTCTGAAATTCAGAAACATGCTATAATTAACCTTTAGCTTACAAATGTGACAACGCATATGCCAGCAGTTTTACCTCCCAAAAGAACAGGACTGGGATAAATCCTATCCCAGCAATTCCCCCTTCCCCCCTTTCGTGTTCTTCCCAAATCAATGGTCAGTTTAGTAGTACAAATGGCTTGATTGCGGGTGATAACGAAAAGGGGTACGAAATAAGGGCCTATTATGCAAACAGGACCTTTTCCCCCTCCCTTCCTAACTGCTTTGTACGAAAGTTAACGATCTGCTATTAGATTGTGAATAGGTTTCTTATCTTTCACTAACATACAATACATGCTTGCTAAAGTTATTTAGTGTTTATTTGTATTTAAGTGCAGCCACAGTTCCCTCCTGCACCATGTAGCAATGCTTTCAGGTGCCACTTAGGATGATTTGTATGGGGGAGAAGGGAAGAAGCGATATTTCCCTGTATGGAATGACACATTTCTGTTTTCCAGCCCAGTAAGTTGAAGGTTAAAATACGATGATGTTTAACAGAAATTGCTTTAAAAGAAATGTCCTTTCCCCCCCTCATTTGTGAATAAGTTGCAACAGAACGAACAGTTCTATATAAGACAGAATCAATTTTATCGGGCACATTTTGATATGACCAAGTCTATCAGGAATCAGAACCCAATAAACACTAAAATATTCCAACCATTAAGAAAGAACTTTACATTTTACACCACAAAGGTAACAAAGGCTATACTATCCATACCAATCAATCACTAGAATGCTATGAAATGGTGTTTTCATTTTGTATTTTGATATATATGGAAGAAGATACAGATTTCTCAATCTAATCTTATCAACAGTGAACGATACAAGTAAACAAATGAAAGATAACATACAGTGACAGACACGGCAAAATCTTTTTCTTCTTTGATGGGATCAGGTCCAACAATAGATCCATCTAGCATTTTGACAGCATCTTTCGGAACGATAATGCCCTGTAATTAAATGACAAAACATCACTCGTGAAAAGATGTTCGATCTCTATAACTACATCTCTCACAAGTGGTTTTGTATGTATAAACAGGAAGCATGCAAAATGGCACACTGACAGAACCGGTGAATGATTTGGTAAAAATTATATACATACGGGTCACACTGCCAAATTCTTTGCCAATGTCAAAGCAACTACTGCCAAATATGATGCCATCTTGGATCACGACATTACAAAGTGCTGTTAAAATCATGCAATTTTTTAGGAAAAAGTATTAACGTTTTTAATGATGCAGCTTATAAACTTTGGATGTGGCTACAGGGGGAATGGAATGAATAGATTGGAATCTACATTGTGTGTGTGTTCTTTTCTCCAGAGGTATACTGTAAAATAAGATTTAAAGTGGTTTTTCACAACACAAGCCCTATGTAAATTTTTCTGCCTTGCAAACTTTGATGGTGTTCCAAGTGACTTCAATAGTATTTGTGTAACCCCTGGTGTCGGTCTTTGTAATTAATATTGTGATTCACTGCTAAGTAGACTGTCTCCTTTGGATGAATCAATTGGGCCAAAAAAAAAAAAATGATAGGAGAAAACAACAATCCATGTTACACAAAACTACAACACATGCATGGTGGGGGCAGGGACGGACTGGACTGGTGTGCCCTCATGGGAGATAGGACTGATGCCTCCGATAATCCAAGGTACGTACCCTTTGAGAGGACCCAGTCTGTCCCTGGGTCGGGATGAAGGAAATCGGAGCAAGGACTAGTGAAAGATAAGCAAAACAAAAGAGATTGGATGTCATGAATAGCATTGGAAATGAACATCGCTTGGCAACAAGAACAGATCGAGAAACCAGGCAGATGAAAACATTGGGGACTTGGTGAAAAATCTAGCAATGTGACACGGACATACGATCTTAACTAGAAATCCTTCCCATCTACTTCAGTGAGTCAGAATTATTGACTGTTTCACTCAATGTGCAAATTTGTACTCCCTTAGCATAAACTTTAATTACAAACCTCAGTTCGTAAAGCCACTCGGATGTGCCATGGTTCAATTTTCCATGGTTCTTCTGAGCTCATAAATACTGGAACAACTTTTTTGTTAAGAAAACGAATAGTCTGGAAACAAAATTTGTAATGTGATTGAAAATGTCACAACCAAATGCAATATGCACAATTGCCTTTTTTTTTAATATCTAAAATTTTTACAAAATAGTTCAAATTACTTAATTAAAACACAGACAAGAAACTTCAAAATTAAAAAACTATTACATTACAACAAAAGTCAAATTTTTTGTATATTTGCAAATATTCATTTATCTTATAATACATTACAATTGTTTAAACATTATTGTTAATATTATTACTTGTACTATGTTTATTTCATACATTCATATACAAAATCTTTGAACTGTAGTACATTGGCATATGCAGTGGGTGTTGATGGGGATTGTAACTCCCACATTGCGATGAAATTTTGTATATTTAACATAGGAACATGTGTTGCAGCTATATAACCCTCCATTGAGACTATATCCCCACCTTACGAACTTTCTGTGTATACCCATACTTTAGTGGAACATAATCTTACCATGCCTGCAAATATAGAGCTGAAATCTGGCCTCTCAGGTCTTTCCTAAAAATAAATAAATAAATTTAAATAATAATGATTAAATATATATCTCATCATCATTATCATCATATACAACCATAATCTATCCACTGCTGGATGAAGGTCACTCCAAATGCTTTCCACACAAGTCGTCTATCCTGAGTAATTCACTTCACGTCACCCCAACCTACTTTCTTATTTCATCCACCTATCTAGCTTGAGGATGTTTTCTGGGTCTTCAATGGTCTCTTGGACTCCTGTTGAAAATTTCAGTTGTCGATCATTTCTTCTTGCAATATGTACAGCCCATCGCCATTTCAGCCTTTTTACTTTAACAATGATGCCCTTTTCTCTAGTTTGCTCTCTCTCACCCATATGTTTCTTTTTCGATCTCTCCTAATTATTCCAACACCTCTTCATGCTTCTTTGGGTTGTCTGAAACTTTCGTATTGCTCCAACTGTTAGACTCCATGTCTCTGATCCATAAGAGAGGATTGGCAATACACACTGGTTGAAGATCTTTCTTTTTAGACACAAACGCAATATTCCCCTCATGATAAAACTGTTTCTTAAAATGTACTCCAGCCAAATTTAATAAATATGTTGAGTTTTTTCATAATGTTGCCATCCATTGAAATCAGCTGGCCCAGGTAAATATATGAAACAGCAATTTCTAGCTCCATGTTGTCAACTTGTATTTTTATTTTCTCTACGAAATTATGGAACATGATCTTAGTTTTTTGTAAGTTCATCTTTAGTCCAACTCTCTACTTCTAGTTTGGAGCTCCTGTACCATGTCTTGCAGTTCTGACGGGTCCGTTGAAAAAAACAACCATGTCATCAGTAAACGGTGGATGATTTAAGTATTTACCATTTATTTTTATTCCCTTGTTATTTCGATCTATCAACTGAAACATCATCTGTAAAGCTGAAGTAAAAAGTTTTGGAGAAATGGTATCTCTCTTCCTCACACCTTTACCAATTTTGGTATCTTCATGTAACCAAAATTTTACGCTTGAATTTTTATACACATGTTTCACCATCTCAATGTACACATCCTTGACATCTATTGATCTTAAAGAGTTGATGACTGCCGATGTTTTAATAGAGTCAAAAGCCTTCTCATAGTCAATAAATGTCATATACAATGAAAATTTATATTCATGTGTTCTTTCAACTAGTTCTTTTAATATTTGAATATGGTCTATTGTACTGAATCCATTTCGAAATCCAGCTTGTTTCCTTGGTTAAGCTGCATCTAATTGCTTTTGTTAAAATGCGATGTGTTAGCACTTTCGTGAAGATTTTATAAAGTTATACAATTGATTTATATTCCCTAGAAAAATGAAATATTGCATGTTGGGCTAATTGTTACCGAAGCAAGATGGCCGCTTGCTACTACCATTCAGCTCTTTCTCTACTTCAGTCGTACAGTCATCCATTTAATGTAAGTCATTTAAAAGTTAGCACTTAAGTGTTAAGATAAATTAGTTTATTGAGTTGTAGTATACTGTATGGTAAAAAATGAAGTATCTGTCTGCAGGGGAATAAATTGAAATGGTTTTTACTTACGGGGAATCTCGGAGAAATATGCCACACACATGACATGGCATGAATTTGTTTTTTTCAGACTTATTTTTTATATATCTCAAAAACTAAGGTCTAAATCTAAAAAATGCTTTCTACAAAAGTTGTTTATTTTTTTGTAAGAGGAATAAGAAAAAAAGATAAAAATACAGGTTTCCCTTTAAAAATAAACAGTTTGACCTTCAAATGACCCCCCCCAAGTAGAACATAGACAATGAAAAACCACTTTCCCACTTCAATACAACCAACATTTCTTTCGAACATTTTTTGGTAAAATGCTCATTTTTTAGATTACCAACATTATGTGGTCCACCCTGCATAACCACCAAATCATTGCAGTCCTAAAATACACAGAAAAAAATATTTTTCTACCACTTTATACCAATGGATACAACATTTTACGGAATAGATGGGTTTACCACCTTAACACCAAACCACATTATCTTTATTATTAACCCCGATTTAATCATTCTTCTTTTGTCAAATATCTGCAAGAAAACTTCCTTCAGTGATATAACCTTTACAAACCTTTTTAAGTTTCGCATAGTGCTCGATGTTTTCTGGAGTTGCATAAACTGCTTTCCGTGGAAGAAGAAGGGATTGTCGGGCATAATGAGGCTTAACTGAAATGACATCTCCAACATCACCAACACCTAATGAAAAATCGCATAAAATTTATCTTCCAAGTATGTCCAAGTGTTATTTATATGAACTAATAGGAATTAAACTTGATTCAAGTGACCGAATGTTGTCATAAATAACAGGTGTAGTGAAAATAAATAAAAAACAATAATTGTACAAATAATTTAACGTTTTAATTCATACATACCAATATTTTCTTTACGATGACAATCCTTTTCTCACTAACCAAAATGATTCCCCATTTATTAACACACACTCTTATGCTGTTGGCGATTTTCCTTATCTTTTATACTTTTTCGATTACTTTCCACATACTTTCACTTTTATTTTGTGTCTCCTTCCTTTCCTTCTTTAACGTTATTAAATTTATTCCTTTGCCTCCTTCAATTAAGTTTGATATTCTTATTTTTTTACACATTTTTCCTATTTTATTTTACTTTAGTGCATTCGTTTTTTATTGCTTTCACATCGCAAGCGGTGGTGGAGATTTTATCAACTACGTTAAGCCTTTTGATCAATTGTAACCTTGTGTTTGTTATCTGTTGTGATGTTCTAGAATTCTTACAATGTAAAGATGGTAATCAATCTCACTTTATACAAACAACTCAATTAATAACGTAACTAATAACTGTTAACACAATACAAATTATAATTTAAAACCAAATAAAAATATTTTGCATAAAACTAAATATATCTGATCAAATCAACTCACACAAAATTCAAAGAGATAAGGCGTTGAAAACAACAGTGGTATAAGTCACAAAAATGAATTTTTTGAGTTAAGTCCATGGAAGTACCCTCTGGGGGTTGCTTCGTTACCTTTCAACAATGTATATGACCATAGTGTAATAAGTTGTTGCAGGATAGCACCACGTTACTATTGGCCAACACGAAACTGGATGGACGCAAATCCTTTCTTATCTCATTTTAAGCAAAAATGGACTCGTATCATCGTTGCTTTCAAGGCGTTATATTATAATTAACATACAAAAATAATGTATATTTTTATATATAAAAAAACAAGCCGTCGTTCCGTACATGAACTGAATAATAATTCTAAACCATTTTCACCACATGGATCAATCCTCAGACACACTGGCGTATGCAGGGAGGTGTTGATGTGGGGTTGTAACCCATAATTGCAATGAAATTTTGTATATTTAACATAGAAATATGTGAGTTAAAGCTCTGTAACCTCCCATTATGAACTTTCTGCGTATACCTATGCCTGGACCACAGACCTTCAGTGAAAAAATAGGGAAGTAGTGGATACCTGCTCGGATCGAACCCGGATCATTCTGATGGTAGCCAAATATGCTACTAGTATGCCACCACAACGCGAGTGAGGGTTTAAATTTTACAAGGTTTAAAAAAAAAATAATGAGCAAACAGTTTCTTTAAACATGCAACTTGCAATTACGTCATGCTCACCTTCGACAAATGAAGTGAGAACAACATGGAGATTAGGTGGGTTTGTTTCATTTACATCTTCAATAAGTTCATATTCAAAGTGCTTTGCTTTGAGTCTTCGGTGTCTCTTAGCACTTTCCTTTTTTACCAAGGCTGGGTGTATCCTTTTAAAGATGTATGTGTTCTGAAATAAATGTTTATTTTTAAACTTATAAAATAGCAATCACAATGTGAAATAGTTACACATAATCAGAGTAATTTTATTTAATAATATTAAATATCTAAGTAGACAAATATATTTAACATAAATTAATAAACTCCTTAATGTAAATTTTACATTGAAAACGTACAGAGATATACTAAAATTTATAATTCCCTTTATTATAGAGGAGATGAAGACTCAAACCTTTGTAAAATATATGATGTACACAAGATCTACCGTAGAAATATATTTTGAATAAACGATGAAACCTATCTAAGGTGGACACTCACGGAACCGGAAAAAATTCTATAGCATGCAAGTTTCTGTCTTATGAAGGTTGATTGCAAAATAAATAAACTCATGTTTGTAAAAATTGCAACACCATGAAGGAATCATGTGATTGAGCTGAAACTTTCAGGAAATGCAAATTAGGGTATGCTATTCAAATGATTAGAATTTCAGAGTCATCACGCATGCGTGGGCTGAGCAGCGCCCTCTGAACTGCTGATGGATCCGTATAAATAGAGGGCTGTAGCGGGGCGTGTATGGTTATCTGCTAGTGGTAAACGTTACATGAGACGTCACTATGCCTCTACGACGAAAGAGGGCGACATTTCAGCAAGTTACGGAGTTTGAACGGGGACGAATGATCGGCCTTCGTGAAGGAGGGTTTTCTTATCGTGCAATAGCAGCTCGTATGGGGCGTAACAGCAGCACAGTGATGCGAGTGTGGAAGCAGTGGGTTCAAGAGAACCAGACAACTCAGAAATCCGGGAGTGGACGCCGAAAGGTGACGTCAGCACGGGATGATAGACACCTGGTCCACATGGCGGTGACGGACCGTTTTGCTTCATCAATTCGTCGGCGTCTACTGCACCGTGGACTGCGTGCAAGAGTTCCTTTATACAGGATCCCCCTGACGCAAAACCATCATCGCCTGTGGCTACAATGGGCTCATGGACATAGAGACTGGCGTGCTGATTGGCAACAAGTGGTGTTTTCTGATGAATCCCGCTTTAATTTGGGGTACAGTGATGGCCGCATCTGTGTTAGACGCTATACCAGTGAACGCCACCTTCCGGAGTGCATTATCCAACGTCATAGTGGACCAACCCCAGCGTGATGGTGTGATTGCGTATCATGGACGATCTCAGCTGCTACGAATTGTGGGTAATCTTAACAGCAACCGGTACATCAATGAAGTTCTGGAGCCCGAAGTTGTTCCCTTCCTTCAAGGCATTCCCGGAGCTGTATTTCAACAGGACAATGCCCGCCCACATATTGCCAGGAATGTTCAAGACTTCTTTTCATCACAACAGATACAGCTTCTTCCTTGGCCTGCCTATTCGCCGGATATGTCGCCGATTGAACATGTGTGGGATTTCGTTGGTCGGCGTCTCGCTCGTGATCCTCGTCCCATAGCTACTACAGATGAACTTTGGGGTCGCACACAAGCAATCTGGAATGCTCTTCCTCAGGCACACATTCAACATCTGTTTGATTCCATGCCACGTCGTATAGCATCACTTATTGCAGCGCGTGGTGGCTTCACCAAATACTGATTTTCGACATGTAATATTGGTTTTTTTTTTTGCTTTGTATTTGTAATCGTTTATTTGTATCAACACAGGTCGTTTGTACATTAAATTTCATTCAATTCGGACGAGTCCTTCATGGTGTTGCAATTTTTACAAACATGAATTTATATGCATACATAATTAAATTCAGTGGTAAGAGATGACTGCATATGCTATTTTTTTTCTTTGTCTTATCTTGCGAACTTTAAGATTATATTTATTTTCCTTTTGATAAAAATATTTATTTTATCACTGCATTTTATTTTTATTAATTTTAATTTTTGCACTATTTTGTGGTTTTAGTAGTTACGATCAATATGGTGCAAAATTTCATGCTAACTATACATGCTTATTCTATACAAAAAGTCTATTATGTAAGCTTAAATTGTAACGATAAAGTACCTCCCTTGTAAAGATGATGATTCCCTTGTATAAAGATACTCCCTTGCGGTGGGTTTATCCATGAATTGATAAAGTCGATATGAGTGACTTTTCGTTCTGGTTAATAATGAACGTTTTTATTTAAGAAGTGGGTGGCACTGGCATACGTAAGAGGGGTCGATTATGGTTGTAACCCCCATTGCGATGAAATTGTGTATAGTATACATGTAAATACAATGGAGTTGTAGCTCTGTAACCCCTCCCCCCCCCATTGTAAGCCTGTAACCCTCCCCTTATGAACTTTCTGGGTATGCCTATGGTGGGTTGGTGGTGTGCAAAATGGTGGTCAGACAAGCGTAGGCAAAGAAAGTTCATAAGGGGGGGTTGTAGGCTTAATGGGAGGGGTTACAGAGCTACAACTCATATATTCCTATGTTAAATATACAAAATTTCATTGAGATGGGGGGTTACAACCCCCAAAACCGCCCCCTGGCTACGCCTATGTGGACAAGGGCATTCTATATCTGTAAAATGTCTTTTGTTCGCCAGCCTCCACTTTGCTATTTGCATTGTATTACAACCCTCTTTCCTTTTTCTGCTGAGAAAATTTTCTTTCTGCCAGCGATTTTCCGCTTTATGCAGGTTTTTCTCTTTGACGGGACTGAATACTGCTTTCCGTTTCCGCGTTAGACAGTTTCTGTGTTAGCTAATGTTAACTACCATTGACTTTTGAAGGGACCGTAAAAAAATTCCGTGTTGAGCAAGTTTCCGCTTTGTGCAGGTTCCGCCTAAGACAGTTTTCACTGTATTTTTAATTTTAACATCAAAGAACGATTTCCACTGTCATGTACAATATCATACAAAAGAATTTAAAATAAAATCCCAGGATAATTTATTTCGAAAAACTATTTTCTAATGGGGTGGAGGCTGACCACATTTCCAAGGGGTCAGCCTCCCTAGCCCCAGGCTGGCTGCGGCTCTGCAAGAGAGTATTAGTCAATTTTTGGCGCACATGCAGAAACGTACGAACTTTGTGAGTTTTACGGCGTAAAAGTCATGCTGCGCCGGGGCCTACAGTTTTGCAAAGAACCAACCCTGGACTATGGTAAGCTCTCTTTTTTGGTACCGAACACGGGATAACAGCATGCTATGTCAAAGCGTTACCACTGCAAAGCCGGAAAAATGCGCAAAGGACACTCCGTATAGACTATAATTAATCTGTATATTTTCCGATAAAGATATAGAGTGTATCAACAAAAACCTTGTGCATAACGAGACAGAGAAGTCTTTTCCCCCCGAGTCCCTACATTATCGTTATAGATAGATTTCACTGTTTTTCAATTTAAATTGGTAAATGGTTAGTTGAACATGGAACTTACCCGTTCTGGAATTTTTTTTGTTGCTGAAAATGCATTTAAATTCAAGGATGAAAATCGTTTTAAAGAATTTATGAACATTCCAACCATATTTATACAAAGAATCCTCACTATCCTAGCAGACAACTACTGCATTTAGGCATTGCCAAATAACAATCTTGAACGTAAAGCAACATTCCATGTAAACATTGTTTTCTGCGTAGTATAGCCCAGATGCTCTTGCGCCATAAAAAATCCAAACAAACCAAATATAAATATTGTTATTAGCGCTTACTTTCAAGCATTTATGCTGCCTGTGTATATGTTTAAATAACTTTACGTTTCTTCTTTAGATTCAGTTCTGGCTCAAAAAAAAAATGTCATGCATTTTTTAAACCATTTCCAAACATTCAACGCGTCCACATAAATCTGAATGCTAGATGCACCAATGGCCTGCCAGGGGTATATAGTGTCCAGTTCACAATAGTAAAATAACGTCACTAATAATTTTTAATGCCAAAAAAAAGTTATATGTGGCCCTCTGTACAGCACTTCAAAGCACAACTTGGGCAAAAAAAAATTTCAGATTTAACTTTACCTTCTACGTACCGAAATAAACTATGTCTGTCTGTTTACTATTTCACTTTGCTAAAGCCTGTGTCCTTGTCGCAGAAGTATATTTCAGATTGTGATAAATCATCCTTCCCTGTTGTGTTCCTTCCCCGACTGTGTGTGTGATTCCATCTATGAGGTTTCCCCAACATAGTTTCTCGATATATCAAACGTAGGCAGAAAAGCAGTATTAGCATCTGCCCTGTAACACAGAGGCTTAAGAAGAAGAAGAAAAAGCCTATGTTGACGAATTGTAATCTTCTGTACTTTTATTAAAGTTGTATTCCTTTTAATTCGCAAGTAAATCAATTAAAAATAGAACGTTGCACCTCGATTATAAAATTCCAATGGCTATACTGTCGTTTTGCCGTAAAACGTAAGTTTTGCGAATAAACAGCAATACGTAATGTTTGCAATTGCTTCGTTCGTTACGTATTTATTGTCCCTCAGGGTTCTGTTCTATGTCCTTTATTGTTTATTTTTTATATAAATGTAATTTTATTTTTGCCTGCATGCCTTAGACTTACTTGCTACGCGGATGATATATGCGCTTTTATTGCTGACGAAGATATCTACAATATTATCCCTAGGGCTTGCGAAGCTGTTAAACATTATGTTGATTTTTTCACCCAAAATTTTCTTACATTGAATGTGAAAAAAAAACCCAAACAATTGTCTCCTTTTAACACTCAAGTGATTCTCTCTCAACCAACTTTCGATTTCAATAGGCATTCCCCTTTGAAGTGAACTTAAATTTCTTGGGATCATCATACAGTCTAATCCAAAATGGCAGACTTAAATTTAGGCAGTCTCCTGCAAATTTTTCATAAATAGATGTTCGAGAATTAATAGACGGTACATCAAAAGTTTGCTAGTCTATTTATAATAATGCCCCTTGAAATTTTTTAATATTTTTTGATTAAAATTTCTAATCTTTTTTAATTTTTTTATACGTTGAATTATAGTTTTATATTTTTTAAAATCGTTTTATAATCATTTATTATTTCATCTAAAATTGATGTAGAACAGTTATCTGTATTATTAAAAACTAGGTCTATTGTACTTGAAATTCTTAGTGTTATTCTAGCAGGTTCTCTCATTTTATTTATTAGTTCGTGTGATTCCATTAAGTTTAATAGTTTTGATGAATCGTTATTTTGTTCGCAATATCTACGTTGAAATCTCTAATTATAAAAATTTGTTTTCCTTGAGTATTATTCTCTAGTAGCTTTTCCAGTTTTTCGGAAAAAAAAAATTTTATTTGAATTTGGTGGCCTATATAATGTTAGGATTTTTAGTCCATTTATGATAATTGTCAGTATTTTAAGGTTTTCAGTTAGTTCTGTTTCATTACTTATCAAATCTACATCTAATTCATCTTTCACATAGACCGATATACCACCTTCTTTTTAATAAAATCTCAGTAAATAATTATTAAAATTTATTACTATTTCATTTGTTTTTCAAGTTTCGACCATGAGTATTTTTTTGAGTAATTTCTGGAGTATTGCAATGTTGTATTATTTCTTCAACCTGTTTAATTTTGTTGTTCAGACTATTTGCGTCACATGTATTTTACTGAGATAGGATTTGTTTTATTATCATTAGATGATAGTTTATGTTTTTCGTGAATTAGTTTTTTTTCTAATTATATTTCTTTTTCCCTTTTTATTTTTCTTATGGATTAAATTGTTAATGAGTTTCTCATTATTGTGTATTTCCTTTTTGTCATTTGTGTTATTAACTGGAGTTTTTTTTTAAGATCACAAGTCGTTGAGTTTATCAGTATTTTTTATTTCATAAATTTAAGAATTTTCATTTTTTCTCATTTTTATACGTCCTCTTGATGTCCATACAAATTTCCAGTTATTATTTTTTTGAAATAATCTTGCCTCTCTAAAGATTTTTGCGCTTTTTTTTTGGTTAAATGT
>QLNU02015270.1:106989766-107012822 GCA_006491805.2 Dysdera silvatica | reverse complement strand
ACTCGGTGCAAAAAGTGCGTCAAGTTTTGGACAATGACCGACGATTAAGTGTTCGGGTGATTGCAGAGGAGTGTGGAATACCCAAAACAATCGTTCATCGCATTTTAACGGAGGATCTTCAAATGAGGAAAGTCTGCTCGAAAATGGTGCCAAAAGTCCTGACGAGTGAGATGAAGGAGCAGCGTTTGTTGAAGTGCCAGGAATTGCATGAACGCTACGAAACGGACCCAGAATTTTTGGACAGAGTGATCACAGGGGACGAGACGTGGATTTTTCAGTACGATCCCGAATCAAAGCGCCAGAGCAGCGAGTGGCACACCAAGGAGTCTCCTCGCCCGAAAAAAGCAAGGATGAGCAAATCGCGAATCAAGGCAATGCTCATTGTGTTTTTTGACAGAAAAGGTGTAGTTCACAGTGAATTCGTGCCACAAGGACAAACAGTCAACAAGGAGTTTTACTGTGAAGTGCTCAAACGGTTGCGCAACAGGGTTCGACGCGTCCGAAACGAAATTCGCGACAATTGGATCTTGCACCATGACAACGCGTCAACCCACACCGCGCTCATTGTCTCCGAGTTGCTGGCCAAAATGGGTGTGGCAACGCTGCCCCAGCCGCCGTACAGCCCCGATCTGGCACCAGCGGATTTCTTTTTGTTCCCAAGGATCAAAAGAACCCTGAAAGGAACTCGGCATGGGACGCTGGAGGCGGTAAAAGCAGCCGCGACGACCTCACTGAAGGAGATTCCCGTTGACGACTTCCAGGGCGCCTTCAATGATTGGGTGAAGCGTTGGCAACGGTGCATCGAAGCAGGGGGAGAATACTTTGAAAAGTTCTGAAAAGATTGTAAACTGATATTGAATAAATGATTTTAAAAAAAATCATTCCGGGAACTTTTGGGACAAACCCTGTATTAGTGCTTAGATCACTGGTCCACTTCACATATGATATTGAAATATTGCTACTACTATACATATTAAATCACTACTACTAAACATACTGTGTTAGAATTGCTGTATATGTAGTATTAAATCACTACTACTTCTCGTACATAGGCTATATTAGGTCATTACTACTGTACTTGCATATCGTAATATATCAATAATGTTTTGTACCATTACATTGGGTCATACATACATTCATTACATATACATTGGGTCAGTTAAGTGTATTCTCTGAGTAAGTGTTTCGTTTAATAATTATCATATGCTCTTTATGTATGCCTCATTGTATGTTGTTTTGCAGGTCCCGGGTGTTTTCAAAGTGCTTAATACAGACCAGTGCAGTAAGCAAAAAGAATTTTTTGTATAAACATTCTCAAATTGTGGGTTTTGACAATGTGAATAAGTTAAGTGGCGAGACCTCAAAGTATTTAAAGACTAAACACACGTAAAATAAATTATTGAGAGATGTACTATATTTTTTAGATTTTCTACTATATTATTTAGATTTAATGTATATAGTCAAACCTTCACATATCGAAGTTGATTCCATTAAGAAAGTTCAATATGTAGGAACTGTTTTTCTGTGTAATATTCGCAAGAACAAATCATGGATTCACTAGAATTTGTCTGCTTGGAGAATTTAGATATACACAGAAGTTTGATATATAATAATAATGTTGATATTTATCATAAAGTTTGTAAAGTGAGCAATTATATCCGATATTATAGAATAATACCCTATGTTATAGAACTGTTAACCAAAAGGTTTCAGGTATCATTACCACCTAAACCACTTCCTGATTAAGTCTACACTGTCGTCTGAAGGTTGGTTCCCTAAGACTTATAGGTTGATTCCTCGGAAAACTAGGTCCTGTCACAGAATGACCCTTGCACCGTAAAATTCAAACAAACAGGCAAACTTCTTCGTACAGTTGTACTCAGCAACTGTAAGGTGCCTATCAATGGCATAGTTTAACCCTGTCATGTATTAAAACCTCATATGAGGTTGTCAGAGAAAAAGCCTAGAAGAAACATATGTTATTTCTATTCATTTGGACATCCAATTGCATAGTAGCCTCATATAAGGTCAAATGAAGCTTCTAAAAATCATCAATATATAACAGTGCTAGTCTTTCATTTTGTTTGTATGGGTTACAACTTTCATTGTGCTCAACCGTCAGTAGCCCTGCGGTGGCGCAGTGTGGTAACACGTTCTGCGCCGCTAATCCGGGTTCGACTCCCAACAGTGCAAAGAACGCTTACTCAGAGATCTCATAAAGATCGCACTGCTCACTGTAGTCCGGGGTTTGGTTCCCTAGGCCTTAAGAGGTTCGGATTCCTCGGAAAACAGTAGGTCCCGGCGCAGCATGACCACTGTAGTCTTTGAGCCGTAAAACCAAAAAGAAAGCGAAAGCTTGAAATATGTTAAAACAACTAATTTTAGAAAGTGTTCCCTACCATCCAGATGAGCATATCAAGTAAGTAAAAATATGTCTTTGTTTCTCACATCATTCTGACTACAAAAAGAAAAAAAGTGGGATTTAAATATTTTATTAGCTGAATTAAGGTTGTTTTGGTTTGGAACCTCAAATGTGGTTTCCATGCAATTATAGCTCGTGTTGCAGCTCTCTGCCTCATCAAACCTCATTTGAGGCTGTTAATTATATGATGCGATATACAAAAATATGAAACTATAAAAAAAAGCAATACTTTTTTTTTTGAAGAGTGATGAAGAGGAAATAAATATTGGAGCTTATACGTCAACAGGCATAACACATTCACATAACAGGGAAGTCATTAGCAAAAGCGATATGGATAACAATCATCTTACCTCTAAGATACCAGTTACGGGAATCACTGTAATCAGAGAAAGAGGTTAGCGCTCTAATAAACGTGACAATTTTTCTAAAGAGCCCCCAATTTTTTTAACTTGAAAAGGAATCAGAATTTTCTGGCCAAACTCCTTCAAACTATTTTTATAAACTTATTCCAGAAAAATTCTTAGAAAACATATGTTTTCAAAGCAACCCCTATGCTTCGCAACGAGGTAAGGAAAATTTGAACATTTCTATTCCATAACTGTAAAATATTTTAGAAATGAATTTCGTAACGACCTATATACGTTATGCCAGACTTCATCAATGTTGGTCTACAAGTGGTGGTTTGCACCTGAATATTATAGCTGATTCTATTTCTATAAATGGGTTCAAATTAACAACATATTATCTTCACTTCCAGGATAACATGAGCATTCCTGCAGATAATACAGATCATTTGATAAGATTAAGACTGTTTTTAGATCGTCTTCATAAGATATTTCACGAAGCTAGAAAATGAGAAGTATCACATTCGATTGATAAGGTGATGGTGCCTTTCAAGGGTAGGTCTTCTCTCAAACAATATATAAAATCAAAACCTAAGCCATGGGGCTTCAAAATATGGGTTCATGCTGGAGTTTTTGGCTATGTTAATTGTTTCAAAATATTTCAGGAAACAAATGGTGGGAGAATGCCACAGCCAAGAGAATATGGTGCAACTGGTGATGTAATGTTACTCTTGTGCCATGATGTAGCTGAAAAAAATGGTTGACTATATTGTGATAATTTACTTCCATTCCTCCTATTGAGGAATTAAAACACTGAAACATTTATTTTGTTGGAACTATTTGAGTCAAAAGAATGAAGAGCACTGAGAGAAACTGAAGGATATTAAATCTGTCATAAAAGGTGGAAGAGGCTCAGTTTATGTAACTACTAAGGAGAACATGAGTGACTTGGTGAGTTGTTAAATTTATTATGCACGTGGTGCCATCTTTTGCTGGAGTTCAACCAATGGACAAGGCAAAACTTTTTTGTCATGCAACTAAGTCCGTCGTTGAAATAGATTTGCCACACTCAATGCAAATATATAACCTTCATGTAGAAGGTGTGGATTCATTGAACTCAATGAACTGTGGACTCAATAAACTTGTGGCGCTCTATCATCATTCCTAAAGAAATAATTGATGGTGTATGTGAATTTTCTTTCATCTTTTAAATGTTGCTGTTGTCAATGCCTTGCTTCTGTGGAGAAAAAATGGAAGAGCAGCTAATGATTTGTTAGAGTTCAAAAGTAGCATAGCATCAAACCTAATATATAGAGGAACCTCATCATTGATAACAAAGAAAAGGGGTCGACCATCCGTAAGAGGTTCTTCTGCTTCTGAATGTCAAGTTAAGAAAAGTGACTCTAATCTTAAAAAACTAAGATATGACAATGGCAAACTTTATCCAAAAAAGTCAGATGGTTAATTTGCTCGGAAGGTCAAGAATGAAAACGTTAAGAGTAAAACACGATATATTTGTGGCCGCTGTCTAGAAAATTTATGTCCAGAATTTTTTTTCATGAAGTCATAAAAAAAAAAAAACACAATTTCTCATAGAAGTTTTCAGTACTATCACTGTTAATATTACTATTAGTAAATGTAACCATTTAGCATACAAGCCTCACATGCGGCTGCTCCTGTAATTTCTTTAAAAATTAAAAATCAAATTACTCATCATTATTTTCATCTATTTAAAAATAAATTGCAAGTAAAAAAAATTTTTGACAATCGCAAAATAATTTATGCATGGGAGGGTTAACTTCAAAAGTGAGTAATCTCCAATTATTCACTATGCCCCATTCCCCTCCTTTGAATAAAAAAGGCCACAATTCATACACATATCATGATATGTATATCATCATCATACACATGTCATGATGATATACATATAGAATGTAACTTATTTGAAGGGGCATGATGAACAAATGGAGGTGTCTCACTTCTGAAGTCGCACTACATCACTGATACAGCCAATGTGTATGCAACAAAAAAACTTTAGACCATCTCAAGCTCAGTGTTCTTTAAAAGGTATTTATATAAATCGAACACTACGCAGATTAAATTAAACAACAATATCAATCAACGTTTATTGGCGTAGTGATACCAACGCCGATGGTATGGCGTGATTAGATGGTGAAACGTTCGAAAGAAAATAAATATTTCTGCCTTCGGTGGGACCTGAACCCACGACCTTCCACTTGCCGGGCGGAGGCTCTACCATCAATTTAATACCAGTCTCTTTGCAATTTGGTTTAAATAGTAGTCCATGTACTACACCATTCTGCGAAATAACTGGCAACAGTAAATTATATACGTTCGTAAAGAGATTATATATTGTCGTTCGTAGCTCAGTGGGTAGAGCCTCCGCCCGGCAAGTGGAAGGTCGTGGGTTCAGGTCCCACCGAACGCAGAAATATTTATTTTCTTTCGAACGTTTCACCATCTAATCACGCCATAACATCGGCGCTGGTATCACTACGCCAATAAACGTTGATTGATATTGTTGTGCTTTAAAAGGTTTTTGCGTGTTTCATCGGTTAAGCAAAGTTGTAATAATCGCTTGAATTGCAAAGATGCTATTCCTATCCTAGAGGGCGATGTCTAGTGAAGCTGAAGTTATCCTAGAAAAGATTGGCAATAAGGGAGTCATCACTCTGAACCGACCCTCAGCTTTGAATTCTTTGAATTTGTCGATGATTCGAACCATATACCCTCAACTAAAAGTAGGTATTAAATTCTTTTTCTCCTGAATTATTATTATTGCACCAGTGGGTCAGTAATTATGTGCACAGTAGCAGTAATTTTTTTTTTTTTTTCTATTGAGTATACTGTTACTTGTGCATCAGCAGATGTGATTTCTTCCCATTGCAGCTTTGTGCTAGCTAGGTTAATTTCATTTGCTATGATGTTACCAATGCCCATACCTCTCCCATTCTGCGTGGAAACAGTGCAGCTTTCAGCCGTCCATTTTCTGTGGTCTGAAGGAGTATCAGGGACCAAAATGTGTATCTCAAAGAATTTTGCCACAGTATGTAAACAGTATTATGTTAAACATTGATCCACCACCATTATGAACTGGAGTGTGAACACCAGACTATAGAAACATCCATGTTCACATGCACTAAAGAAAAGTTCAAAATTCAGCGTTGAGGAGGAAAAGTAATGTTTGCGGTTTATTTTGGAACTCGCAAGGGTTGATACTCAAATATTAGCTTGGGAGAGAGACTCAACGTTAAGTAATGCTCATTACAGTGAGGCTCTTCATGGCAGGCTAAAGCGTACAATTCAAAGCAAACACCAAGTACTATTATTTTTAGGGACATTGTATTGCTGCACAACAATGACATGCTCATACTGCTTCTTAAACCTTTGTAACACCAAAATTTGGCCCTGCGGTGGCGCAGTGTGGTAACGCGTTCTCCTATTGCGCGGCTAATCCGGGTTCGACTCCCAGCAGTGCAAAAGAACGCTTACTCAGAGATCTCATAAAAGATCGCACTGCTCACTGTAGTCCGGGGTTTGGTTCCCCAGGCCTTAAGAGGTTCGGATTCCTCGGAAAACTGTAGGTCCCGGCGCAGCATGACCACTGTAGTCTTTGAGCCGTAAAACCACATAAACAAAAAAATGTAACACCAAAAGCTCAAGTTTAAGATATTGAGTCATCCTCTATTCAATTCTGATATTGCTCTTTTCGACTGCTACCAGCTTGGCTTACTCAAAGAGATTTTAAGAGGACCATCGATTTTTGCCAAGAAGTAAAGGAAACTGTGTGCATGCTTGACTCACCTTATTGCGGAGAACTGTTTCTAAGGACATAAAAAAAAAATCTTGTTTAACTATGGACTAAGTGCTTTGAAAAGCAAAAGTACTCCCTTAAAAAATGTCATTGTGATTACATTATTGTTATTGTAATTTTGTAACTGCATTACATTTAATTACTGACTCATTCCCATAGTGTTTATTATTATGAAATGTTTTATAAGTTACACTTTATCTTTTCTTTCTTATTTGATTTGCAGTCATGGGATTCAGATCCGAGCATAAAAATGGTCATTGTGAAGGGATCTGGGGAAAAAGCATTTTGCGCTGGTGGAGATGTCAGAGGTATGTGTTAGATTCACGAAAAAAAAAAGTCGTAACAACGCTTATCCGTTTTCTGATATGTACTGGCTTTAAGTTATATCAAATTCTATGTAAATATTTTCGCACGAATGAAGAGCAAGTTTTCATTCTGTGTTAAGATATAATACCGAGAGAATAGTCAGCACTCAAAAAGAATTAAGTAGTGCGTAGAATGGGCACCCATGTTGGTTTTGCTGAGGAGGGTAAATTGCTTCCAAAACATATTGTATTTTTTCATAAAAATCGGCCTAAATAAATGCAAATATTGCAGTGTATTAAGGGAAAGATCAAACCTTCCCTTGTTGCCTATGTATTATCCGTAACACACGGCCTATAATGTGTGCAATTATTCCGTCAATGCTCTGATCATCTCCAAGCCGCTTGGGTAGGGTTGTCTCCTTGCAAGCTGGGCTGTGTGTTTGATTGCATTGTAATGCTGAGGTGATGTTATGTCATCTATCCCAGGATTGTCCAACATAAGGCCTGTAGGCCACAGTCCAGCCCACCGACAACCATTTGGAATAAAAAAAAATTCGAAAAAAAAATTAAGGTTCTTCTTTAGAAAAAAGGAAAAACCGCGGGGGATGGCATGGGTGATCCTTTTTCATATCGCAAGTGAATGAACAAATACCTGGAAAAAAACTAAAGGGAGGCTTTTAGTTAAAAAAAAATTTTTTTTTTTTTCTTTTAAGATGCTGGCCTGCAAGATCCGTGAAAAATCTTTTAAGTGGCTCGCTATCCAAAAAGATTGGACAACCCTGATCTATCCCATGCAAAATGACCAACAGTACACTCTCGAGACGCAAAATATACAAACTTTCAACACTGCATTTTTTTATAAATTAGTGTGGGGCATGCGATACATTTTTGTGGCACACACTGAGAACAAATTATTGTGACACAATAAGAATAACAAACCATGACATGTTAGACCACAATTTATTGACACATTGAGAATAATAAATTAGTGTCACATGGTTGAAATCATACATTTTAATGACACTGTAAACAAGTTTTTGTGACACAAATTGAACCAGGCTTAAAACATCCCGTAAAATTAGTGAAAACTTCCCCTTTTATATAAACCACACTTTTAACGAAACTTCCTAAAATTGAAAAGAAATGTGCCGACAAAATGGCATTACTGCGTATGGCTTACCCCAATCAAATTTGTAACCCTTTTTTAACCCCTTAAGTGGGTATGGTAGATATGCTCTAGTTTTATCTTTAAATTTTACCACAAGATGGCTGAACAGTCACAAATAAATTTAATGTAATAAATTTGATTTAAAAAATTCATTAATTTTAAAATTAATGAATTTATTGCCGTTGACTTTAAATTGATTTAAATTCAAAGCACTGCATAGATTTTGTTGCCATTTGATTTGAATGCGTTGCTTAAAAAATGCAAAGTGATATTTCGTAACGCTATCCATGTTTAAGAACAATATGCACTGTGGAAAATACCCACTTAAAGGGTTAAATTAAACTTGTTGAAATTAAAATATGCGAGTAGTGATACCTGCACTTCAAAAACTGAGGAACAAAATTTTTAATTTCCTTGTTCACATTGAACGAGGTACTTTATCATCAAGGACATCTAGGCATCTTCGTTTAGCGTATGTGTTTTTTTTTCCCTCTGTGCCGCAGGTGTCTCTCCTAACATGTTCTGTATCCCGTTTGGCAGCAATCACTGATGCTTGCAAAAAGGGAAACACAGCTCTGCCCGTAGACTTTTTCAGGGAGGAATATCAACTTAATAACTTAATAGGTAAGTATATAATTATAGATTGTAATATTTAATATGTTTGTGTATGTTGAAATAGAAAGATCCTTAACAACTTCTCCAAATTTATTCAACAATGCTAATCAGACTAAAAATTAGTAGCTGACAGAAAACGGGAATCATTGCTTTAACTTGGGAGGGGTAGCTTATTCCTTTCTGGGGGGGGGGGAACATGTCCCCCCATCCCTAGAAACATGAAAATTGCAAAACTAATGCTTTGTGTTGGGGATGATAGTCATCCCCCCCCCCTCCCAATTTCAAGGATAGTTACACCAAGAAGAAGGCAATTGCATGTTATTATCTTGATTTTGCTAACTAATTTATGGACAAATTAATTGCTTAACTAGTAGGTCAATGTAATAAGTGATGTGTGTGTCTACCAAAGTAATAGTTACATTATATAAATGATTATCTTGATTAATCTGTCTGCCTAATCATTGCCCTCAATAGAGTAGAACCTCAATTGTATCTGAACTTTGCTTAATGAAAATTTCAGTTAATCGAATAGACCTAGTTTTTTTTTTATAATATTATTATAATATTTAATTGGTTTAAGTAGACAATTTCCAGTCTTAATTTCATTAAATTATTTTTCACTATCTTATCAAGTGTGTGAAATTTCTGTCACTCATTTTGTAGGAAGCCCTTATTTCTTTAAGAATTTCATTAGTAGTGTCGTTTGCTTCAACCATCAGTAAGTAGTGCTAGTACCATCTCGTAAGCAAAGCTAAAAAAACGTATTTTGAAAACCCATTATGTGAAAGAATATTGAAAAAATAAATATTATATTCAGCTCCATGCATAGGATTTAAAAAAGAAAGGAAAGGCTGGTAATAAAGAAGATTTTTTTTTATTACTAAAATTTGTTTTGGGAACTGGTTTTATTTTCAGTTGTATTTAGATTTTTCCTAAATTGATAGATAGTATTCTACTTTAATTATTATTTTATATTTATTTTTTATTTAAACCAGATCTTGAAAGCTACACCCCCTTAACATGATTTCTGAATATGAATACTTGATTTTTAATCAAAAAATATATTATAATTAAATTTATTGGAATGTCATAATTTAATACATTAATTAAAATATTGTTACTTTTTCATTATTGCAGGAACCTTACAAATACCATACGTGGCACTCATCCATGGAATTACAATGGGTGGAGTACGTTACCTATGTATATTTTTTAATAAAATCACGTATATTTTATTTGTACTCGTGAATATTTAGATACTTATGTGTATATTCCCATAGCAAAGCTAGAGATATATTTTACATAGTGTCTACTCATCTGGATAACTTGGAAAATTTGAAATTCATTGTTATAATAAATAACTTATTAAAATAATTTTCCTGAACTGTGCTTTTCATACCACATTACCTACTGAAAAACTTGTACTTTTGACTAAACTTCTTCCAAAAGTTACCATTTTTCACCAAAACTAATATAATTTATATAAAATTATTAAGCCTATATATTTTTCAGAAGAAAATGTTTGCCAAATATATAACTAAAACTTTAAAAAAAAGTGTTTTTAGCTAAATTATTTAATTTGTAAGGGATTTTGCTAATACCAATCTCCTTTTTGTTATATATAGTCATACACATTTTAAATAAAAACTTAACTATATTCATTATAAAGGAGTTCAACTATATAATCGCAAAACTGATGCTTCAACTTAAAGCTTATCAGCTTTGCGATTATATAGTTAAACACTTTTATAATGAACTCAAAAAGGGTGGAATGGAAATGTTGCTGTAAATATTTAATTAGTGCAAGTTTTTAGTGTAAAGAAATACACTTTTTAATACAGCTTTTGAATTTGTAAATTCACTATAATTGAGTTATAAATGGCTTTGGGCTTTGCATTAATCGATTTTATGGCCTTGAAACTTATTGTGATTGCGCAAATTTTAGTGCATTGCATGTTGTTTACTGTAATTAGCAACTGGAAATCGATTAAGATTTGGTCTGGAAAAGTCAGGGAAGTTTGAAATAGAATTTGTGTATACACACTGATTTTAGTACCCCAAACTAAGCATACCTGCTCAATCTATATCAGTATGCTCACCGTTAGAGAAATGACAAGCCTTTCAAAATTTAAAACAAGCATACAAAAACTACAGTTGTTGTCATGAACATAGAGCTTTCAGAATTATGGGGAGGGGGAGCAGTCATACATACATTACAATATATGTAAAATTGCAATTTATTTCAAATTATGGGACTGGGGCTCCCATGGACCCATGTAACTGTATTCCTATAGTGGTTAATATTGTACTGTCAAACTTGGTTATAGCAACAACTCGGCCATTATGTTAAAAAATTCTGAATTTTCCTCATTACCCTCATAAGTATAACATTATTTTCCCATAGTTGTAACACCATAAAATTTCAAGAAAACGTGAAAATTACATCATAATAAGTCATCATTGTGTATTCTGATGTGGGGTCATTTGACACCTCTTGTAAATGCTTCTCCGAATTTTTTCTTCTGTTTTTCTGCCCTCCTCTCTTGAAAAGGTTTTGTCGCCTCACTGCATTTTGTTATTAACACTGGAGGGCCTCCAACTCGTTCTAGTTAACACCTTGAATACCCTTAAAACTTTTCCCCCCTCTGTTTCTGTTTACCGTTGTTGTTGTATGTTGACTTGCCAATATTCGGTATAAAGTTGGAGCACTAGGGAATAAAATTATTTACATGTAAAAGGTAAAAGTAACAAATGAAATATTCATTCAAGCTTTCAGATGTATCAGTAACAGGCCTTTATTAGGAACAATGTATATAGAATACCTGCTCACAATTCTGGGCATCTGTATTAATAATGATTGTAAATATTTTGTTTGGGGGTGCAAGACTCGTAACTTTTTCTCTCTCTCTCTCTTTCTACTTTTCAAGGGTATCGGCATATCTGTACATGGTGCTTACAGAGTTTGCACCGAGAAAACGGTTTGTGCCATGCCTGAAGCTGCAATTGGTAAGCATTGATTTCTTTATCTATGATAACATGTTGAATTTGAAACCTTCACTCAAACACCGAATAAATAATTGAATAAAAAATTTTAGTTTATACATTCCATTTTTTGGCTCGTGTTAAAACTCCACTTATTTCATATGGCAAAAATATGAAAAAGACTGTCCACCAGACAAGTCCCAAACCAGCGAACTTTGGCCTTACATTTTGCCAGTTGAGCTACTTAAGAACAACCTGCATGGTCTTAACTTTGTACTTGTATTGCCAAGTTTAAAACCTCTACTTAAAATGGAAGGTTTGAGGGTGTGGGGGTTATGGTTAAAACAAAAGAATTTGTATATCTTCCGGTATTTATGCCGTGTGGCAGCCAGTGGTGTATTACGCATAGAAGCAATGTAAGCATTGCTTGCCTAATATCAATTTGAAACACATTTCCATTTTGTTTCCTTAGACATAAGACTTCAGCAGAATTTGTGTTTGTGTAACTGAAATTTTGTCCAAAATCAAAATGATATTCGCGATATTTTTGTCATTACGCTCTGATGGTTAAGTCTTGTCAGAGTTCATACGCTCCTTAAAAACTCGTTAATAATCATTTTCAAAAATTAAGGGCCCTTAATACTCCTTAATATTATGTGGGACTCCTTAAAAACTCCTTATTTTTTCCTTCTCAGTAGCAAACGCGATTAACGAAATGTGAAACTTTCACAACTCTTCGGATTGCTGTGACCTTGACCTATTTTAGCCTGAAACATAATGCGTGTGGTTTCAATCATCCAAACTGGCCAACCAATCCTCTTTCTCGTTCCCCCTCCTTGTTTCGGCCATTGTTCCCGTAGGAGTCACGTGTTTGAAAGCTTCCAAAGAAAATGTCGTTCGTAAAAGCAGTAGCATCAAATTGCCGAGTGGAAAATGTGTTTTCAAGAAGTTTTGGATTGAATACGCCAAATATAAGGAATGGCTATTAATGTACGATGATGATCGCTATAAAGCAAAGTGCTACTTATGCAACAAGATATTCAATGTCTCAGGAATGAGAGAGGCTGCAGTAAAGATACATATTAAAGGTAAGTCTATTTTTTTCTTTTATAATTTTGCATCCAAATGTGGTTTGATTCAATTATTAAATTTCGCACCCAGAAATTGCCCAAGGAAGTGTGTGCTTCACAATTTCTGTGGGGGAGCACGCCTCATAATATGTAATTTTTTACACAATACGTACATATTTTTCATTTTTACTTAAAGTATGTCAGCCTAAGGGGGACCCATGCCGATGAAAATAAGAAAATTGTTTCGCTTTATGGGGGGCAAATTTTAATGGCATAAAATGACCTGCGGTTGATAACCACTGGTTTGCTATGCTGTTTCTCAAACACACACACCCCCCCTGCAAAAAAAAACCCTGAATCTTTCCGCCCTTTTACTGGCCCTGATTTGCAACAAAATTTTAACGGTGCACAAAAAATTTAAAAAAAAAAAAATTCTTCTAAATTCTTACAAATTCCTAATTTTCAAAACTTTTCTATGCTTTAATCTATATCTTCTTGATGTTTGAGATGGAAAGGGGCCATCCAGTGGTGTAGCTAGGTATTTTGTTACCCGGGATGAGTGACTGTCATTGCCGTAATCGTTGTGCCTATCATTGTTTTTTAAAGGCTAAGTGGCACCCGGGGCAGCCACCCCCCTCTAGCTAAGCTACTGAGACCGTCATTCATTACATATGTACAGTTTTCAAGTAGTACTTTTTAACCCCCTCTCCTCTTATGTACAACAATTTTCAGTACATTCTGCTTTTGGAATTTTAAATAATACTGCAGAAGTTTGCAGTGTGCAAGTATACAAATTAATAACAACCCTCCCCCTTATGTACAAGTGTATACACATTCCCCCCCTAAACTACATGTAATTAATGTATGGCCTGAAATGGTAAATTAGCAACTTTTAAGCAAATCTATATTTTACACACAATAAAATCCACTTAAATTTGTTTCAATTATTTATACTTTTTTTTTTTTTTAAGGGCAAAAGCATGTATCCTTTAGAAAGCTGGAAAATCCAATCTAAAACAGTTTTTTGAAAGTGAAAAACCACCAGTTACAGGTTCAACAAGTTCCAACTCCTCATCTGTCACAGAGAATGCAGTTCTACGTTATGTGTCCGACGATGATGTATTAGATACTGAAATCAAATGGACTATGAAAGTAGTATATAGTCATTATTCTGCAAATTCTTGTACCGAAATTTCTTTGTTTGCAAGCATGTTTCCTGATAGTTCTATTGCAAAGCAATTTTCTTGTAGTGCCGTGAAGTGTGCATACCTCCTATGCTTTGGCACCATATTTGAAATCAGCTGTATTTAGATGTATTAATGAACTAAATTGCTATAGCATTCTGTTTAATGAAAGTCTGAACACTGCAGTTAAAAAAAAAACAGATGGATGTTTACGTTCGATTTTGGGATGATAAGGAAGACATTGTAAGGACATGCTATTATAGTTCAGTTTTTACGGGACATTCGACCTCAGAAGTCACATTACCTGCTATTTGTAGCGAAACTAATAAACTGAACTTTTCCAAGGTTGTTAATTTGTCAATAAATGGCCCATCAATTAACTGGAAGGTATTTTCTTTATTACAAAATGCATTAATAAAAGACCATAACAGTTTACTAGTTATTGTGGGAAGCTGTTGTCTTTACACATTACATAATAGTTTCAAACATGGCTATGCCGCTACTGATTGGCATATAGAAAGTTTTCTCTCATCCCTGTATTGGTTGTTTAAGGATTTGCCTGCAAAAAGAGAGGACTATTTGCAACTGTCATAGTCTGGGAAATTTCCATATAAATTTTGTAAGCATAGGTGGCTTGAGAATTGACCTGCTATGGAAAGGGTAATTGAAATAATTGAAGAACTAAAGTGTTATAAATTATCTGTTGAGAAAAAAATGATATCCAAACCAAAGAATAAATCATATTCTATTGTATCAGAAGCATTAAAAGATTTCTTATTGCCTATAAAACTGAACTTTTTTCTTGCTGTAGCGAAGATACTACAGCCATTTCTTGCTGTTTATCAAACTGATTCTCCCATGTTACCTTTTTTAGCAAATGGTTTGAAAACACTTGTCTTGAAATGTTTAAACACTTTTTTTTGTAATGAAACTGGAAAATGTGCAGAAATTGAAGTCCACATTTATATTATTAGCAAATTTCGACTTTACTGATACGAAAACTTATTCTTCTATAAATAAAATTTGTACCAGGTTCGTTGGAGACAAATTGTTGAACTAATCTCTAAGTAAAAAGTCTCAGAAAGACAAGTGATGAAATTAAAGCACGAGTGCCAATCATTTATTTTTACAATGAATAAAAATCTTGTTGAAAAATCGCCAGTTCAGTACAAAATTGTGAGAAGTATGTCCTGTATTGATCCATGCTTGATGTTTTCAGAAAGTAACAAATATTATAAAAAAAATGACACACATCCTTTCAATTTTATCCGACTGTAAAAAAAGTCAGAGAAGAAGATTGTGAGTCGATACTTTCTGAATTCCTTGATTTTCTAAATACCACTGCCACAAAATGTCCAGAATTTGAAGCATTTAGCCCATACAAAACACATGTCGGTAAACTTTTATATGACCAAATGAAAGATACCAAAAAATATAAATTATGGGCAGTTGTGAAATTGTTATTTGTCATATCTCGTGGACAAGCTACCATTGAAAGGGGTTTCTCTATCAACAGGCATATTGAAATCAAGAATCTTCATGAGGAATCCTATATTGCCAGAAGATTAGTGCTGGATGAAATTAGATGCTCTGGGGGTTTAGAAAAGGTTCCTATAACAAAGGAATTAAAAATTTCTGCTCATGAAGCACGCCAAAGTTATCACTATTACCTCGATGAGCAATGTGCGAAAAGTAATGCAAAGCTACCTGATAAAAAGAGAAATCGTTTAAATGAAGTAGAGGTTTTAAAAACCAAGAAAGCACATTTGCAACACGCTGTAGAAGAGCTACAGTCATCTGCAGATAAATTATCGGAAAAGGCAGAAAAACTTTAAATCTGACCTTGTTACCCAGTCGAACAGTTTTCGGTGAACTACCAAAGAAAAAACTGCAGAAATAGCGAACATTGATGTTAAAATTAAAGAGATGCTTAATGAACTTAAGAAGTAAACCCTTTTTTGTAAATTGATTTTTCCATTGCTTATAGAACTTAGAGGTAAGGAAGGAAGAATTTATATTTCATTAACCATCTTAGAATTTATAATTTACAGAAAAACTATATAATAACATAATGTCATTGCATTCAGTAAAAATAGTTTGAAGTTTAATTTTTAGAAATTGAATGCACTTTGCACATGGCCATCCATTTTAAGATTTTTTTTTTTTTTTCAGATATGGAAAAACTGCCAGTATTTAATCTAAAATAATATGTTGTAACAGAAATTTGCATATAATGCATAACATTTTTTACACTTATTTTAGACTAAATTATTAAGTCTAATTGGGTAGGCCTATAATTTTGTTTTATTTTCTTGTGGAGTTTTGCAATTTTAACTGGTTGATATTAATCACTGTGTATTGGATGAAAGCAGTTATTTTGCACCCAATATGATGTATATAAATTCTCCTGTTAACCTAAGATTTCTTGTAGTGCAAACTATGTTTGGTTTTTGTGGCGAGTTATTTAAAATGATGATTATTACCAATAATTATATCAGTGGTCGGAAAAAAAGTGGACTCCTTAAAAGAAAATTTTGGAGTCTTTAAATACTCCTTAAAAACTCCTTAATTTTTGTTTTGAAAAATGTGTATGAACCCTTCTTGCAGTGTTGGATCATAAGTAATTTGAAGATTACTTTCCAGTTTGAATGGCCCTGCGGTGGTGCAATGTGGATACATGTTCGTCTACAGCACCGTTAACTTGGGTTCAGCTCCCAGGGTGCAAAGAATACTTACTGAGAGATCTCATAGTGATTGCACTGCTCACTGTAGTTCAGGGTTTGCTTTCTTAGGCCTCGAGAAATTCGGATTCCTCGGGAAAAGAGTAGGTCCCAGCACAGCATGACCGTTGTAGTCCTTGAGCCATAAAAACCACAAAACAAACAAATCCAGTTTGAATGGTAACTATGAAGACAGCCACACAGTAAACATTGTATTTTTATCGTGTTTTCATTTTCTATATAATCGTGTTTACTGCTTGAAAGCTCCGAGTTTTCATTAAACATTAATTAAATTTATAAATACTAATTATTTTAATCTTTTAAGCCACATAAGCCTGAAATAATTTTAATCTGAGAAGCAATCCAAAGATTGCTACTCAAATTAAAATTATTTCTGGCTAAAAATAAAAAAAAAGATTATACTCAGTTGCAACTTGAGAATATACCATCGTTGCTATCGATGGCCGAACTGCGACAAGTAACTCTCTCTTCCTCAACGGAAATAGTTCTAGCCTTACACATTCTATCTTAGAACTTGTTGGTCTTGAAAAACCAGTCTTTAAAGCAAACTCTGTTGCTAAGGGGAAGTCTTACATTATGCAGTTTTGGCAACCCTTTCCAATTTGACAGCGATTTTGGGATCGTTAAAACGAAGAGACTTTCAGTTATTCACACTGAGTTAAATTACAACTTGTTACGATGTAGTTCAGTGGCTATTCACAAGCCTTTGGTGTAATTTGGCATTGCCATATATATATTTAGCCAGAAAATTTTAACACGGGCGTTTTTGCTTTTTTTTTCGGTACTTCCATCCTTCCCATAGAGCTATTGGTATTTTCTTAAGTTGCAATGGAGTATACTTGCTTTCGTCACTCGAAAAATTTTATCAATGAAATTATTTACATCAAGAATGCTTTGAATTGCTGTAAGCAGGGGTCCCACTCGTCCTATATTTTTGGAATGTGTCCTATATTTTTAGGTACTGTCCTATATATATATATATATATATATTTTTTTTTTTAGTTATCGGTATAAAAGTTAACTATATCATAGGTTGTCTTTATTCCAAGTTTTGATCTTCAATATGTATACAGTTTCTGTTTTCAGCTCGCTTCGCTCATTTACGTGGCCATTTTATTGGCTACTTGAAGATGTAATTGTAAAACTTTTTCAACTTCCTAGGGTACTAAATAATTAATATATTCATTCCTCCTCTGTCATTGTTGCGAGGAACGTAACATTGCTCGTTAGTGCAATGGCTGATTTCTCTTCTATCAATGACCAATTTTCTTTCAGATTGGACTGTTGACTTTTAAGATTATCAACTGTGGTACTTTTTTAACGTTTTCAGATTAAGGTGTGAATGTGATGTATAAGTATAAACATGCCTCGTTATACACGGTTTCCAGAGAACTGGCTGAGTGAAAAGAATGGAAATAAACATTTAATTGAATTGTAGTCAAAGCATGCTGATTCATATGCAAAAAAGACCTTTAGTGTTAGAAATTCAGGAATACAACAAGTATTATAACATACAAATACGTCAAAACACAAGATTTTGGTGACAACTTCGTTGTCCAAAGATCAAACAAAATTCACAGTGTCAGTTTCATCATCTAGACAGAAGTCTTCAAATTTTGTATCTAGTGCTGAAACTTTGAAACACTGGAATGTGAATGATGCTGATAGAGTATCTAATGCAGAATGTTTATGGACAATGAAAATTGTTGAAGCTGGTTACCCATTCAATTCTTGTAAAAATTAGAAAAATGTGTTTTGTAAAATGTTTCTAGACAGCAAAATTTCTAAGCCATTTACGCTAGGACAAACTGAGGTTTCATATGAAATTGCACACGGACTTGGACCATATTTTCATAATCAGTTAATTAGCTCTGTTAAGAAAAATGACTCTTATTTTACCATATCATTTGATAAGGCAACAACTGAAGCTGGAAAGAAACAGACATTCACATTCGATACTGGGACAGTTGTCAGGAGAAGGTTGTATGTCACATCTTGCGTTGCTTTGAGCTTGGTCATGCAACTGCTGATATACTTAAGGAAAAGATACTGTTATCCCTATCAAAAGATCACTTGCCTCTTAATAGATGATTACTTGCGATTGGTTCAGATGGGCCTCCAGTGAATGTGAAACGTCTGAAGGATATTCATTCTATTCTCAAAGGTGAGGGTTTGCCAGGTTTAATTAATATTGGTATATGCAATTTGCAAATCTTGCATAATTCTTTTAGGAATGGCATAACTCAGTGCTTAAGTCATTGGGAGATCGAAGACTTTTTGGATGCCGTACATAAGTATCCAGCCAGAAGTGAGGATTTTCACAATATTCAGAATAACCTTGAAATGGAGCAGAAACGTATGTTGAGGTTTGTTAACAATAGCTGGTTTTCTATGGTCCCTGTTATTTCAGTAATAACAAGTTCCTTTGTAACACGCAGTTCTCTTGTAAGTATTAGATCTCACCTGAAGGATCCAACAACTTTAGCCCACGTGCTTTTCCGGAAGTCAGTGGATGAGACTTTTGATAAATTTCTTCTTTTAATGCAACGAGAAGAACCCTTGATACATATTCTATATGATGCAATCTGCTATGTTATTCAAAGCCTTGGTTCAAGAATTGTTAAACCAGAGCTGTTGGGAAATATGTTTGGAAGGAACTTAAAGAACTTTGATTTCAATAACCTGGAAAATATTCTTCCAACAACTGAAATTGATGTTGGAATTCTTGCCAGGAATGAAGCTTTAAGACTGAAGGAAAAAGAATTAAAACTATTTTTCCATGAGGCAAAACACTTTATTATGACAATCATTGAATATTTACTTGATAAAGTTCCTCTGAGCAGCAAGTTACTGGAAAATATCCAGTGCCTTCATCAATTATTTAAGATGAAACCAATATCTTTGAAATACATAGCAAGAATGGCTAAAGAAACACCACTTGTTTTCCAGGAGAAGAATAATATAGATAAGCTTTCTGACGAGTGGAAATTATACATGATTAAACAAGTGAATGAATATGCCCTGACAACTGAAACAAGAGAAAATAGAATTGATAATGTAGATGATCTGTTTGAAGAATCAGAGACTCAAGATGATGAGGAACCTGCAAACAAAAGTTCCACCTCTGTAACAAGAATGGATGTTTATTGGTCTGATGTCCTGAAGAAGAAGAATCTTGGGGAGAAATACCTTCTACTTTCTCGTTTAGTCAAAGCGGCACTGGCACTTTCCCATGGGAAGGAGAGAAGGGTTTCGCTTAACAGACTCTTTCTTAACTCAAATCGTCCACTGTTAAATGAATTATAAGTGAATGGTCTTCGAACTGGTCAGTAAAAGTAAAGAATGACATTTGTGACATACTTATTACCCCGCTGTACCTGAAGTATTTCCAAGAAGCACATAACATACAGAAACTATTTGGAAGAGCATAAGAAGAAACTTTCAGCTAAAAAAATGAAAAGAAACCATCCTTCGCGTGTTGAAATACTTGAGAAAAAAATTAAAAGGCTACAGGAATTAATCAAAACAAGTCATTCACTGATTCGGGAAGCTAATGAAAGACTTTCAAAAGGTACTAAAAGAACGGATATGACAGAAATTTCAGGTGTACAGACCTTTCTGGAGTCAGAGCACAAACAGCTCATAGCAAATACAGAGGAATTGAAGCATGCAAAAACTGCATTGTTTTCACAGATAAATAGGGCTAAGAAGTAGCCAGTATTGAACAATAAATCCTTTTAGGGAACTTTATCTAACATTATGGTTTTGAAATGATCACATGAATGACTGTTTCTAAAACATCTAAAGTTTGGTTAACGTTATGGTACCGACTTCTAGTTGGATGGACGAATTATGATTGCAAAAATTGTTCCACATGTGATATAAATTGTTAACATAACTATCTAAAGGTTTCATTCAGTCCTTTTGCTACTTGGGTGACCATGTCTTATTTTTCATCTACACCTTATTTAGTAGTATAATTCTCATTTTTCTTTTTACTTTTTTTGCATTTACTGTATATTATTAACAGTTGAATATGTTTGTTGCCCTTTAATTCACTGGCACAGGTTCACATTTGAACTTACGCCTATCATTTGGTATAATAACGTGTGTATTGTGTAGTGAGAATTGAATATCTGCCATTCTACACATGTCAAACTGATATAGACGGTGATGTGGGGGGTAGTTGGGTTTTAAACCCGTCTCGCAAAAGACGTTTTTCACAAGAAAAATCAGAAGATTTAGAAATTTACCCCCCCCTTTTGTTTTTGGTGCTACTGATACGTCCTATATTTTTTTCATAAATGTCCTATATTTTTTTAAGTTGTGACTATGACCCCTGTGTAACGGTTACTGTAAGAAACATACTTAAAGGTTTAAAGAAAATAACAAAACATAAATCAAAGTTATTAAAAGAAAAAAAAATAGGCAATGTTTGTTGACAGGATATTAAACAACTGTTGCTATTTTGCGACGGACACAATTTTCTTTCTCGCATTTTAGATTAATCAAGTATCAATTTACTATTCAGGTATAACAAAATTACAAATTAGAATATATTTGTTGAAGATGCCTGAAGGAGAGTTCAGGTATCACATAAGCACCTTTGAGGGGGGAGGGGGGTTGCTGTTGGTCGTATTTTCCTGTGTTAGCCAATCGTAATTTTTGCTTACTAGGGGTGGGGTTGTAATGGCCAAAATACTGATACTTGAACTCTCCCTGAGGGATGAATGGAAAAAAATCTGGTGAATATCAGCTTGACGAATTCCAATCACCCAAATTCGTCGCATTTTACCAGAGAAGCGACCGTATCTTAAACCCTGCTACCATCTAGTAACATTAATACGAACTTTCTTTCATTTTGGACAGTTTAAGACATGGGTCACCAAACTTCTTTGACCGTCAACCCCTTCAGTAGCTTCTTGACCTTTCTATTTTACTATTACATAATTATAATAGGACAAGCGAAAAAGACGTTTACGTGAATTTTTTTATAGTTACAATGTTTATTGTATGTATAGTATATACTATATTAAATATAATTATATTCATATGAATAGGAATTCATGTGTCTGGGAAAAAAAACAAAAGCAAGTGCATTTGCTCCAAATAGACTATTGTTGATTGTTTATTTAATTGCAGTAATGAGATACATTGATTATAGTACTCTGATTTCCTATCATGTCTTATGTAATATAATAGGATTCTTTCCTGATGTCGGTGGCAGTTATATCTTGCCAAAACTACCTGGAAAAATTGGCATATTTATGGCTCTTACTGGATATAGGTTCCAAGGAAGAGATGTGTTCAAAGCTGGAATAGCCACACATTTCATATCATCAGATAGTGTAAGCATAGATTGCTAATTAACATATTAAATTATTTATTCCAACAGATGATCAATAAATAGTAATGAAATAGCTATATGGTTTTATAAAAGAGAATTATGTAAAAATTCACCACTGTCGTAGTGCTTAAGTGATGTGTTTCCATACAAATGGCACATAATTCAGAGATCCTGCTAAGCATTCTGTCCCATCTCACTCAACCCAAGCAGTCTCTGGGCATAAAACCGAGCATAACTAAATTATATATATAATATTTTTTTTTCAATGCTTACCATTTTTCAACCTTCAAATTGTCAGATAATGACAAATCGTTGTCAGTCATCGACAACAGACAACGCCATATTAGATGGCTGACATCCCCTGAACCCCCTAAGTAGTTACCTATCCGAGAGCTTACCACATTCTAAGTTGTTTAACTTCAGCGAATGGGTTAGAACCTGTATTTCCAGTACACCGTGATAATAGGCTTAATTTAAAAGCTTGCATCAGTAGTTAGTGAGAAATAATATATGAAGCTTTTTAAATAATTGGTTATATAATTAATGTTGGTAGAACAGTGTTTCGTTAGAGTTTTTGGTTTTTGTTTGTGTTTAAATCTTTAGTTTTGATGTTTATGTATGTCTTACAAAATCTTAATATATATAATTTTTTTTTTATAGTTGAAAGACTTGGAAAACGATCTTATGCGATTGGAAAATCCTTCCTTGACGCACATCGATAGAGTTCTCCTGAAATTTCAAGAACAGGTACCTCTATTTATGTTGTCAAAGGCTTAATTAGATAGAGGGATACTTCTCAATAAACTAGAAAAATCTGGTATCCGTGGAAATGTATACAAATTAATAAAAAGTTATTTAGAGGATAGAAAAAAAAATTGGAAATAATTGTTCACAAGAACTACAAAAAAATTATGGGTTCCTTCAGGAGTCAATACTGGGCCCACTCTTATTCATTCTATATATGAACGATATGGTAGAATTAGATAGCGACATAAATCTATTGGCTGATGATATTGGATTGATTTTTGGAGAACAAACACAAC
>QLNU02015270.1:106974377-106988766 GCA_006491805.2 Dysdera silvatica | reverse complement strand
GAAATACCTCAGTAGGGATTAAATTTGCATGAATGCATCTGTGTTTAGTATATTCAGAATGAATAATTTGTCTGGAAGCAGGAATTGAAACTCGGTTTGAAAAAAAAAAAAAAGCTCTTAACCAGTTACCGGTCCTTATAATTCGAATGCATGAAATTTAACCAAGGCATTGCACAGAGGTGAAGTGCGGTTCAGCAGCTAAATGCCCATTTAAAACTAATCCAAGTTATATCACAAAAATGAAACAGCTTCTGAATGTAACTTAAAATTCCAAATTATCTAAACTGATTGGGACCTAATCTGATCTGAATAATCAGTTTGACAGTTGGATGTAATAATGTTACGAGGGTCAGATGTATGAGTACTTTGGTCACCACATGGTTGAGCGTTTGCTCAAGGCTCCAGATAATGGGATAATTGAGATTAATCGGAGTCTGGATAATCCAAATGATCATAGTCTGGATAATCCAAATAATCAGTCTGTGTAATCTAAATAATCAGAGTCTGGATAATCTAAATAATCATAGTCTGGATAATTTGGTGATCTTGAACCATGAAAATTTTGCTGGCATATCAGTGATTTACCGGTGGTATAATTTTATAAACATAAATTATTCAAAGTTTTACATTGTTACAATGTACAAGTTTAAGTTGTTTTGCACAAAAGAAACTAACCACCAGGATCGGCAACTGAAAGTGAATGAGTTGTTGAGCATTTTAGGATTTGGAAAGGGTGACCGTTGACAGCAGAGCATGTTAATATGAACTTGACGTGCCATTCCTGAAGCCTTTGTTTAAAAACACTAGCAACGACTATGTTATCTATTTTTCTCTCTACATATGCCTATAAGTCGTTATTTTCTGAAGTAAATTTTTATAAAAGATTAAGAAACGGAATGACTGATAAACGTAGTTCAGTCTGTGTACTACTAAACGTTACGAAATATGAACCAGATGTAAAGCATTTGGCATCCAATGTACAGCAGCAAAACTCCCATTAATTTGCACGACAATGCGTGTGTCATGTTATGAGCTCATCTTCATGAAAATTATGTTAATTTTTAAATTTGTCTCTAAAATTTTGAGGTTAAATTTTCATGTTGTTACTCCTCATTACAAACCGTTCAGCATGCTCCCAACACCATAAATATTATTTACAAATTTTTGTCATGCACACGTAAGAAAGTTCTCCATCACTGATCTGGGTAATTGAATAATCTAGATAATTTGACTGTCAATGTAATTGTAATTCTGCTATATAGCAATTAGTAATATATCGTAATTATTAACCGGCAACTGTTCTTATTTTGCTTTTCAGTATGAACGTGATTATAGAAAGGAATTCTCCCTTAAACCTGTGATGGGAAGAATGAACACCATTTTTGGTGTTGATAGTGTGGAAAAAATAGTTGAAGGTCTTGAAAAAGAAGGATCCGAGTGGTCTCGTAAGCAATTAGAAACTATTAACAAAGTGGTTAGTAACTCTTATATATGAATAATAATTTTTTAGTGCCATCTTTTTTTCTTTCTTTTTTATGCTGTAAGCCAACTGGTTTTACCTCTCAAACCTTGTGAGCCTGCTCATGAACTTGCCATGAAATGAGATCTGCCATTTCCTTAGGAATGCAGTATACAACTTTAAGGTAGCACAAAATTGGCTTATATTTTGGCGACTATTGGGGATCAAATTTGAAATTTCCATGTAGTAGAGCAACATATTTCCTCTACATCATCTCTTAGTGATTTACATGGTTTCCACGGTCCTTAAAAGGTCCTTGAATTTATTTATTTTTTTTGCCAAGTTGGAGCCCTTGAAAAGTACTTTAAAACTGTCAAAAATGTGGTTGGTCCTTGAAAAATCCTTTTTCAAGTTTTGCCAAAGGAAAGAAAGAAAGGGGTATTTCTCCTTATTCCCGGAACAAAGCCAGTAGTGCTTCGGACATGCCCGAAAAAGAGTGACAAAAGAGTGTGAACCGTGATTTAATCTGAGTTCCATTTCAATTTCTGCTGTATGTAGTAAGGGTAATTTTTTTTTATTTATAGTCGCCTACCTCTTTGAAAGTAACCTTTGAAGTAATTCGAAGGGGAAGCAAACTAACATTACAAGAAGCTTTGAATATGGAGTATCGTTTATCACAAAGGTTCATGGCTGACCATGACTTCCATGAAGGAGTTCGAGCAGGTATTTCTAAGACATTTTATACCCAGTATGTAGATAAGGGGGTAATTAATACCCCTCCATTGCCAAACCATGCCCTCACCTTGTCGATAAACCATTGGATCGTCTCCAAAAAAAAACATTTTCACCAGTTCTTTAAATCTCACCTTCCTTCTCTTCCCCTAGACCTCAATTTTTTATAGCTTGTGGGCCAATTTCAAGAACTTGCCCTTATACTAGATTTCACTATAATCTGCTCAAAGCAGTGTTCATAACAAGCAAGGAGATAGAGTGCAGTTAATATGGGTATTCTGCAATCTCCTGAATTGGTTGAAGTAGGGGTAGACGGGGATGTCTTTTTGTTCATTGAGTACTAGTATATTGTATTTAATTTTAAGAATCAGATAAAGCTTGAAAACAATGTGATCAATCTTTAACAGGAATAAGTGCACACAAATATCAGCAGAGTTCTAATGCACCTGGAATTGTCAGGGAATTTGCAATCGTCCCGAAAAGTTAGGGGTGGGGTAGGGAATATTTTGGTCAAACCTGAAAAGGTCAGGGGAACCCCCCCCTTAACGTCTGCTTTGAATAGCTAAATCTCTCATGAATATGAAACCATTTTCCTCGTAACCAAAATTCAGTTCAAAGTTACTGGTGATTGGTCAAGGAATGTTGCCAGAGAAGTTGGATAAAAACCTGCAGAAATCAGGGAAATTTTTTCTCCAATGTGAGCGGGAACTGTATATCAATGGTGTTAATAATTAAGAGCATGCACACAAGAATGATCAGAGATACGTTCAGTGGATATGCACCATACACACAATGCACACAAAGTATTTTCCCCTGGTTAATAAACAGTGGAACCTGATAAATTGACCACCTGAATAAAGTGACCACTTTTTATGAGAAAGAGAACTGTTACGGGCTTACTGCCTATATCAAAGTCTGTCATGTGTAGTGACCATTGCAGTCCAGTTCCAAAGGTGGTCACTTTAGACAGGTTCCACTGTTTATTCCTTTTTAACATGTGTTTTAATTTTTATTAATAATTATAGTTTATTAACTTGACACGTTTTGTAAAACTAGTTCTGATTGACAAAGACCAGAAGGCGAAGTGGAATCCTGCAACGCTAGCTGAAGTTTCTGATGAAAAAGTTAATTCTTACTTCGAGCCATTATCTCAACAACAGGAACTTCAATTATAGAATTTTGTAGAAAAGTAATTTTTTAGCGATTTTCCGGTTTTAAAATAGTGGAATTAAAGCCAACTGAGAGAAACAGGACTATCTTGGAAGTTTAACTTCTACCATTAGCGACAACTAATGCTTCATATAATGTGCCAGCCTTATTACATTTTTTAGTTGAGTAATTTGCTTTGTTATCTTGAATTTTTGACTTTGTATCTTTGTTATTAAAGTTTGTACAAAACGCTTTTGAATTGTTTTTCCAAGATATATTCTCATTTTGTTTTCATAAAATAAATTACAGCTGACTTTAGATGCAACCATGGTCTAAATTAGATTTAATTTCAATGTTAAATGGGAGCTAAAACTTTGTACTAATATGCAAGATTGCGATGAATGATACATAAGCATACTTTGGAGATATTGGTGCACTGTTCCAACCACCGCACTAAGGCGTAACTGTATTATACTGTATAAGAGCGTCATTTTTTACCAAATTATGACAGGATACAAAGTGGCCCCGTGGTGGTATAATGATAAAGCATTCACCTAACATGTCGTTAACCCAAGTTTGAATCCCAACCATGCTAAAATAGTTAACTGTGCAAAACAAAAAATTGCTGACTATAGTCCATGGATTGGTTTCCTAGATCTTAAGGTTGTGATTCTCAATAGACAGCCTGCGAACAATAATAACTGGTCTGGCTACGAAAGCTAAGAAACTGAAAAAAATTTCCCAGGTGGGTTTCTTTTAGGGAAGGTAATTTTTTTCTAGCAGGGGGAGGCTAAAACTAACTTCAATGCTATTTCATTGAATCAGAAAATTTTTAAAGGAGATAAGCCCCAATGTCTACGTAGTGCCTGATATAATTTTGTTTTCATATCTTCTGGCCCGCCGACCAAAAAAATCATCCAAAGTGGCCTGTGATGAAAACGTGAGAATCACTGCCTTGAGAGGTTAAATTTATTCGGGGAAACTGTTGGTCCTGGCATAGCATGGCCTTCGCTGTCCTAGTGCCGTTAAAAAAATCTAATTAAGAAAGTTAAAACTGAGCATGCGTTTAAAAAATGGCACTGATAGAATTGCTGGATGGAGTGTTGCCACAAACTTCCAATTTATAGAAACCCTGCTGTGACATGCATATTCGTATTTTGTACCCGCTTTTGGCGAAGCCACACCCACTTCTGGTCTGATGATGTCATGCGAGTTTAGTGCGCATGCTCCTGGACTTACACACACATATATGAAGAAATCACGAGTCATGTCAATGGATGGGAATTGAAGGCCGGTGTTCAGTTCTATGTTTCTTTCTTTTTTCTTTTTTTCACACGGTGGGAAACAATACTTTTCTTTTTCTTCCTTGGATTGTTCAAAAGCCAACCAGTGTACAAAAAATTTACCTACTTATATTGCTGTAAACTTCCTACAATTAAGTCATACCTAGCATTAAATGAAATGACTAATAATAGATTTATTTCCTAATTCTACGATTGAGTTCGCTAAACGTTAAAATATTAGTAATCTTTAAATATTTCTGAATAAAACTGATTTTCCAACGTGCACTTACATTGCATTGTATTTACTTACGCTGCATAAAAATTCCGACCGATCAAGTATATAAAAAACTTTATCTAGAATAAATAAAATCAAGGTTGGATGTCTAATTTTGCAATAAAAATTGATACAAGGCATACACTTAAAATTACTCTCACTTACTATCAGAAACTTTTAATCATTTTTTTTTTTTTTAGCTTATAAGCTTAAAAAATAGATGGCAAATAATTTTTACCTAGTTTAGTTTTGTGTTTCATATCCAGGACTTCTTAAAATATATATTACACTTATATCATTTTCCTGTATTTATTAATTATATAAATTTGAAAGAAAAGACTGATTTATAAATATTTATAATTATTTATATTTTATAAATTTATATCATTTACAACTTTGAATGCCAGTTGCAATTTGCAGGGTTTCAAAATGTAATAAAGGTATTTCCATCTAACTAATCAATTAAATATGAAATTCGTCCTTTATCGTGTGGTGCCCTCTGTCTGTATTCGCGTCAAAAATGCTATATATAAAACTTAATACATATTATTGTACTACGTTTAACATGATTTATATTATTATTAAAGTTTTATTAAATAAATAATTTTATTTATACAATGCCTATTCATTCGATAGATGAATTTAAGGATGGGCTGATTTGTTTAACAGGATGTTGGTTAAGGCTGCTACAAATCTGCTTTCAGACTGTCAAAATCAGATCTGCCAATAGACAATTCAACGTCCAATTCCTTCCAATGCAGGTTTTCTAACTAAGGAGTTAGGGGATGTCTCTAACTCGTTTTAATAGACGCGGTTGGATTTTACGTGTGGCACATTGGGTAGTGCTATTATTTGCAGGAAGGGTGGTGCACGGCCAACTAAATTACTTATATAATATAGTACTTGTAGCAATCTAGTTGGCCGCGTATGGTGCATGCAATTTCGGTTCCAGGAGCATGCGCACTAAACTCGCATGACGTCAGAGCAGAAGTGGTGCAGTTTCACTAAAAGCGTGTACAAAAAAAGAATATGCCTCTGACATAGTGATAATGCATATGAATACCATGCAGACAACCTGGGTTTTTAGTGAGTACCTGGTAGTTGTTTTTTCTACACATCCTCTGTCGAAGGTTTGATTTGTTGAGCAAAAGAATTGAACTCTAATAGCTGTAGATCTTTGGGAAAGTTCAAGTATTAAATAAGCACCTTGAGGGTGGGGTTGCTGTTTGTCTAATTTTCCTATAGTAGATAAATATAACACAATACTGTCGACAGTATTGTGTTTTATTTATCTAATATTTTTGCGCAGTGTATCACATCAATCCCAATAATTTTCCTATGTTAATTTTTGCTTACTGTAGGGGGTGAGACAGACAAAATATTGCGTACGTAATACGTGAACATTCCCTTTGTACAGCATCATGTAGACACTTAATTTAATGGAATAACACAACAAAATCTGAGGTAGGTCCATCATGTTGATGACAATCGCTTCAACAGAAACGCGTTTGTGGTTTTCGGATGAAATGTTTTTCTTTACCAACAGCGCCATCTGTCGGCACCAAACAGAACTAAAGCTATTCAAAATGTTGAAAGGACTGTTTTTTGTGTTTTTCACGGAGAATACCGCTCACATGGATTATTTACGGCGTTCGTAAAAACCTGTATATCAGTGATTTTCAACGTATGGTCTGCGATCAGTAGCAGTCTTATCAAGAAGTCCACAGGACTTTCACGAGAATTTCAGAAGTAGTAATATATTTAATACCAGAGCTTGAAAAATATCTGTTCTTTAAGAATAAAAATGCAGTGTGGGTAATGAAATATTTAAAAATGGTAACTACGCAGACGTTTAAGAAAACTATGCTAGGATGTGAAAATGTACCTAATGTTTTATTAATGATGTAAGGAGAAAGATTATTAATATTGATAATCAGTAGTAGAGCTGAATATTATTAAGGTATTATTACCCTCCGCAGGGATAACACAATTGCCAAATATGGTCAACACAAGAAAGCCTCCGGGGCGAGAATTTTGTGAGTTTTCGTGGGGGAATTTATTATACTATAATTTTTGCCACCCACGTATTAATTACAGCTCAAACTAGAGCTTATGTAATTTTGGAGAAAAAGAGACGCTTTCCCCATCCTGGATTCGAACCAGGGTCCCTCCGTTTAGCCCGGAGTGTCTTGGACCGCTAGACGAATGAGGACAGGAAACAACGCTCTCTTTCTCCGTATGTAAAGATGTTAAGGTATTATTACCCTCCGCAGGGATAACACAATTGCCAAATATGGTCAACACGAGAAAAAAAAATTATAGTATAATAAATTTCCCCCACGAAAACTCACAAAAATCTCGCCCCGGAGGCTTTCTTGTGTTGACCATATTTGGCAATTGTGTTATCCCTGCGGAGGGTAATAATACCTTAACATCTTTACATACGGAGAAAGAGAGCGTTGTTTCCTGTCCTCATTCGTCTAGCGGTCCAAGACACTCCGGGCTAAACGGAGGGACCCTGGTTCGAATCCAGGATGGGGAAAGCGTCTCTTTTTCTCCAAAATTACACAAGCTCTAGTTTGAGCTGTAATTAAAACGTGGGTGGCAAAAATTATAGTATTATAAGACTCGATATGTCAGACTATGATGTAAAAGGGAATGAAAAATTATCAAGATTTTTCCCATTCGGTAACGAGTCTGAGACCATGAAGAAAGCGCACGGCTATGAAATTCTAGGTGATGTAGCATGATCAGCTTTGAGGCAATGCAGTTGTTAATGTATTTGGGTTCCTACACCGAGGAGTATCTTAATACATTAGGGGACCTCAGGCTTAACCATTTTTTGGGCCCCCTCTTCATACTAACTCTTAAATTTGCAAACTTTTTGCAAAAACCAAAATGTGTAAAAGTAATAAACAAAAATATAACAAACATATGCGAAAAACTTTGAAAATTTGGGGCTTCTGTTTGGGTTGGGATCTCGTTGGCCCACCCATTAAGACGCCAGTGCCTACTTCCATATTCTTTAGTCCAAACTAGAGTTTTTTGATCCTGTAACTGATCATTCTCACTGAACCGTCAACGTTCGGTCAGATCTATGGCTCTTAGGAAGGAGAGCTGACGCATAGCTGCCATTTTCCAACCTTTGTATCACGTGATCCTCTTCACTGCTGTGTTAAAGTTGAGTGATTTACAAGGATGTTATTTTTAATAAAATAAGGTGAAATGGACGAGTGTTCCACTGGGAATTGTTCTAATCATTCGAGGAATAAACATAGAATGTTTGCAGCGTAAAGTTTGTTTTGATTATTTGCATTATAATTTTACATTAATCAAAAACTAAGTTACGGTTGCAAATTGTATTTATTGGCGACATCTTAAAAGTTGCGCCAATGTTTACATTCGTTGGATAATCGCGAATTGTTGATTATTTTTATGCCAAAATAGCGATCATTGCTCCAAAGCGGAAAACCTTTATCGCCAAGGTAAATGAAACCGGAAGTGTACAAGAAAATGGCTGCTGATGGGCTAGCCTATAATTCTAGGGGCTCTAGTCAGATCCATTATCGCTATTACCTATTTTGTGCGCTTTTTGTGCATTAGTCCCTATCATTACCCTTTTTGTATATTTGTGTTGTGCGCAGACGCTTGAGTAATGACATCATAAGAATAAAAGGATGGCGTTCAGATATATTGACGTCACATTTACTATTTGAATTCAAAGATTTGTTTCCCGAAGGTGGTGCAAGGTCACGTTGTTTGGACTCAGCAATAGAAGAATCCCATTGCGGGATTTTTAGTTTAGCTCGAATGAAATTTGCGTTGTTTTTAATATGTTTATTTTGTTAAGATTGCGCAAGTTGGGCAATAGTGTGGCCCTTAACAAATATGTTTATTAACCGAACGGTGGACAACCGTAATGCTTCTGTAGGTGTGTTCTGTTCCCGCTAGTGAGGATCAGATATTCCAGGAAGAATCATGAGTATTAATGGCCGTGGTGTCTAAGCTGGCTTTCAATCTGCTATTTTGTTGTAAATACTTTTGTTTATTGTTTGTTAATACTTGTTCTTGTTAACTTGGTTCTTATTAAACCCCTTTTGTGTATTAACCGTAAATCAGACAGTTGCTCATTCGAAATATATTATGTCAATTTTTGACTTTTTCCCGAAAATTTTTCAGCGGAAGTGGACGTTATATAGGAGTCGGATAAAGGTTACATCTCACAGGCTGGTCTTGACCTAGTGACCCACACAATTATATTCTAAATCAGGATAGAGACTTGAAGGGGTCAACGGATGGAGAATACCCTGAGGTGTTTTTTTTTGTCTTTCTGACACGCATGGGTCAAAGAGTTTTTATTACAAATAAATTTGACACCCATGTATTAGTAACTCAAACTAGAGCTATTTTTGTTTTAGGAGAAAAAGAGACGCCGTCCTCATCCCGGATTCGAACCAGGGTCCCCGCAGTGTCTTAACCTTCTAGACAAATGAGAACAAGAACAAACGCTCTCTTTCTCCGTATATAAGCATGTATGATATTATTACCCTTCACAGGGATAACACAATTGCCAAATAATGGTCAACACACAAAGCCACCGGGGCGAGATTTTTGTGAGTTTTTCGTGGGGGATTTTTTTATTACAAATAAATTTGACACCCACGTATTAGTAGCTCAAACTAGAGATATTTTTGTTTAGGAGAAAAAAACCCTGACTAAAAACTTACAAAAATCTCGCCCCGCTGGCTTTGTGTGTTGACCATTATTTGGCAATTGTGTTATCCCTGTGAAGGGTAATAATATCTTACAACTTAATATACGGAGAAAAAAAGGGCTTGTTCTTGTTCTCATTCGTCTAGTAGGTCAAGACACCGCGGGCTCAACGTGGGGACCCTGGTTCGAATCCGGGATGAGGACGGCGTCTCTTTTTCTCCAAAGCAAAAATAGCTCTAGTTTGAGCTACTAATACGTGGGTGTCAAATTTATTTGTAATAAAAAATCCTCCACGAAAAACTCAAAAAAATCTCGCCTCGGTGGCTTTGTATGTTGACCATTATTTGGCAATTGTGTTATCCCTGTGAAGGGTAATAATATCTTACAAATCAAAGACTTCTATTCTGAAGATATGAGTTGGATAAATCTAGTCTTCGCCGTGATTGCTTTGACTGAGAGAATGGTGAGCTTAACATGAACTAATTGTTCAGCAGACCCTCGCTTTTATGAGTTAAAAGAGAAGAGTTGCTACTGTTCTACGTTCATTTAGAATGTAATAATGCATCGTCGGAAATACGTTTTAGGAAACTGAACAACACAATGGTGTTTTTTTTTTAAATTAATTTTGTGCGCTGCACTGGAAGACGGAAAAATATAAAAAAAAATATTCGTTTAAGAAATCTTCCATCGTATTAGCGGTGACGTGAAAGTAAAGTTCGTTTTCATTAAGGGATATTTAATTACGTAGACTTTAATCGAAGTATCGTAATGGAGCATACTCATAAATTTAAAATGGGTTAAACATGGCAGAAAAATCTGTCCCGCAATGCCGGGGTTAAAAATTCTAAATTACGCGTTTCCAAAAATGAGATTTTCCTTTCGTTTTCCATATTGATTGAGTTTTCAAATTTTGATGTTTTTTTTTTGAACTCCCGTTGTTTCGTTTCTCTTCTTCGTTTTCGTAGCGTGCTGGCCAAATTTGTAGGATCCCGAAAGCCAAAACGCAAATATCGAATTTCTTGAGAGATGCTGAAAATTTTCGACTGAGACCCCACACGCAACTAATTTATCTCCCAAGAAAACAACTTTTTGAACAAAACCAGTGAAATAATTATTCTTTGACAGAACTCAAATTAAAAATGTAGACATCTCTTCCGATTTCATCCGAATAAGTTTTAATTAAGTCTGAAGAAGCCAAATAATCAAGAGATGCATATGCAATATTTTTGCTCAGTATGGGCAGAAGTGAAGGTAGATTTCCAAAAATTAGACATTCAGCATCCAAACTCATCCTTTCTCAGTTTGATCTATGAAAGAAATATGTGATGATATATATTTCATATATATATATAATGAAATTTATTCCTACCACATGGATTATAAAACTAATACTTCAGCTTTTACCTCACCATGTCCCTGCCAGTGGATGAACGAAGATTTGCTGATTGAATAAGCACTATTTAGTATCTATACGATCTCAGCAAGAATTCTCAGCAACGATCTTAGCGAGAAATCACTTCCTTCAGAAACTTATTCTTTAAGGTATGAAGACTCCCGATTCTGTACACCGTAAGATTTCACCGTTAAAATTAGATGACTATGTAGGAGTTGGGAAGGATTTGCCATTTTTCACAATTTCATCCTTTCCTCTAAGATCATTGCAATGAATGCATCTATTAGTATCCTTAGATCATTATGATGCAGTATCAGAACATAATGATGCATCCATCGATATCAAAAGGAGGGTATTCGTACACATGCATCATCGGTTTTCATCTTGAATATTCATCACCTCATATGAGGTATGGCGTCCTTAGAGTATATTCTTCGGCATTGCAAAACCCTAACTTTATTACAAACTAAAGTTTCGTTAAGATTGTGTATTATTAATCTGTTATTTTTGCCCGTTTTAGAAGCGGAATTTATGCCTTTGTCCATAACATTTGTACTATGGATTATGGTCGGTGTTGGAGATAAACAAAATGGTGGTTGATTGACAACATTATCTTTTACAGCGATTGTTGACACGCATACGTAATACTGGATCACGCGTGCAAGATACATGGTTTACATTTCACTATGGTACGTGAAGCACTAAAAATTATGTCATTGCCAGTCATTCAATAAATATATTTTTATGAGCAACTGAAATACTTTTAGAGGTGGTTGGAATAATATCTTAAATAACGGGACATTACGTAAGACAGGAATGCATCTGTAGGCTACAGGCTATTTAAAGAACAATGAAATAAATAATTTTTTTTTTTAAACTAAGTGAAAATACCCAAGGTGTAAATACATTGACATCTATAATAGCTTAGCGCGATTTCTCTTCCTAGTTGTATCGAGATCACTTTCACATACTGAAAAAGAGAGAGAGAGAGAGAGAGAGAGAGAGAGAGAGAGAGAGAGAGAGAGAATTTTGGGATCACTGTTTGGGTCGGCTCTCCGAATCCGGGCACATTTGGGCCTACTCCTTAACATGGCGTTGGCTGAAACTACATAGTTTTCTCAGAATTTTGTTCTATTCACCTCGAATGTGATTTTAAAATTTTTTTTAAGGTTTTAATTATTCTTTAATTTTCAACAATGCTTTAATTAAAATAGCTGCGGGAAAATATAACATCGTAATCTAACAAATTTATACATAATATTAATCTTAAATAGTATATAGATCAAATGAAATATAAAGAGGAAAATTTTCATTGTATAAATCGGAATTTTGTTATACACGTCAACGTAACAAAATTTTATATTTTAGATAATTAAAGCCACACGAGAATGTTCCTTTTATGTTCAATCAATCAATCAATCAATCAGAGGTTTATTTACATCTATGAATGAATGAGATACATCCGAAATGTATACAAGTGAAGTTACAAATTATGATTTTGCATCATATATGTGGGTCATAAGTAAATGTAACATAACTTGTAAATGTAGCATAACTTCTAAATGTAGCATAACTTGTAAATGCAGCATAACTTGTAAATGTAACATAACTTGTAAATGTAGCATAACTTCTAAATGTAGCATAACTTGTAAATGCAGCATAACTTGTAAATGTAGCATAACTTGTTAAATACTTGTGTTAGAACACATTTTAATTTCCAAAGAAATTTAAAGTTTCTTTTGTGTGAAAACGCTATTTACAAGTGCATAGCCAGGGCGGACTTTGCCTCTCACACAAGAACAATTTTACGGGCTATTTTAAACAGTCTTTAACCCCAGAGTTTGTGAAGTAAACCAGTAAATTAACCGTACCCCCAAATTAAAGCCTTTATCTACGCTTCTGATCGTTTATGATGGTTTTTGGAAAACAACGGGCGATGGTTATAAAGAATGAAACGGTCGAACAGTATATTTGCAAATAAAATTATAAATATATAAAAAAACAAAACAAAATAAAACAAAAAAATTAAAATTATGGGGAAGCGACGTCCTTATCTTCCAACGACAACTTCCTTACTTCAATACTCAGACAAACTTTAAAATGATTTATTTTAATTTTGGACATGCCGACAGCAAAGCTAGATTTGCACAAGATTTCAAAGAAAACCTGTTTCTCAATTTAATTTTTATTGCATAAAAACATAAATTTTATGGAAATTACTGATTAGTTCTTGAAAATATACGTATACATATATCACTATGTATGTACAGTATGTATATATAATAATATGCATACGTATTGGTGGCTTACCAGTAAGTCTAGTATTCTCCCACCTCCCATACTTATGGATCTCATTTTATTTCGTCAATTTTTTTTTATAAAACTGCTTACTTTTTTTAAATCGAAATTAACACGAACACAGTTTCTTGTCAGCCAATTACAAATGTTTCGATAGAGATAAGTTCTGCCTTCGTCAGACAATCCTTCCAGACTGATTTGTTGCCACTGAATCAGAACTATTGGTGTCTCGAAATGAAAAGTCCGTTATGTGTCGCCATCTACCTTGCAACATCGTTTATTTATTAGTCCTTTGGAATACAGTCGAAACATCGAACGTTCACCGCCCATCCACTTTTTTTCTTCTTTTTAAATTATTAATTAAATTAGCATACTTAGCAACATAGTTAGTCAACATGCAGGTTTTCTGTCGAAGTATTTTGTAAATTAAAACTTTAAGCAAATTTAGAGGAAGTGAAATAGCATGCAAGATGGCTCCCCTCGATCGTAACTCCAGGTATGATTGATGGCCACGTACCTCTCGACTTCTGTAGCTAGATGCGAACGATAACCACATCTATGTGTAGATAAGGTCAGGGGCGGACTGGGCTGCCGGCCCACCGGCCCCCGGGCCGTCACGCTCTCTTGGGAGACAGGACTCGCATCCTCTGGAAATCCAAGGTATGCACCCATTGAGAGGACCCAGTCGCCCCTGGATACGGTGATCGTCTGTATTAAGAGAGAAGCGGGATTCGCTACTAAACACAACGAAGTTTCAATTGAACATCGTCTAGTATTCTCTGTCTCGACTTTCATATCACTTGATGCACTGAGCAAGGTACGTATTGTGAATGAAGTGCTGGGACGTCATTGATGTCGTTATGGCTGCTCCCCTGATTACATGATACTATCAAACAGTTGCTTTCTTATGGCCTCAAGGTGCTCCACATCGATTATATGTGTCACACTATAGTTTTACAATTGCATTGTTCCAACTATGTTTGTTTGTGGTTTTACGGCTCAAAGACTACAATGGTCATGCTGCGCCGGGACCTACTGTTTTCCGAGGAATCCGAACCTCTGGACCTACAATTTTCCGAGGAATCCGA
>QLNU02015270.1:106939570-106974277 GCA_006491805.2 Dysdera silvatica | reverse complement strand
TGAGAACTTTAGTTTCAATCAATGTAATTTTATTTTTCTCCTAAGAACCACTCCCCCCACCCTCCGCATTCATCCGTGATAAATAAGGAGTGATTCAAGAACGACCAAAAGTTTGAGAAATACTACCTTGTCTTTTCAATAAAGCACCTTGGCGCAGTATAGCCCAGATGCTCTTGCGCCATAAAAAATCCAAACAAACAATCCATAAAGCACCTTATTGGTACAGCGGGGAGCACTCATCTTCCCGAGAATAACACATTTGTCTCGCTTATTCATCTGCTGAACAATTTGGGAGATTGGCTGACGGAGAGACGCTGTATTCCTGGGTTAAAACGTTTATCCTTAATACAGGGCTCTAGGAATTGGATAAAATTAAGCGTTAAACAAAAGAAGGGAGGGAACCACAAATATTTCCACTGCCGTATTTATCACGAACCATAACATTATTTTCAACCTTACTGTGTCATTTAAAAAAAAAAAAAAAAAAAATACGGTTTATATTTCACTGTTTATATTTTGGATTAAATAAATATATATGGGGAGGCAAAGAATTTTAAGTGCTTAGGAGTTCTAAAAGTTTAATTTGGCCTTGGGTAAGAAGGAAAAGGCACATTTTCCATAGTCTTTGTTTTCAAAGAATTGTTTATATGCCTTTATGTTTCAAATATTGGCAATGGTAAAACCGGAAGTTTCTGCGTTTTTAGAACTTCGGGAATGTGGATTTTTTCATTGTTTTTATAAACAATTTTTGTTTTTTAAGCAAATTCACATAAAAGCTATCTGCAATTAAAACTATTTTCATCTTTTCTCTCGTAAGAATGCCTCCAAAACAAAGGAACATAGCTATTATGGGATATCGTTCAGTTGGTATGTTTTCGGGTGTTAAAATAATGTTTATTTTGAGAAATCCAAACACATTTACCACACATTGCTTAGTATGAATATGTACGTACATTGGAACTTTAGTAACTCGAAAATTAAGGGAAAGATTCAGTTTTGCGAATTAAGTAATTTTCGAGTTACTGAGGTGCAGGGGGAATGAGAATCACTTCGATTTAATTGATTGATTGTTTGGCTTTTTTATGGCGCAAGAGCATCTGGGCTATACTGCGCCAAACATGGTAAAATCAAAGACTGTAGTAAAAGCCAGTACTTTTTAAAAATTTAAAAACGTGCGTATGGTCAGCATGGTCATTTAAAATGTCAGACAGTGATGAAGAGTTAAAAGTAAGAGTGCGGGCAAGTCTATAATAGGGGCATTGAGTTAAAATGTGTAAAACACTCATGGGTTCATTGCACACTTGGCAAATTGGTGCTGGTTTTCCTTCCAACAGATGTCTATGGGTGAGATGGGAATGCCCAATGCGAAGTCTAGCAAGGAGAACCTCCTCTTTCCGATTTTTACGGTATGAGGAGGGCCAGTTACCAATTGTATGTTTAATATTATTCAATTTGTTATTGGTTTGATGATCCCATTCTTCTTGCCACCTTTGATTCACACAGGTCTTGATAATTGGTTTCAGGTCAGAGAAAGGAAGAAGCTGGCTAGAAGCAAGTGGTGAGTTCGTTGCCCTTGCAGCTGCATCAGCAGCCTCATTCCCTTTGATACCAATGTGAGCAGGGATCCAGCAGAATTTAATATTGGAATGATTGTGCAGGTGCTGCAGTTGTGAATGGATTTTGGATAAAATAGGATGAGGTGAATATTTAAAAGATTCCAGGGCTCTTAAAGAGCTCTGAGAATCGGTACAGATGATACAATGAGTTAAGCTATGAGTTGAAATATACGCAAGTGCCATGGAAATGGCATAAAGTTCTGCTGTGAAAATGGAGTATGATGGGGGGATTTTTTCTGCAATGGCACTGTTGTTAATGACAAATGCAGAACCTACATTTGTTTCAGTTTTGGACCCATCTGTAAAAATGAAATTGGAGTCTTGAAAATGATCCCGAAATTCAGAAAATAACTGCTGGTAATAAGCATTAGGTGTAGTGCTTTTGCTGTGGTTAACCAGATCCCAATGGACATCCATTAACCGATCCATCGATTTACCGATAACTTCCTAGTTATAGAAGTTCCGTAATTTGTTACTCAGTTTATTAAGCTGTGTATTAATGTTTACTGCTATACACTTTGTGCATTAAGATGTGTTTTTTTTACTTGCACACGTGGGGTTCTGTAAAAGACCCTCACTCCAATCCAAAACAAAAATAGAAATTGCAAACAAAAAACATTTTTTTTAAAAAAATCCTTTTATCCCTCCCCCCCTTTTTAAACCTTAAGAGCACAGGTTTGCGTAAAGGGGATATCTAGACTAATATAGTGAAATCTATAATAGCGCTGCGTATAATGAAATTTCCCACGGTTGCAACAGCTATACAGTTCATTAGGTTCAATCTTCTCTATAACGGTTCCTAGAATATCTTTATAGAAAAGTTTTATACTGTATATCAATGATTAGAATTAATCATTAATTAAAATTGAAAAATCAAAATTTTATAACATACTTCTACTCCATTGGAAAATAGTGAATTTAAGTAATTTTTTTCCAAATGGAGAACGTTTTTGATTGAAAATGGTTTTTTTTCTTGGGAGAGAAAATTATTAATGTGAAATAAATATAACAATATACCTATATTTTGCATAATGCATTGATCCAATATCATTGGGCAGGAGGCTTAACCCTGCACACTGGCAGATTTGCAAATAAGCACATGCTTGGTAATTAGCATCAAAGAACTCAGAAATAAAATTTTCAGAACAAAATATGGCCACACTTTAGAATTATGCCAGTCGCCAAAGATTCTCTAGTAATCGTTCTTGGATGACGTTATCATGGATTGACGTTTTGCGAGTCATGATTTTTTCTAAATGTTTTGAAAAAAAACTCACCGATGTTGTGGCATGAAGTTTGCAAGTTGGAATATGACCGTTGGGGGGTTTCGTTCGTTTTGGCAAATATGTTCTGCTTTCTTTTCATTGACTTTAACCATTGCTGCATGTACAGAGGTGAGCTTTTTTTTACTACTGCAAGCTTTCAAATTGCAGTAGATTCCAGCTCTGTGTTTTACTGATGTTTTCTGGTGGTGGGGGTATATGGGTGACACCTCCCACTAGGCTTTCACTGATTCAGCAACCCTTGCATACAAAAGAAACATGGCCATCGCCTAGAGTTTGTTTTGGCAACGTTCCAAGATGCAAGCCAGACTTTGCGTACATTACGATTCATGCACAAGTGCGATGCTTAGAGCTCTCGGGTTCAATTTTAAGAGTATAGCATGTGTTTTGGCGATAGGATAATTCTAAAAGTATACCCAAAATATAGAATGGCTGTAAGTTGGCGTCACATTGACATAAATTGTTCATGAATACTGTGATTTAAACTGTCACAACATATTGGATACTTTTTACATGACATCTAATAATTCTATTTGCAAATATTTTTTTGGTGGGGAGGCTGCTGAGAGCCCAAAAATAAATTATTAGTTTGAATTACTATGTGTGAAAAACTACCACGCATAAAAACTTACAAGTGTGATATGCATATTTTGGTACTTACATATTAATGGGCCATCAGCACTATTGTACTAGAACTGGCAATTGTTTCATGGGACAAAAATCGTAACTTGGTATAATGTATTTTATCTTGGTGTAATGTATTTTATCATAAAAATGCCTTTAAAATCGTTACAGTACTGACATTTTGTTTGTTGTTTAATTATTATGTGAGTATTTTTACGTTATTTTTTTCATGCAATTAGTATACTTACCTGAATCACAGGGACCGAACTTAGGGGAGACCCCTTCCTGCTCATCGCTTCGCAACTTGTGTCTAGTCGGATCACATTTGATGTACACTGCCTTAATCAGTAAAATGTTGAATCAATATTATGTTGAATTTGTATTTTTTATTTTTATATTCATGCTTCAAAAGCTTGGCATAATTCTAAGATTGCCAAATAAGATCTGGGGCCGCTAAAACGTAATATAACTATAATACGTAAGTACCAAGGTGGGTTGAAATTCCCGGAATTTACGAAAACTTATGGCCTTCCTGCCTTGTTCCTGAAAGAAGGCAATAGATTCCCATTTGTTGCTCGGAAGTTCAAACAAACGCATTGTAACAGCAATTTACACGTTCATTTCTCACTTAAAAGTCCAAACCGGAAAATCAATGCCACAAATTCACACTTTCAAAGACGACAAAGCATCCAAAGACGTACGATTTTTTACGAACAATTACGATGAAAACTGCTATCACTTACAATTTTTTCCAATCCTTACATTTCTAGGAGGGGGGGGAATTTGTTGCTGACAGCCCGTTAATATGTAAGTACCCATATTTTTTTTTAAATATTTTTTCCTTGTAAAGGAGAAAGGGAGATGCCAAGAAAGCTTGTGCCTAGGGGTGGTGATTTCCTATATCTCTCACCGCTCCCCGAAAAATTGAAATTACAAATGAATGCTGTATTTAGAGTATCGGGGTGTGGCTATTGCTTCCCTTAGACCGAGGCTATCTACATCAATTCCCATTATACTTTGGTTGAAGCTTAGTTTTAAAGTTTGTTTCTAACTGTAAAGGTGTGAGCTTTATTATGTTTCTGATGCACAGACACATATATGTATAGCTATCATCGTCAACTATTTTCAATCCACTGTAGGGCGAAAGTCCCTTTGTTATCACAAACATACATAGAGTATGGTGAAAGAAATACAGAAGAATCCATCTTACACTCACCACGCTGTTTGAGTGAGTTGGCAAGCTGGACTTACAGTTTAACAAGGATTCTGAACTGTAGTCAACACAGCCAAAACCATATGCTTAAGATGGGACTCATTGAGTCACTTTCCTAGAGAGTGGTTGTTACCCGGGCTACTTCAAATTGGGTACTTTCGTCTTGAGTTAGTATTCTTAACAGAGTACAGCTGTATGTATATATATATGTATATATATATTACCTAAGCAATGTAATTTGAAGTACATTGGAGTCTCGCTCTCTTGACCCTTAGATGAGTCGACGTTCTGGATAACTCAACTTTTCTTGAGACTTTATTAAGTCTTATCTATTGCGCTGTGGAATGGAGGAGAAAAACTCATGAACTCGACATCGTAAAGTGGACACCCGCTTAAGTCAACACCAATTCATCTCTCTTCTAACGAAAACTCCTTGAACCTACATTTTTATATAGTTTATAATCAATGAAAAATAACAATTTGGGACTTTTTTAAATGTATCAAAAACAATATATTAAACAAGTTCAAATGTGTTGCAATAGGTACTAGTTCATTATCTAATTCATTATATATATAAAGAAACCTTTTAAAAATATTTGTATAAAAGAAATAATTAGTAAATTACATTTTTATCTAGAGATTTAAATTAAATTGTTAGGAGAATTTTTTTAATTGCCCTCTACCTTGATAACTTAACGTGAATCACTTCTCTATGACATGTCGACTTATTAAGACTTCACTCCATATTATTATGAAGATGGATATAAGACTATGCCATTGTTAATATCATACGTACCGCCAGTTGTTGAAATCGTTAAAAATATTTTACTTACTCTTTCTGCTCATACAGGTAAATCGTCACTTACTATTCAGTATGTTGAAGGTCGTTTTGTTGATTCATATGAGCCAACGATTGAAAATAGTAAGTAACAATATTTTTATCGCAATAATCTCTTAATATCATTGTTATTGAGAATATATCCATTTATCGATTGTATTTTGCTGTCTTTGCAAATGCTTCACAAAATTACATACATTTTAGTTAACGTCTTTTCTGTTTTAACGACATTTTTCTCCATTTCATAAAAATCGTTAAATTGTAGAAATTACTGTTTAAGCATTTTTCTCTCTGCATTGACTTAATGAATAATAATCATCATGTAAGGTTTGGATAGTATGCTTGTGGCCTTTTGTTTTTTGATGGGGGGCGGGCAAAGACAGCCAAAGTTATTTTGCACCAAGACCTAGTTTTGGGACTAGTACAGATTATGGTAACTTCACCAAGGCACCAATGGTTGCAGCAACCATCTGCCATAATGGAATGCTGTTTTCCAGACTTTTTGTCACTTAGTACTTTTCCTGAATCAGTACATACATAGAGGTGGAGAGGGACACCCCCCACATACTAAAAACATGTAGATAATCATGGAACCACAATCTCTTGAATCCGTAAATCTTGCAGCAGTAAAAATAAAAACCTTTAGAATAACAACAAAGTTTCAAAAGATTCCTCCAATAACAACAAAAAACAATTCCCCCCCCCAATGGCAGAATCACGGTACGCATACTTATTGGAGATTAGACAGTCTCATGCTCTATATTTCATATTATTTTCAGGCTCGGGCAGGTCTAAGCTCATAAGACGGATGCAACTGGAGCCAAAAATTGACTTTTCTATATTGAAGTTTCGGTCTTCGAGCTTGGACAGGCTCAGGCTTAAAAACTTGCACCTGAACTTATCCCTAATACGCATCTATGATGACGACAAGTTTTGAAAAAAGTCGCCAAGTGTTGTCATAATCTGTACTAATGCCCTAGTTTTTTCCAAGGGGTCCAAATCCCTGTCATCTAGAAAACAAAACCTCGGAATATAGATTGGTAAAGGCTCTTCAGTGATAATATGTTTACATAACGTGCTGTTAATGCAGGTTTGATTCTCAACAATGTAAAACAAATTCTTAACAACTAACTTCTCCCTGTAATCTGTGAGTTGGTTTCTTAGGCAGTGCCAGATTAACGCATGGGTTTTAGGGACTGCAACTCATGGGCCTCTGCCAGCTAGAGGAAATCCATAGATTAGTATGGGGTTTTTTTTTTAATGAATTCTACGTGTTCTCTTGTAGCGATCTTCTACACACTATTATTGTTACCAAATTGCACAGAGCAAATATTTGAAATTTGTTTTTAACTTTCTAAAAATAAATTTGATTTTACTTAAACGATGTTACAACTGATTTTCTTATTGTCACTTTCAGAAGTCCCCTCCCCCCCTACAGCTTTTTTCCCCTCCTTTCAAACTGTTTTACTGGGGGCCTTACAATACCAGGTACCTCAAAAACTTCAATCCGCCACTGTCTCTGGGCCTTAAGAGGTTCGGATTCCTCGGAAAAATGCAGGTCTACTGTTGTACAGTGTCAATAATGCATTTTTGCATTGTACCATTAAATTGCAATCGACTCCCAGCAGTATTGTAGAATGAATGTTTTTTTTCTGCGCACCGTAGTTTGGTGTTTTCTCCACTTAGCAGCAAAGGTTTCGATGCTTCAGAAAATGAGATTCCAGTGTAGGATGACCGTTGCTGTCCTTGTGCCATTTAATTACAGACTTCCTGTCTCAGTGGACTCACCTCTGGGCCTGGTTTGATCATCTGTAAGCTGGGTTATATATTATGGTTTAGAAATTATGCTAAGCCATTAGTCATGTCTGAAATATCGAAATTGAAAATCTGTATCACATTCAAATAAATTTTGTTTCCATATCTGAAATACTGCATGTTCAACTTCTTCCCATCTTTATTTTCAGCTTTTACCAAAACTGCCAAAATCTGTGGCGAAGAATATTTTTTAAAATTAGTTGACACTGCTGGGCAGGTAATTATTAAATAGCGTTTCTTTTCATGTTTTTATTAAATTCGTTGTTGTGACGTTAATGGGAAATAGGAATAAAATTCATGTGTGTTTATGTTTTAGGACGAATATTCTATTTTCCCACAGTCTTATACAATGGACATACATGGATATGTACTCGTCTATTCAATAACATCCAATCGGAGGTAAATATTGTTACATCCAATCCTGGAAATTGGGAGGGATGGTGGTGCTTACTAGGAATTTACTCAGGGTGGAGGGGCTTTTCCAAGGAGGGTGGATTGACGGCATTCTACAGTAGAGATTGACTGCAGTTGAAAACGCAATTAAAAAGTCTCCACCTTGTAAATTTTTGTACCCTAAATCCGGACCTTCCTTTTCCCCATCCTAGTGCAGATGGTTGAAATGTTCCTATTGAATATCAAAAATCATCACAGTTCAAGATATTGGTACATTTGAGACTGATACTTTTAATTGTGATATTTTTCGCATTAATATTTAGCGATGGTTTGTAGATGATACTTGCATTGTGCGTTTGAGGAACGAGGTGGAAAGCTTTCGTTCGTGCCTTAACAGCCTGAATCCTCATATTTAGTTTACCCTGGAGATAGATAATGAGGGGTGTTTGGTGTTTTCGGATGTAAAAATTTCCAAAGGTCAAGGTGGAAGCTCGTTAACGTCAGTATATTGAAAGATAATGTACACAGATTGATACTTGGACTTTGCTCACGTCACCCAACTTACTATAAGGCTTCTGTTGTGCAAGCTTTGACTCGTTAGGTCCTCGTACACAGTAACAGTGTGAAGTTAAAAAGTGTCGAGTTAAGAAGGATCAAGAACCTACTTGTGGAGAATAGATACTAGTGCAGTTCTATCCTTCGAATATGATCTGATGGTAGAGCAGAGACGGACTACAGGAACGGATATTTTGCCGTATGTGGGAAAATGTTTTGGCATAGATAGTGCGTGTGTTGAGGAGAGTTGACATTAAGACCTTTTACAAGCCAGCTACTGATTTGTGTAATTCGTTAGAGTGGAAGACCAAGTTTCCAAGGAAGAATCGACTGGAGCTGTTTACCACCAAATACAATGCAAGGACTGTGAAAAGGTATATATACGGGTGAAACGGAAATGGCTGTTTGTAAGAGGAAAAAAGGAGTATTGTTGTTTTGTTGAAAAGGGTGAAATGTCCAATCTTCTGGTAGAACGTTCTTGGGAGAGAGGACATGCTCCTGATTGGAATGTTGCAAAAAGTTCTTCATAAAAATGTTACTTCTTGCCCTTGGAGACATTTTCTTGAATCTTGTGAAACCTTTCAGTTGAGGAATTGGACAGTTAACATCTCAAAACCTATGCCTGAATCGTACAAGAATGAGAATTAGGATGGTGAAAACCATGATAAAAAGTGTGAAGGAAACCTGAGTGTGAGACTACTCTGGGAAAACACAGAACTGAGGGTATAAATACAAGATAGTCTCACTTTCTCGACATTTCACTTTGATAAAGGGGTCAGTTCTAGAAACATTGGGGAAACTTTTTGTAAACATTGGACCAGTGATGAAATTTTACTAGTTATGGTAAGCCTTGGTCAGTCGTTATATCGTTTAACCTTTTTTTTTTCACATTTAGCAATTAAAGTATTCATCATATTTATGAATTTTTCAAATTTGTATATACAAATTAGTTCAGCGTTATTTGACTTTTGAAACATAAACATGTAAACAGCTGTTTTATTTATTCATTAGCTTTGAAATTGTGAAAGCCATACATTCTCGACTTTTGGATATGACTGGAAAATTTCAGTAAGTTTATGTAAATTAAGCTGTTATATTATCTGCTGCTTGTTCAAGTTTTGGAATGCCATGCCATTATTATTATTTTTTTTTAGTGTCCCGATCGTTCTTGTTGGAAATAAAGTTGATTTACACATGGAGAGGTAATTATAAATTATGTGTAAAGTTTTTTATGTACAAGGGAAAGTTAGAAATATAACCTGCTTATTTTATGCTCATATAATGTGACAGCTGGGTTCTTCATCTAAAAGTAGACACTATGCATGATGCTGCTTTTTTTTTTTCTTTAATTCAATATAACTTTTACTGTGAAGTGTGTGAGGTTTAGTTTCTGAATGTTTGATCAATGCTTACCTTCCTGTGGAATTTTCAACTTAGGGAAAAAAAAGAAACGGCATTTTTAGGAGCAAGGTCCAGTGAATAGAGTGGCCAAAAAACGATCTTTGTATTTTGCCAAAAGGTCATAAATCAATAAAGATGTGAGCTAGTGCTAGTGCATTGTTGAAATGATGCATTCATGACTTCTTTCTCTAAGTCTTTGGACGGTTCCTCTTAATACTTTCATGCAATCCGTGAAGCAAAGCATACTAAAATTCTTTGCTTCACTACACATTCTTGAAAGGTTAAAACATACAGTGTGATGTACCGAGTAACTGTGATCGTCATCTGATGTAGACTGCTAACTTGTTTATGGATCATCCTCTGTTGACCGCCAACTATTTTTAAAACGTTGATACCAATGAATGCTGTGTGTAACTTGTGCACCAATGACTATAAACTTGTTTTAACACTTCATAAGTTTTAAAGAACGATTGTCTGAACTCCAAGGAAGCTTTAACCTTCATCTGCCCAAGGGTGGTCTCCCGGTGCCCTGTGGGGATGAGGGTGCCAAACTGAAATCAAGTTTAGAATTTTTTTACTCTAGAAAATCTGTTTAAAAAGAGACAAGTTTAGAGAAATTTTTAGAGACATCTTTAGAGAAATTCAGACTTTTGGCCATTTTTATAAGATACATGGCTCTCTGTACATCTTTGAAAATCTTTTGTTTTTATCGGAGGAGAAGGGGTGCCAAAAAGCAATCCGTGCTAGGCCATCCGGGTTCAAAATCAACCTCGAGCCGTCCCTGCATCTGCAACACTCATTATGATGATGATGGGCCGCTTTGAAAAGTCGTGAATGGCACCTCACTCATTGTTAGAGGAACATTAAGTTAACAAGATAGAACACACTACATACTGTCTATCCGTAGAATAAAAACACTGTTTTAGCGTGACACCTACAGAATTTGAATTGAACTTTCAAGTTATTGCCTATGACTGAAAGTTCGTAAACTTTTTGAATAGACCTGATATAGCAGTTTATGAACAACCTTTTCATTTCTACTAAGTAAGCAAAACCTCCACAGAATACTACTATTTCTCCAGATCGATAACAAATTAAAAGAAATTAGCAAAAACTATCCATACAATTCCTGTTTGAATGTGCACATAATAAACTCATTAAAAAGCAAATTCATGAAGATAGCCATGTTTCAATTTAGTGAAAATGACTAAATACTATGATTTATGTAGGTGTGTGCGTGATTTTAGATATTATGTATCTGTGTTTTCAAATTATTTTCAGTTCTTCCACCCACACATGTACTCCACCTCCACCCAAAAAGGAGAAAAGAAAAACACAACACCCACAGATTCTAAATTAAGAATTGACATTATATATATATATATATCATCATCATCATATTCAACCATTATCTATCCACTGCTGGATGAAGGTCTCTCCAAATGCTTTCCACACAAGTCTATCCTGGGCCATTCGTTTCCACGTCACCCCAACCTGTTTTCTTATTTCATCCACCCATCTAGTTTGAGGACGTTTTCTAGGTCTTCGGTGGTCTCTTGGAATCCAGTTCAGAATTTCTGTTGTCCATCGTTGATCAGTTCTTCTTGCAATATGCCCAGCCCATCGCCATTTCAGCCCTTTTACTTTAACAATGATGTCCTCTACTCTAGTTTGCTCTCTCACCCAAGTGTTTCTTTTTCGATCTCTCCTAGTTATTCCAAGCATGCACCTCTCCATGCTCCTTTGCGTTGTCTGTAACTTTCGTATTGCTCCAACTGTTAGACTCCATGTCTCTGATCCATAAGAGAGGACTGGCAATACACACTGGTTGAAGACCTTTCTTTTTAGACACAAAGGCAATTTCCCCTTCAGGATAAAACTGTTTCTTCCAAATGCACTCCAGCCAAGTTTAATACGTCTGTTGAGTTCTTTCATAATGTTGCCATCCATTGAAATCAGCTGGCCAAGGTAAATATATGAATCAGCAATTTCTAGCTCAATGTTGTCAACTTGTATTTTTGTTTCCTCTACGAAATTATTGAACATGATCTTAGTTTTTTGTAGGTTCATCTTGAGTCCAACTTCTTTACTTCTAGTTGAGAGCTCCTGTACCATGTCTTGGAGTTCTAATGGGTTCGTTGAAAAAATAACAATGTCATCAGCAAACCGCAAATGATTTAAATATTCACCATTTATTTTTATTCCCTTGTTATTCCAATTTATCTGCTGAAAAATCATCTGTAAAGCTGAAGTAAAAAGTTTTGGAGAAATGGTATCTCCCTGCCTCACACCTTTACCAATTTTGATAGTTTTGGTATCTTTATGTAACCGAAATTTTGCACTTGCATTTTTATACACACGTTTCACCATGTCAATGTACACATCCTCAATGTCTGTTGATCTTAAAGAGTTGATGACTGCTGATGTTTTAATAGAGTCAAAGGCCTTCTCATAGTCAATAAATGCCACACACAATGGAAGTTCATATTCATGTGTTCTTTCAATTAATTCTCTTAATACTTGAATATGGTCCACTGTACTGAATCCACTTCGAAATCCAGCTTGTTCTCTTGGTTGAGCTGCATCTAATTTTTTCTGCAGGCGATGTGTTAGCACTTTTGTGAAGATTTTATAAATAGCAGGTAACAAGCTAATTGGTCGGTAATTTTTCAAATCCTCTTTATCACCTTTTTTATGCAAAAGAATTACTGTTGCAGAATCCCATTGGTTTGGTATGTTACCGCTGTTAAGACATTTGGTAAAGAATTTTGCAAGTATGTCTTCTACATATTCTCCAGCTTCTTTTAGGATATCTAATGTAATACCATCATCACCAGGGGCTCTTCCTTTCTTCATACTTTTTATTGCAAATGAAACTTCTTCTTTTAAGATTTTAGGAGCTGTTCCTTCGACTATTTCAATGTCTTCGTTTAATCCACTGTTACTTTCGTATAGATTTTTGTAGAATTCTTCAACTCTTCTAAGTATTTCTTCCCTATTTCTTGTTACGGTGCCATCCTCTCCTTTTAATGCAATGATGTGTTTCTTCCCAACAGATAAACTTCCTTTAACAACCCTAAGGCTCTTGTTATTTTCAATGGCTTTCCTTACTAGCTCACAGTTGAATTTTCTTATGTCTTCTTTCATGCTTTTGCGCAGAGTTTTACAAAGTTCTATGTACTCAATCCTGGAACTGGTATTTTGATTGTCCACCTTCATATCTCTTCGCCTTTTCATGAGCTGTTTCGTCTTCTCAGATAATTTGCTATTGTGCTTTTTACAGGTTACACCACCAATTTCCCCAGCAGTTTCAACTATTGTCTTAACAATGTTTTCATTTGCTTCTGAGATATCACTTTCATCAATAAGTCCTTCCAGTGCAGAAAAGCGATTTTTTAATTCCAACTTGAATGCCTCGGTATTTTCTTTTAATTTCTTTAAATCCACCCTCTTACTTACTTGTTTCCTAATGAGCTTCTGTCGTTCTAATTTAGTATTTAAGTGCACTTTACATCTCACCATTCGATGATCACTTCCAGTATTAAATCTGTTCAGTACACTGCAATCTTCAATAATTGATTTCTTGTTTGCCAGGATATAGTCAATTTCACTAGTTCCCCCATTTGGGTGTTTCCATGTCCATTTTCTTTGCGGTTTCTTCTTAAAAAATGAATTCATGATGCTAAGATTTTCAGCTTCTGCAAATTCGATGAGTTGATCGCCACGTTCATTCCTTTCCCCATATCCGTATTTACCAACCGATGTCTCTCCTTGTTCCTGTTGTCCAATTCTTGCATTGAAATCCCCCATGATGAGCTTGATATGTTGTTTCCCTTTGGTGTGTAACTCTTTGATTTCTTCATAAAATTCTTCAACCTCTTCGTCGGTATGGCTTGATGTTGGTGCATATACCTGTACTATTTGAAGTTGGTATCGCTGGGTTAGTTGAACAACGAGCCTCGCTGCTCGATCTGACGTGCTTTCGACTTCAAGAAGGTAGTCTTTAATTCTTTTGTTGATTAAGAAGCCAACACCACTTGTTCTTCCAGTTTCCGTTCCTCTATAATAAAACAAATGTCCACTTTTAAGTTCCACCAACTCTTCACCTTTTCTTCTAACTTCACTGAGTCCTACAATGTCCCATTTGATCTTGTCAAGTTCTTCTTCCAATTCCTGAAGTTTTGCTTCAGAAGCAAGGGATCGTCCATTAAACGTAGCCAAGGTCAATAACAAACGGCAGCCTGGGCCATTCCAGTGATTCTTAGCACCCCCTGCTTTCATGCCACACTGACCGCTGCCTTGATCAGGAGCACTCCAGCACCTGGAGACTAGGGGCCATGGTTTCTGGTGTGTCAACATAATGGAGGAATTAGCCATAATTTCACCACGCTGGCTAGACGGGTTGGTGAATTAGCCCTCCCCTTCCGCCTTTCTATCCGTGTAGCAAATATTAATTTGCCACATAAATAGAAAGCTCAGCCTGCACCACTTGAAGGCGGGGTAGGACACTAGGTTACTGGCCTGGCCGGTTCCACACATCGTCACATACGTTCAGCGTGTGGGTCTCCTTCCAGTTAGATACCAGCAACCCTTTTGCAGGCCATATATATATATATATAAGAATAAAATTAATGTAAATTCTTGTAAAGTAAATTACATGCTGTTTGTCTAATAAATTCTTATTAATTGTTAAAATGATATTTAGCAAGTAGTTGTGTTATATGTATTAAAGTATTCAGTTTTGGAATATTTAAACTTAATTACAGTGAAACCTCGATTATGTGTCACACGGGACCAGAGCCTTGACGGATAATTGAAAAGACTGTTTAGTGAAAAAGGGGAAATTTATAGTATACTTTTATTAAAATTATACATTTCAAAAAATTACATTATTAAACTTGCTGAAGGCAAAAAAACACAGTTTATTTGAATTAAGAGGACTTGCGTTTAATAAAACCCGAATATAAAATATTACATACCTGTGTGTAAAATTATTGTTGTTGGTTGAAAATCACATTTTTTGTTGTTGTTGTTGTTGTTTTTGTTTAAGCACACTGCGTGCTTTTTTTGGTTGCCATGTCCTGTACTCTTCAAAGCAGTAATAGCTAAATAGCATTTGCTTCAGTTTGTTGTTCAAACCAGGTAAAATGCACTTAGAAAGCATACATTCTGCTTCAGCATGGGTTATGGTTTTTGCAGATTCTCCAGCCTCCTGTGCACTTCTTCGTTTTCTTAGGATCATTGGGGTTTAACACTTGCTGATTGAGCTCGTCGTCACTTAGGAACTCGAAACCTGCTTCAAGTTTATCAATGTTCATCCATTCAATATCAACGTCAATTTCAATGTTTCCTCTTGCAGGTAGCGCCTCACAAGTGTGTAAAATTGTCTCATTGTCGATGTTAACGGAGTGGCCCTAACTTGAATTTGATGCGTAAGCAAGAAAGACGGATTATAGATGTTCCACTGTACTTAGTTTTAAAACTAATTAACGTTGATTAAATTTAAGGTTAATTTTAGTTAATTACATTTTTATGAATTTGCAATCCAAATGTGAATATTTAACTTTATGTTTAATAATCTTAAAACTAGGATAAGGTTGTTAAAATGATATTTCACAAGTAGTTGTGTTATATTTATTGAAACATTCAGTTTTGAAATAGTTAAATTTACGTTGTTTGAATTTAATTGTTCTAAAACTACATATTTCATTAAGTATATAGCACAACTACTTGTTAAATATCATTTTAACATAGTACTACAGGACTTATGGATGGATAGTAATAATAGATTTTTATGCAGATATTGACTTTTTTTTTTTTTTTAATTTCCTATAAATATTTGCGCAGTGCCCCATTTTGCATTTGATAATCTTTAAAATAATTTTGTTATGTTCTTAACAAATAGTTTTGAAAGGCTTGTAGTTTGAAATGGATATGTTACATGTGTAATAGAGTAATGGTAGAACTGTATCTTGATATCATTTCATGTATAAAAATTATATAATGCATTAGGACATGCTTGTAACTGACGTTTTCTTCTGTACATAGGTCAGTTTCCTTTGAAGAAGGGAAACGAGCAGCTTCAAGTATGAAGGCCGAATTTCTAGAAGCTTCTGCGAAGCAAAATGATGTGAGGCTTAAGTTTATGCTCTGTTATCACTATTAGTGATGTCCAATTACTAGTAAATCATTTATAAAGAACGTGCAAAGCGAGAACACAAAAAATCCAAGTTATGCCATAGTATAGTGCAAAAAATATTCTTGTGCTTTAAATTTTGGCCACATACAATATACGTAAATTACAACTTTTGTCTGCCATGTAAAAAATCCTGGTTTCAGTCCGAACGGTGATGAGTGCTTTCCGTTTTCTATGAAGGGGATCCTCTGTTTGCGATTTGACTCCCTAGGCCAATGGTTTCCGACCTTTTTTCTCTCCTGTACTCCTTGATTATGCTTTTTGTTTATGCACACCCCCACCACGTATCCCTCTATGCAGAACATTTTTTTTTTTGTTAGGTAGTGACGGTTCTTAGATTAGATAAATAATCAAGTGAGTCTAATTAATGATATTTATAAGCTTTTATTTTACATTTTATTTAAATTTTTTATTATGGCAGCCTAACACCCAAAAAGATAAAAACAGCATTTAAATCATTTTTAACCACATTACCTTATAATGAAAGCTCATAACTATTATTCATCTTGATATACAAGTTTTCAAACATGACTCTTGACAATTCCAATGCCATCCTTGAGCTTGTTTCACTTCACATAGCTGAGTTCCTGGTGAGTACTTTTTCTCGTAGAAGCCACCTCACTTCTGTGTGCAAAAGAAATGTGGCATAGAGGCTGTCCATCTCTTCATACGGAGATTTTGATAGTCTGGAGTTTGTTGAATCGGCTTTAATAAAACTAGTAACTTTTACTGATTATAATAATTTATTTTCCACGAGTTCGACACACGACACCCGCGGAGGGAGACAGCAGAAAAAGGCCAAGAGAAGGCCTGACAAGCCCGCTACCACCCAGTCTGACAGACACAGTTGGCAAATGCATCAAATAACAGGTTTAGTCACATTACATAAGTAAAGTACAATAAGAGGTAATGTTAATTAAAATAGATAATATAATGGATGAGAGATATATACAATCATAAATGGTAGTCATAATATTGTACTATTCTATGCACAGAACAAAAACTATCGGGAAACAAAAATAGATTCAAAATATTATTTAAAGTTTCGAGCTATCAGTACTGGACTATGATGTAAAACTCTTGCGTAAAAACTTTTCTTCGACAAATGGCTAGTTAGTTTCTGAAAAATTTCACTTCAGTCTCGTGATAATATTCAACAAAAGAAGAATTTGGCGTCCTTTCGAATTCAAATGAAAATAATGAACCAAACAAATATTGAAGAAGAATCCAGCATAAATCACAATGTCCGCAGTCCACATACGAGATAGACAGTCCACAATACCAGCCCAACTGCATACTCATGTAGCTGGTGCCTTTCCAACACAAGTCATACAGTCGCCATCCAAACAATCATCCGTCAAACACCGAAGATGTCAAATCAGGCCTATCTTTCAATTTTAAATTTAAGCCATTTGATCTCTGGCTGTAGCCATTTTTTTCTTGGATCAACGTCTCTTCCCACTTGCGAACTTTTCATTTTATTTTCACCTTTCATTGATTGTTTATAATATAATAATACAATCATACTTTAAATTCTCTTGTAATATGATGTAAAAATTTGCATTGCTCACAAGAACGAATTTCCTGTATTAAATCTTAAAATGCTTGGATGCCAAAATCGTCAAAACGTTCTAATTCTTGAAAAAGAGCAAAAAAGACTTGTACACACCCGGGAACCTTGGCAAACACTTCAGTTTTTACAGACCAAACAAGAGGAATCCGGCAGCGAAGGAATGTCCAGATCCACAAGGCAGATAGGTGGGAAAACGAAATTCTGAAATTTCATATTGGATTTTGCAATTTTTAGGCATTCTCTCAACCCTGATCTCAACCCCATAGAAAACCTCTGGGGATATAAGCAGATGATATATATACCAACAGTCGTCAGTTTTACACAGTGGATGAGTTAAAACAGAAAATAGAATGAAGTAAGTCCTCTTTAAAGCCAGAATTTCTTCAAAAACTCATTGAAGGTATGCCTGATCGAATCTGTAAAACTATTCAAAATAATGGATACAAAATGTGAACTGGAAAGGACAAAATGTAAAATGTCCATATACTTTTAGGACAACATTTTTTTAATTTAATTTTTCCACATAATATATGTGAGTGTTAAATGATATTTGAATATTGCATCATATACGTTTTTTGATTTGCTTTATCTGATATTCCAAAAAAATGGTTGTCCATGAGCTTACGGGACACGCTATATATATATAGTGTCAACACATCGCATAGAGAAAAAATTAGAGGCAGCTCAACCAAGAGACCAAGCTGGATTTCGAAGGGGATTCAGTACAGTAGACCATATTCAAGTATTAAAAGAACATGTGAGTATGAACTTCCATTATGTGTGCCATTTATTAACTATGAGAAGGCTTTTGACTCTATTAAAACGTCAGCAGTCATCAACTCTTTAAGATCGGCAGACGTCGAGGATATGTAAATTGACATGGTGAAATGTGTGTATAAAAATGCAAGTGCAAAATTTCGGTTACAAAAAGATACCAAAACTATCAAAATGAGTAAAGGTGTGAGGCAGGGGGATACCATTTGTCCAAAACATTTTACTTCGGCTTTACAGATGATTTTTCAGCTGATAAATTGGAATAACAAGGGAATAAAAATAAATGGCAAATATTTAAATCATCTGCAGTTTGCTGATGACATGGTTATGTTTTCAACGGACCCATCAGAACTCCAAGACATGGTATAAGAGCTCTCAACTAGAAATAGAGAAATTGGACTCAAGATAAACCTACAAAAAACTAACATCATGTTCAATTATTTCATAGAGAAAACAAAAAAGTTGACAACATTGAGCTTGAAATTGCTGATTCATGTATTTACCTTGGCCAACTGATTTTAGTGGAGGGCAACAAACGGACGTATTAAACTTGGTTGGAGTGCATCTAGGAGAAACGGTATTATTCTGAAGGGAAAATTGCCTTCGTGTGACTAAAAAGAAAAGTTTTCAACCAGTGTATATTGCCAGTCCTCTCCTATGGATTAGAGACATGGAGTCTAATGATTGCAGCAAAACGGAAGTTACAGATAACCCAAAGGAGCATGGAGAGGTGCATGTTCGAAATAATTAGGAAAAATCCAAAAGGAAACACTTGGATGAGAGAGCAAACAGGGCTAGAGGACATCGTTGTTAAAGTAAAAAGACGGAAATGGAGATGGGCTGGGCATATCGCAAGAAGAACTGATTGACGATGGGCAACTGAAATTCTCAACTGGATTCCATGAAACCACTAAAGGCCTAGAAAATGTCCTCAAACTAGATGGGTGGATGAAATAAGAAAACAGGTTGGGGTGTTGTGGAAGTGGAAGCGAATTGCTCTGGATATCCTTTTGTGGAAAGCATTTGGAGAGAATTTCATCAAGCAGTGGACAGATAATTGTTAAATATGATGATATATATATGTTCCATCAACCTATGCAAGCTCAAACCAACCAACTTGAAAACAACATGTTTTTCAAAGGTGAAACACAGAGCATCACCATTTCACAAAATATACCTAGTGTATTTAAGTATATATAAACAATATTTAATCCTTGACTCTTTTAGCAATATAAATTTTAAAACGTGTTGAAGTATAAATGTTAAGGAAACAGAATAAACTTGTGATTTAAATAAAGTATAATACAGTTATCGTTCGCGAATAACGTTTACAAATTGCAATCTCCTGGAATGCTTCTTAGCAAAACAATTAAAAATTTCATCACAGGTGAGTGATGTGTCCCTGTGAATGTTAAGAAGTGTTAATTCAACAAGTCTATCCTCACCCATACGATTTCGTAACCATAGGACTAAACGAAATTATTAAAAAAAAGAAGCAAATTGAAAATAAATACTTAGTATTTATTTTAGTTCAAATATATTTTTGTAGAAGAGACAACCCATGTTACGTTAAGTGAAATGTACAATATAATTTTGTTATATTTTTAAAATTTTTAATATTTTTATGTCATATATGAAATTTTTGCGATAGTTTTAGCTTTTCTTTCTTATTTATCTTTTTTCTTCAATGGGTGGGCCCGGGCCGCTCTCCTAAAACCGTCTATGCCCACCTAGCAAGTGGGAGGTCGTGGGATCGTGCCCCACCGAACACAAAAAACATTTCTTTTCTTTACGAACGTTTCACCATCTAACCACGCCATAACATTGGAGTTACTATTACTACGCCTAAAACGCATTGATAAAAATTTTTGCTTTATTTAATTTAATGTACATTTTTAAAAAATAATTATAAGTTGCTAATTATTCCTTTCTTTGGTACAAGTATTTTTATAGATTTTTTTGTTTATATTAAATTACGTGGGGAGTCAACACTTAATGCAATGCATTAATACTTTTGAAGTTGTTTTCAATGAAGCCTGTTTTAAATGCCTATAAAAAAAAAGTGTAATTGTAGTTTGTTTTTTTATTGAACATAAACTACCTTCAACACTGTGTGAGTATTTCAAAGCTGTTTTTATACTACCTTGAACTTGCCGAATCAATGAATGATATCTATTGCTTTCAAAGCTTATTTGTGCATTGGAACAGGAAATTCATTGTTGAAGTTTTCTTTTTTATCAGGAGTGTTTGCACATTTAGGATGCTTTACTATGCTTAAAATTTTTGCTTCGCTTGTTCTGCAGTAGCAGACCGACCGTGTCAGACATTGCTTAGATTTTGAATATAATAGAACCTGGTAAATTGGCCACCTTAATAAGGTGATCCCCCCCCACTTTTTATGAGAGAGAACTGGTAGGGACTTAGTTATACCTATACCAAAGTGTCTTGTATAGTGACCACCTGTCTATGGTAACCATTGCAATCCAGTCCCAAAGGTGGCCACTTTAGCCATGTTCTACTGTATTTATTTTTAAAATTAATGGTAGGCAGTTTATCTCGGTTTTAAAAGAAAATCCTGCATGTAGAAAGTGATTTCAATTGGTGGTTTCTGTCACCGAATACCAATCAGAATCTTCTATGGAAGCTCTGAAGTGGTAACACGTTCGTCTAGATTGTGATTAGCCCAGATTTGACTCCAATTGTGCCAAAGAAAGAACTCTTACCGACCAACTGATCACCGTAGTCTGGAGGTCGATTCCCTAGGCCTTAAGAAATTTGGATTCCTTCAAAAAGGGTGAGTCCCGGTGTAGTATGAACCTTGATGTCCTTGCATTGTAAAACTCAAACAACTACTATTTCGGCAGTATCTAATACAGTAATTTTGATGTTAGCACCAACATCCACATTTTAAATAAACTACTGTAAGTCTCCAATAAAAATAAATACTTGGCATTGTAAAGAACACCTTGGTTTAATCGGCTGTAAAACAGATGTCACATTGGGAGGGAAAAAAAAAAAGGTTCAACTGGAAAGAAATTTTTTGCATGAAGATAGGAAATTCAATTACTGAGACTCATTAAGAATTTTCTATTTACGTAGAAAAATTGTAAAATTTTCTTAGCAAATTTTCGAAAATTGGAAAGGACATGAATTTATGTTAACTTAGTGGGTACCCGGTTAGAGATGTCAAGTCAATGAAAGTTTTCTTTATACACACACTATATTAGACAAAATGAAATCTTAAGAAAAATCGAGTTAACTGGAACTTTGACTTACCCAAGTGTCGAGCTAGCGAGACCCCACTGTGTATATATATATGTCGTTGGAATTAACTAATAATGCATAACTGGGATTCTTACCTGATTTCCGGAAGACCACCAAAAACGTAAAACCTAACCTCTAGATGTGTAGATGAAATACGAAAACGGATTAGAGTAATATGAGAACAAATTACTTCAAATGGGCTGTGTGGAGGGCACTTGAATTTCATCTCAGCAGTGGATATGAAGTTATGTTTAGAAGACATGCAGTATCTCCATACAGTTAAAATAATATTTATTAAAACATTAAATATTTAGAATAGTTCGCCAAAAGATAATTAAATTACAATACAATCTTAAATTTCGTACGCCTTTTTGGTGGAGCCTTCCATGAGACGTTTACACACTCTGATGGTAAGCTGAAGGCTGATTTGATTTTAGAATTCGGAAAACAATTGCACGTACTGTTGCCAAATATAAAAAGTGAAGTTATAATTATACAATATATTTGTTGCCAGATTCGGAAATTAAAATTATGTACATTTAGAAAACATAATGTAAAAAGAAACCATTTGGCATTTTGCCAATTTTAGGAATTAAACTTAAGTTTCCTTTCCTTGCATTTCTAAGTGGCAACAGTTAAGAAAGCCTGCGAAGTGAACATGGTGTTTCTATTGTGAGAACTCGCAGATAGATAATGGTTGAATATAGTAATGATTGTATGCATATACATTAAAACCACCTCTATGTTATGCAAGTTCACATACCTTTGGCCAACATGTGCTGCGATTTCAATATATATATACAATACAGTATCCTGGATCAAGGCTCTTATTCAATATGTTACCTTGACATTGGAAAAGCAAAGGATTTATCTGATTTTAACATAGGCCAGTTCATTATGGTAAGAATATCTCCAAAATAGCAATGGTGAGCTGCTCATACTATGTAGTAGTTACTGTCAAAGATGGTCCGAAACAGGTAACGGAATAAAATTAAATCATCTACAAGGCATAGACCTGCCATGCTTTATTGATGCCAGAGATCATCACAGTCATCAAGGATGTCATCATGTGTGCAGTGACAGGAGAACTGCTATGCTGTAGTTGGTATTACCCGTAATTTAAATAGTAGTAAAGGGGCCACATACATGCTTGGATATGATTTATGCAACTGAAGTCCAATCTGTATGTTTATGCCCACAGCCTTTCATTGTCGTAAATGCCTGCAGTTAGCAAGTACTCATCGATATTAGACAAACAATGACTGGAGGAAGGATCTTATGGTCAATTGACTCCCGCTTTTGTTACATGATGTGGATGAACAAGCTTGTGTGCAACGTTTACCTAAAGAAGTCTGCTCACATCTGAATACACTATGGCACAGACCCAGGTGGGTGGAAGAAGTATGAGTATGTTGGTCAAGGCAGCATTTTCTGAGAGGACACTGTGAGTCATTATTCCTGTGAAGTAAACTATAATAGCTGAGGCAGGTACTTGAACATTGTAGCTGACGAAGATCATCCGTTTATGACAATTGTATTTCCTGGTATAGATGCTGTCTTTCAGCAAAATAATGTTTATGTCATATTGCCAAGAATTTGATGAACCGTATTCCCATTGACACTAAATTCAGCAACATTGATTCAATCAAGCATTTGTGGTTTGACGTAGAGAACCGATTACGGGCAGTATTGCCCTAAGCACATAATTTGCGGGAACAGAGATTTCTTATTGCAGTCATAATACCAGATATTAGAGAAACTTACTTGGTAGGCGCTGCTCTGTTTTTGGTACTATGACTACAATGTAGTAGCTAAGGAACAATGTACATAGGAAAGCCAGTAAATAGGTGACGAAAGGTTATTAAAAAATACATCGCCTGATGGTTATTTGAAAAACATTTTTATTTTTCTACATAACTTTCCCTAACATTGAAACATTTATCTCGCCTCTTTATCAGTACCTCCATATCTGCTACATGAAATGTATTGAACTACTATCACAGTCACATGAATATCTCACATTCAACTTCTTTGTCCATTCGACACTTGATCAGTTATCTAGCTACCCACTGTGAGCACACTTTCGAAACTTCTAACAATCACATCTTTTTATGCTGTAGGTTAAATTATAAAAATATCCTGTTGCAATTTCCATGCTGCTTATTGTTACTTGCATGTCGGCTTGAATCCTTTCTTTGATGTACTTGTTGCTTCTGTGGCAATCTGGACTGGACAACTAGTCTAGTCTTCATCATCAATATTTTTGTGTCCTTCAGAAAATTTCTTGACCTAATTCTGTGCATCACTTTATATCACAAATCCTTCATTATAGATATCCTTTTCAGTTAAACCTTTTGCCCACAGAAAATTTACAACATCTCCTTTCTCTTCTAATGTGCACTTTTTGAGTACAGTTGCCATGTTTGAACTGAGCTCAGCTTATTTATGACTGCTATCTAGTCATTGTGAAATGAATATCGTGAAGCTAGATTGGGCCGTTACGTATTGACATACTTCAAAACTTGTCCCTACTAATTATTGAAATTTCATATCAGTTTTTGACCTGTTTAATGACGCTTCCTCTTAATGGATAAGTAGTAATCTGATTAAATCCATGCCTCGTCAAGTGAAAGCTGTTTTGGTGATGAGAGATGCAGCTACATAATATTAAGTAGGCGAGTTAATGTTTTGGCTATCAGCATGTATATATGTACAACACAGATACATATTCATTGCATGTGTAAAATGAGAGAATGTATTTTTATTCATTGTTTAAAAATGCTATTTGACTTTATATTTTCAGACCGTGGTTGACGTATTTAAAACTATTATTCACGAAATAGAGAAAGCGAATGGTAACGTTCCAGAAAAGTCCAGTTGTCAGATTTCATGATTTTATACCCGTTGAATCCATCTCAATCGTTGTCAATGCCACAATTTTGTTGACAAATATTTTGTAACTTTGGACATTATAAAACCTTTTAATGTATGATATATATACTTTTTTTTTTGTTAAAAGACTGCCTTTTGTAAAATAGCGACAATTCTCTGTGTTTTCCCTGTTGTTGCTAACTTTTGTACATTTGTTCTGTTAGAGAAAAAGCTTTTGTTTTTATGCCTTAGGCATGGACATATATATAAAGGTGAGGTTGATGGGGAGGTCATAACAGCCCCCATTGAGTATAGATATATATATTAAAATATAAAATTTTAGCCACATAACTCCCTTATAATCCACCCTTTCCCTGCATGCACTATTGCACCTAGCGGTGTCCCACATACCTGGAGAACTCAAAAGTGTCAGGGAATTTGAAATCGTCCCTGAAGGTGAGGGAAAATGAGATTTTATGGCCAAACCTGGAAAAATCATCGAAAACTGTCTTAACCTTTAGCTTACGGGTGGGACAGGGTGTATCCCAGTAGATTTACCTCCCAAAAGAGGGGGGCTGGGATAAGCCCCATCCCAGCGGATTTTCCCTTTCGTATTTTTCCCAAGTCAATGATCAGTTTAATAGTATAAATGGCTTGATGGGTGGGGTAATGAAAAGGGTTGCGAACTAAAGGCCTATTGTACAAATAGGTCCTTTCGCTCCCCCCTTCCTCTTCTTCACTGCTTTGTTTGGAAGTTAACAATTTGCTATTAGATTATCAGTAGGTTTCTTATCTTAAACTGATGTATAATACGTGTCCACTAAAGTTATTTGGCATTGTTTATCTATACTCAAGTGCCGCTGGACCTCCCTCCTAACCCCATGTAGCGACGCTTTCAGATGTCACTCAAATTGATTTGTATGGTAGGAAGAGAAAAAGCGATACTTCCCTGTATTTAACGACAAATTTATGTTCTCCAGCCCTATAAGCTAAAAGTTAACTTCTACCTTCTATAGCTAAATGTCCCATGAAGGAAGCTATTTTCCCCACAACCGAAGTTCAGTCAAAAGCTTTATTTGTGCTTTGTTAGGGAGTTTGCCTTAAAAGTCAGGGGAAACTTCGCAGAGTTAAGGATTTTTTCCTCCACTGTGCATGGGAACCCTGTCCTAGGCATTCTGAAACGTATTTGAAGGACCTATTATGAATAATTTATGGTCACAGGGTATACATAAAATAGAATTCCAATTACCGTAAAACTCCTCTTAACGGACAGTGTGACGATACAGCATGCCCCGTCCCATCAGAATACTAAACAGACCCCTCTTAGGAATTTCTAAAGGGGGGGGGGATGTAGGAGAAGTGGGATATCTTCAGCGGGAGGAAAGGGGGATAAGAGCAGGCTGTGAGAACACACGCCTGTCGCTGCAATCCCTGTTCATTCTTGTAGAAGCGGAAGGGTTTTTTCCAAACGTGTGTGATTCCATCCCCGATTCTTGGGACACTGTATCGTTGTATTGATATCATCATTGCATATATGTGATATGAATAAAGTAGCTGATTAATCATAGTGGTGTCCGCGTCTGCTTCCTCCGCTTGGTGCTTCAGCCATATCACACTTTGAATACCAGAGACCTATGTCTCGTAACATGCCATAGACGCAAAGTGGTGCCTATAGGCACCTGGTGCAAATACCTTACCCATCGTTAATGCTCCGGTAGTGGAAGTAACACCTTTCCGAACGCATAACAGCTATCCTTAAGCTATAATAACCACTTTTTTGCAGTCAAGTAAAAAATTCCCTGTCGAGAGTCCTTCACCCTAATACCTCTGTTTACCGGTCGCCCCTCGCTTCTGGGCAAATCTTTCTGCTCGGTGAGTGTCCGCTGATCAGGAGTTTTACTATATCTGATCGTCTCAATTCTTGTATCAGAAAGGCGCTAAGACCAATGTCACTACGCAGTAACTGTTTATGATATGAACAATTATATGAACCGGCAACTTAGTTCCAGTTACTCTGGCTACTAGAACCACTAATAAATGCAGTTTTAATTTTGGAAATTGTTTGTCACAATGCTACCATTTTGTTCCAAATGCTACTTCTTGAATTCATCTAGCTGCCGTTACTAGCTAGGAACTAACTAAAATGTTTGAGTTGCCAAAATTTGCCTTGACAAATCCATTTTTCTGCACTTGACTAATTAGCTATTAATTAGCCATCTAGCCAAAAGTAGCCATAACACACATTTAATGTAAGCCATAATCCAAACTTGGCTTATTTTTTAAAATGATTTCCAACCCCAGGAAGCAGCTGTGTTAGAAACGCCATCTGGTGACTTAAGTGTTGTATAGCATTCTTTGTAACCAAATTTATATTGTGTACTGTATGTTTACATAATTTGTTTTAAGCATATTGTATATCCAGGGGAAATGTAATTTTTTTAATGTGTCACAATATGAGCAGTGGAATTCTACTAAAACAAACCTAATTGCATTTATATAAGTTTAAATGTCATGTGACATTGACCATACACGACGTTTTCCATTTTTTTGTGAAAAAGAAAGCCCATGCCTCATTTTTCTAGTGTGCTTGAGAAGACACCCAAGCACTGTTAATTTTTCTTATTGTTCTTACACTTTTTTTTCTTATTTTGAATGGTATGATGAATTGTTTTATGTGGAAATATATAAGAAGGTTAGTCATGGTGTCCATGCAACTTGGAATTGTCAGTGAATTTTAAAGCATTCCTAAAGGTCAAGAAGGAAAAGTCAGGGGAAGGTAACAAGTTTGCCTAGTATGCCGTTAACCCGTGTTTGACTCCCAACAATACAAAGAACGTTTACTGATAGATCTCATAAAGATTGCACTGCTCGCTGTAGTCCGGGGTTTGATTCCCTAAGCTTTAAAAGGTTTTGATTCGTCGGAAAATTGTAGGTCCAGAGGTTCAGATTCCTCGAAAAACAGTAGGTCCCAGAGCAGTATGACCATGGCAGTCCTTGAGCTGTAAAACCACAAACAAATGAAAAGTCAGGGAAAAAACAAAATTTTTTAATTAGAACCTATAGAAGTCGGGGGAAAAACTTTCTTAACTTCCATTTTGAATAGTTAAACCTCCCACGAGTGTGACCATTTTCCCCGCAACTGAAATTTAGTTAAAAGTTTTGGGATAGGTCAGGGGAAAAACCAGGGAATTTTTTTCTCAGATGCGATTGAAAACCCTGGTTGGCCTTCAGATGCAGCTCTGTATTCCCATTAATAGGGTTCGTACACATTTCTTTACATCAATTTTAAAGACCTTTAAGGACTAGAAATACAAAAATTAAGGACCCATTAGCAAGCGTTAGTTGAGTGAATCAGAGATGTCTATGCAACTGACTTCATACTTATAAGAGTATTTTAAGAATGAAATAAAAGTTAGGATGTATCATGTAATTAGTAAGATCTAAGAATTACTATCATTATTAAACAAGAAGAGTTGAGAATGAAAAGCAATTCCCGAAAAGTGATCAAGTGGTTAACTTTAAACAATATAAATTGAATAAAGTCAAGAATTAAAGTTTGTGGGTTTCAGATTTATAATAAATTCTAATTCAGTATATAATGTTTATAATTAAAATTTCACTCGATCAATGGAAACATCACAGACAGAAGAACAATTCTAGCTGTCGAATTTGAGGACGACTGATTTTTAAAAAAGTTTGATTCAATTCCGTAAAAGACTGCTGCAAACTCTTTTTTCATTCCTCCCATTCAGGATATGATGGTGGATGGAAAATGTGGCATCTTTGTCATGAAATCACGTAAAAAAGTTCCAAAAAATGACAGTAAAAGCAGGACCATTGCTAAATCAAATGTCTTTCAATCAATCAGTGTAAAAGATCCCTGTCGCAAACCGGGTGACCCCAGTTTCCCAGCAAAATATTTTCTTGGGTGGCTAGCTTAATTTTGAATGCAAGGTAGGACAGACCACCCTTCTAAAAATAACTGAGATAAACACAGAGTACAGAATAAAACGTCACTTAACAGATACCCAAGTAAGAAATGTATGCAGTGGGAGATGGGGAGCACCCAAAGACCACTGTGTGTGTAAGATGCCCTAGACTTTAAATCTGGCTTTCAGAGAGGGGTGAGATGCACTGGTATTCTTGTTCTAAAAAAATGCTTTAGCAAGTTTTCAGGGGGAGTTCCCCTCTGTGCATGTTCCCATTGTTCGCAAAAGACACATTACAACATGCATGGTGCGGATTCTATGTTTGTTCTTGTGTTGATTCATACTGTGAGATTAGTACAAATGATTAATACAAATTGAAACCAAAGCGTACTACAAGAAAAGGTTGAGGAATAAAACAAAATTAAAAACTTTCTGCAGATTTTGGATAAAATTAAGGACTTCTAAGAACCATACAAACCGGGAATAACATAGGATCGAGGCCTGCAATTGAGTCACACAGAAAGAACACTTGAGGCACTTGTTATGAAATAAAGAAGACAGAGTAGCAAGACGAGTCAAAGGAGGTTCGAAATAATGGATTCCTAAAAGACGAGAACCAGTATTTTGCTAGAATCGTTTTTTTTTTTTTTTTGGTAATCATTCCTTAAGCTTTCCCATGCATTGGCAAGAAATTGAAAAAAAATGGCCTACTGAACCCACCCAGACTGACAGGAAATTGAAAAGTAAAAACACTGGCCTGCTGAACCTTCTACCCACAGTGACAAGGAATTGATGAAAAAAAAGGAATTGACTCTTGATTGCTCTACTAACTGGAGGCACCAACCTTTCAAGAATACAGAAATGTAGGTAGGTTATTAGCTGGTGTGGTGGGAAGAAGTAAACAATGAAGACAGGGGAAAGTACGGCAACCACAAAGTAGGGAAAAGCATGTCTGATTAGCAGGGCTGCCAAAGAGGGCTAAACTCATAGCATGATAAATTGTATCTCCCAGACATGCGATTCCATGTTCCATTCCCCAGTGAAAACAGTATGTCATAATTTGGAAGTTAGCTTAAGTCTTCAGATTCAACTACAAATAAATTACTACTTCTCCTAGTGCTGCAGTTTGTGAAAAACGTGAGCCTTCTGGACGATTTTTGCCCACTCACTTGACATACACTGCAATGGTTATAAACAAACGCCAACTGGGCTGGATTCGACTCCCAATAGACATAATTGTACTAAGCTATTGGTCCCATTGCATATGACCTATACCTTAATCCTTGGACATAAAACATTCAAGTACCAATCTTGTCACATGAGACACTATGTGAAACAACTTTTGGAAGGAAACAAAATTGTACCAAGTTTAAAATTTCACTTTTTTTAATCCCTTATTTCAAATGTGCAGGTCTAAATTTTACGACTATGCTTGACTTTCAAATTTCTAGTATGGCTACAGGGTATTCATGGTTTTGTTTTGAGAAGGAGAAGGGCCTTTGAAATGAGCTTTTTTTGAAAAGCAAGATAGAAGTCAGTTGTAAATAATTTTTCCCCATCGATATGCAAATAAAAAGTAGTTAACCACTTTAGAGTTTTTCTATTCCCCTTTATATGTGTGTAAAAATAAATTGAATGTAAATTAGTTATTTGTTAACTTTTTGTAATTTGTCTTTATGGTGTATGTATATTTCAATAAAAACTATTTTTAAAACTGGTTAAATAGATATTTTTTCACAGGTATTCAAGATATATATATCCTAAGTGTTTCCACATATTTTTTGTGCATATTAATTAAAAAATTAAACTAAACTCCACAATATATGAATCTCCATAAATAATCACCTCTAATCTAATCATAACTGGAATGGAATCAGCCAGGGTGTCTACTCATCTGGAAAGTCGGGGAAATTTGAAATACAAAGGCCCAAGTCAGGGAAATTTAAAATTCGTTGTTATAATAAATAGCTTATTAAAATAATTTTCCTAAACTGTGCTTTTTGTACCACATTGCCTACTGAAAATTTTGAAAAACTTATACTTTTGACTAAACTTCCAAAAATTACCCTTTTGCACCAAAACTAATATAATTTATATAAAATTAAGCCCATATATTTCTTCGGAGAAAATGTTTGCCAAATACATTACGAAAACTACATTTTTTTAAGCTAAATTACCTAATCTGTAAGGGAGTTCGATCACACCAATCTCCTTTCCCTTATATATATAGCCATACACACTTTAAATGGAATAAAAGGTGAAACATCAGCTGTGTGGTTGTATAGTTAAGCATTTTTATAATGAACTCAAAAAGGGCCAAATGAAAACGTTGTTGTAAATATTTAATTAATGCAAGTTTTTAGTGTAAAGAAATTCAGTTTTAGTATTTGTAAATTCACTGTAATTGAGTTATAAATGGCTTTGAGGTTTCATTAATGGATTTTATGGTCTTATGAAACTTATTTTGATTACACAAATTTTAATGCGTTGTGTGTTATTTACTGTAATTAGTGGTCGGAAATCGATTAGATGTGGTCTGGAAAAGTCAGAGAAGTTTGAAACAGAATTTGAGTAGATACCCTGACCAGGATTTTCTCGTAAAAAGAAACAAAACTTTTAAACAGTGGCTGAAAAGTGAAGGCTGCCACTGATTATTTGGAGGTTTTGCTGTGTACATTATCACATGCAACTTAGATGAGTATTTGGATACCTAGGTCAAAAAAAGTATCCCTTAATTGAAACTCATGCATTATTTGCCTGCCTTTAATTGTAATGAAGTGCAGTGAAGCAGCCTTTAACATGCTGCTTATAACGTTCTGCATACAGTATGCCTATGTAACTGTTTGCAGTATGTTGATAAGTGTTCAGGCACCCAAGTTGAAAGGCAACACAGAAATATTTATTATTGCATGGTTTACCCACCATTAGCTGTAATGAAGTGACTACAATGAACCTTGACATGCTGATAGTGGGCTACGTTAGATTTATTCAGATTCACAGCCTTTTATCAGAGCTGTCAGAAAAAAGTCTTGTTAGTCGAGAACAAATGTTTCATCGAATTGAATGAATATAAATAATTGTGCGTTTCATGGTTAGCAAGACCTTCTGTATTGCACTTTGGACAGGAGTTTTGGAATAAAAATCTACAAGGTGCAAACGTACCAGTATGTTGTGGAAAGCATGCGTAAAAGGGGGTCACAATAGCCAATTCAAGATGGGCCAATGATGCACTATTATCAGTTAATAAGCACCATTCAACCAAAGTACAGTGGAATTTCATTTAACTCCAGACTAAGTATTGCACACACTGTCTAAAAACATAGAATACAGTATAAACTATCTAAAAATGTGGCATGCCAAATTTTAACCCTTTTGAATAATCTCTACACACCCTTCTTTATAGTTTGTTTGTGGTTTTACGGCTCAAGGTTTGTTTTTTGGTTTTACGGCTCAAAGACTACAGTGGTCATGCTGCGCCGGGACCTACAGTTTTCCGAGGAATCCGAACCTCTTAAGGCCTGGGGAACCAAACCCCGGACTACAGTGAGCAGTGCGATCTTTTATGAGATCTCTGAGTAAGCGTTCTTTTTGCACTGCTGGGAGTCGAACCCGGATTAGCCGCGCAATAGGAGAACGCGTTACCACACTGCGCCACCGCAGGGCCGTATGGCTCAAGGTCTACAGTGGTCATGCTGTGCAGCGACCTACTGTTTTCCGAGGAATCCAAACCTCTGGACCTACAATTTTCCGAGGAATACGAACCTCTTGGACCTACAGTTTTCCGAGGAATCCGAACCTCTTAAGGCCTAGGGAACCAAACCCCAGACTATGGTAAGCGTTCTTTGCAGCATTTGGAATCAAACTCAGGTTAATGGCACACTAGACAAAAGCATTGCCACACTGCATCAACACAAGCACACCTTTCTTTAATTCTTAGGTTAACATACAATAGAATCCCGATTATTTTAAATGTGTGTGTGGGGGGGTGGGCAATTTTGAATAATTTGTAAATTCAATTTTCAGTATAACAGTACAAATAAACATTTGCCCAAAAACAAATATTTAATTGTATATTATTTAACAACCACATCGATAGTGAAAAGGTAATATATATATGTGTGTGTATGTATGTGTTAATTAAATGCATTAAAACAAAGATATCAAATTATTTCCAAATCATTTAACTTTGTTCATCATGACATTTTTTGGCGATTCTGTCCTTTCGTCATTTTACTAAAAGCTTGTCTGCCGATGAAGACTCCTTGCTTTTTTCAACAAAACAAAGTAATCTACAACAAACCTGAATTCTAATGGAAGTAACTTAAAAGGAAATGCATTTTGTTTTTCCAGTCTTAAGATATTTAGCACCTGAGCAGGAGAGTATTTCCTAGGTTTTTGGAAGTACTTTATAAAGGTATGCTGGTCATAACTATATTAGTTAAAGGCTGGAACACAATTGAAAAATGTGTAAGCATTTTTGCTGAAAGCATTGAACACTACTTACTTAAAAAATAAAAAATGCAGAGGGGCTTTTTTGATTAACCCTCTGACTGCTTATCCCACGATTTCCATGGGCAACATGAAAGTAAAAAAAAAAAAAATGTTCATCCTGCGATTTTCACGGGTACGCAGTTTTTTTATCTGTTTAAAAGCACATCTCGCTTTTTCCACATTTAATCGTCGATCATGAATTTTCTACAATATTTAGACTTTGAGTCGTGCTTTGGTCAACAAATGGCGTTATCTTCGCCTAAATTTTCGTATTTGCATAGAGTTCACTAACTGATTTTGCAAGCGCTCCCTTTGTTATCGTTTTTTATATCCAGAATATGGCTTGTAGGAAACGTTCAGCGAGTGATTTTTATTAGTATACATGCTTTATATTTGTATTCTATAAAGTAAACCGTAATTTAATCAAGATTTATTTTCAAAATTTTTGAATTTAAACGATTACTCTTAAAATTGATTTTTATGAAAGCCTGTTCTTATGCACGAAATTTATATTAAAAAAATCTGGATTACAAAAATGTGCTACATATTTTAACTCTCAAATACATGTAGATTTGAAATATGTAATATGCAATTTTTTTAAGTGATTTTGATAAAAAAAATTGAGCAGTCATAGTGTTAAGCAAAGTTCAAATAATTGAGGTTCTACTATGTGTGAATACTTTAATTTACACAGCATGTATGTGTATCTGAAAGTGCAAAATTAATTTTTTTTATATATATATCTAAAAGTTGCTTCATATGATTTTGTATCTGCATATTTCTCTCATTTTTACATACATACACAAAAATAAAAAATACCAATGAATATTACATGTGTTCTCTGATGAAAAAAATGTCAAACTTGAGTAGAAACTTAGTAAATATGTATATACAGCTTTCAATAAATGATGGCGAACCATACTCGCCGACAAGAACAGTACTCGCCTTCCTCAATTAGAAAACTGGAGAAAAAAGGTTTCCTACCCGCCAACTGCCAAAAACGTAGTTGTCAGTAGCAACCGAATTTATCAATCCTTGTAGATGTGTAACAATTCCATCAAAAGGACCACGAAAATAAAGAATATTAATATAACCTTCCTTTTATTCTAGTTAATAATTCATATATACTCAATACTTTGAAAATCGCATAAAAGTATTAGACCACTGGCATATGAACCTAAAGTCTTTTGATTATTCTTGATCGAGCATTCGACATGTTATCTGAGAGTTTTGGGTTTGTGCCTTGTACTCTTCTCATGTTTGTATGTGATTTTCAAATCACTTAATGAGGTAAAACTCTTTTATAGGCAAATTTTTTATGTCTGGTTAGTGTCCGCTAACAAAGGGTTTACTGTATATATTTACACTTGCGAACTCCAGCTACGTTTTGCATGTGTTCTGTGCTGTAATAGGTATATATGTTTGTATATTTTTGTCTTCCACAATAAATGAATCTACTCAATACAGTGTAACCTGATTTAATTTGACTGTGTTTTATTTGAACTTTTTCCACAGTCCACAGTGAATAAAAAATTATGTAAAACTTTTTTAATTCTTGGATAATTTGAACTACGTTTATGGTCCCTTCAGCTCCAAATTAACCAATTTTGATTGTATACAGTAACTTTTCCATTAATGACTGTCATTCAACTGTATACAGTAACTCTTCTACCAATGACTTTCATTTGACTATATACAGCAACTTTTCCATTACTTTTATTTGACTGTATAATCTCTTCCATTAATGACTTTCAAAGGATAGAGAAAAAATATAAACAAGGTGATGTTTATCGGAATGTGCATAATTCTATAAAATATTTAGCAGAGTCTGCAAAATACAATTATTAATTAAAACTATGTTATTAAGAGAA
>QLNU02015270.1:106919502-106933899 GCA_006491805.2 Dysdera silvatica | reverse complement strand
TTATAAAATTGCCGCCCCCTCCCTCCTTTACAAAGAGAGGAATATTTGTTAAAAAAAAACCAACCGCATATCATACTCTTAACGTTTCCCATGTATTCATATAATCATAATGTATAATCATATAACATAAATGTTTTTCATATAATTATTCAAACTAATAAGATACAACTCGAAATTATTGCTACCATTGTCTCCGACTTGGTGGATTCGAGACATTTTTTGAATCCACAATAATTTTAGTTTGGAATCCTGGAGCCTCTGATATTTTTACGTATATTTCGCGTACTTGGGACAAATACGCATACATGCGTGAATTTTGTTATCAGTTCCAAGTTTCCCATTATTCATTTGTTTACTACTAGTATATGTAAAAAGTGTGTCAAGCTCAAATTTATAAATAGGCACTCTAGGCAAGTACCCATGGTGCAAGATTTTAAAAGGTTACTATTAACCCAGATCTTTTGTTGCCCGGCATGATAAAATAAAAAAATAAAAAAAAATAAGCGAACACAATCACAAATATAAAATTGTAATGAAAGAGTGGTGTTATCAAAATAAATAGGAGCCCGAAACTGCACAGTAACTGTGATAGATATGAAATAGCAGCTCATGTTGCGCAGAAAGCCCATTGCCAACATCGACCACCATTTTGTTCACCTTTAATGACGCCTGCAAAATGTTTTCATACTGGCTTTTCTCAAAGTCAGAAAGTTAACATTAATAACTAATGGCAATATCAAGGCGTTGATACCAGATACATCCGTTTCTGGTTGGAAGTATCGGATATTGTAATGTAAACAATATGATCATATGGTCATATCTCTTTGTCTTTCGATTCTGTAGTTTGCATTTTTCAGCAAATTTGTTTTCGTTTGTTTTTTGGTTTTACGGCTCAAAGACTACAGTGGTCATGCTGCGCCGGGACCTACTGTTTTCCGAGGAATCCGAACCTCTTAAGGCCTAGGGAACCAAACCCCGGACTACAGTGAGCAGTGCGATCTTTATGAGATCTCTGAGTAAGCGTTCTTTTTGCACTGCTGGGAGTCGAACCCGGATTAGCGGCGCACTAGGAGAACGCGTTACCACACTGCGCCACCGCAGGGCTTTTTCAGCAAATTAGTCACCTATATCATCGCTGTTGGGGGAAACAGGACAATAATTAAAATGAAACATTATTTTCAACATTTTCCAGTTTGTAAAATTTTATTTTTAAACTCTTTGATGCCTCCCCACAAAAGTGCCGCCCCTAGGCCTGTGCTTTGTGTGCCTATTTAGAAATCTGCTACTGAACGTCATTGTGCAATGATTAATCACTGGTGTTTTAATTAATGGTGCGTAGTTAGTCTCAAGGGTGGGGAGGAGGGTTTAAGACACCCAGAAGGAACCTACAAATTATAATAAAGCTCTTTACCATATTAAATAAACCGTGAATTCTACATGGAGAACCCTTGTTAATCATGGAAGATCATTGGAGATTGTCTTGAAGATGGCAACACTTTTTAAGTCATTGTCAGAATTAACAAAGTTTGGCATGGAAATGTACTAAAATTTTTGCTGATGTTTGTTTCTTGTCCATTTTTGAAAATTATCAATTTATAAGCTGTGATTGCCTGTGATGTCATCATGCAATGATTAATCATTATTCTAATCAGTAGGCTAATTCGTTTTGTAGCTACATCTGGGCATTAATTTATATTGTTTAATTTTTTGTGAATTTGGCAGGGTCATGATGTTTGCTATCATAAGAAGAATATAGAAAAATGGTTTCTTTGATTGGAGTTGTTACAGTTTGTAAAATTGCAGTACTGTGGTATAATGGTATTGCGTTCATCTGTCATGCTGTAAATTTGGGTTCAATTGCAATGGTATAATCAATCACTGGCGTGTTCTGTTTCTTCAGTGTCTTAGGAAAGAGTGGGGTTCAAGGCCTCTTCCCCCCGATTCAATATCAAAGCATTATTTTCTTACTGGTCGCATTGCAAAACCTTTAAAGGTGCTTGAGCCACTCCCCCCCATGACTTTTTAATTGCTATGCCAGTGCCGTGGATGCAGTAATTCAAAGATTATTAAGGGTGTGACTCAAGCAGTTTTAAAAAAATATAAAGTGATTTGGCATTAAGGAAAGCAATGTCCTTTGCTATCCAAGTGTGGCTTAAGCCTCCCTTTCCCATGTCCCTGGTTGGTTTAAGAGACAACGAAAGATCAGATGTCTTAGAGAACTGTAGATCCTGGTTGTAGCGTAACATTAGCTGTCCTTATGCCATAAAAACATCCAAACACAAAACAATTTGTGAAGAGACTCAAGTTAAAGCTTCACATTGTAAACAGAATAAGTACAAAGGAACTTGTTTTGGTCAAAAGGTTTAAGTTCAAGTTTAATCTGTTGGATGCCTTAACATTGCTTAGAGCTGCATAGTGAGAAATATGGTCAACAACAATCATGAACTGTTCCAACAAGGCAGGATTTATTGGAACTGACACTGTAGGTTGAATTCGATATAATCGATGCATGAGCTTTTGGTGGTGTTTGTCCTGATTATATTACATTTGATGAATAGCTATATCTCACAAGATGACATCATCATGACATGTGGCATTGCGACAGATGCTGAAATAGCTGATTGTGTTAACAGCATGAGAAAACCCTTGCCAGATAGTGATCACTATTTTTGGGATATGGGCAAAGACAGTGACAATTCCGCCACTTCAAATGAAATTCCTGTTAGTGTGATGGAGGCTTTTATTGCATTGCAAACTGTGCATTGTTTTGTGATGCAAGAGGCAGATTCTGGGGTTTCTCTGGATATTGTGAACAAACTCAATGACATTTGCTGGCTGTGCCAACATAAAGCGAAAAAACTCTGTAATTACTGAATTTTTGAAGTGTACTGCTACAATTTAAAAAAATTTCTTGGTACAGTATGTAATTTGGAACAAATAGATGTTTACTAAATCATAATATGTACATACACAAAGTAAAACAAGAATTCTTTAATCGTTTATAATACATAATATCTATGCTAAAGGTATATATATATATACATAGGCGTAATCTGATGGGGGCAAAGGAGCACTTCCCCCTAGTTTTTTAGAACAGAGGTAAAATCATACTTTTCCCCATACAAGTTTGGGTTTTCTATTTTTGTTTTGCCCCCCCTAGTTTAGAGCTATATTTAATCCCCAAGTTATGCCCATGTGTATATACTATTTATTTTGCTATAAAATATGTTTGCCATGATAAAATATAATAAATTAATAACATACAATACTATACACTACAAAACAATACAATAATACATAATGACGAAATGTGTATAGAGTAAGCAGAGATGGAATAAATGAGTAATGTGATTTCCCCATCCTTTCTGGCTAATATGAATTAATGGTAACACAAGCAGATTTTCTGTTCTCCTTCATGTTTATCTTAAGAAGGTTTGACTTTATTTTATTTATTCACTTTTGTTTGATAAATGGTTTTTATGTCTAAAGTTTGGTTGAGTATATGTTATATTTTGTCTTTGAAAGTTGTTTTAAAAAATACGAATGAAAAAAGTTTTCTCATTATGTAATATTTTTCATTAATAAGCAAATTATATATATGAATGGTGACTTCTTTATGAAGAGACGGGAAGGGAATAATTGAAAATGTGAGATTACCCACAATCTGAAATTACCCTAAGCCGCTGCAATATACAGGGTGTCTCAACACCAGGGTTATAAACATCTAGGAGGGGTAGGGTACACCTAGACGAACAATATTTGTCATAGAACCTAGGGTCGCAAACCACTCACAGCGCTAGTTCTAAAACCGTCCAGCATGCACAAATATTTACAACCAGTGCGTGAAAAGCGCCAGATAAAACTCAGGTCAGCTGCTCAAGTGCATAGATGATTAGGACATCGCATTTTGCGCTTCTCATGCACTGGTTGTCACTATTTGTGCATGCTGGACGGTTTTAGAACTGGCGCTGTGAGTGGTTTGCGACCCTAGGTTCTATGACAAATATTGTTCGTCTAGGTGTACCCTATCCCTCCTCGATGTTTGCAACCCTGGTGTTGGGACACCCTGTATATAAGTATACATCTATTTATAGGGCAACATTGTCCACAATTGGATTTTTGATTTAAGTTGATATAAAGGAATATATAGTAATACCAAGTTCATTAGTCTTCGATGTAGTTTTTGTTTTACATCCAACTGCAAGCTGTTATATGTGTGTAATATTTTCCAGGTATTATGATCAGTTAAACTTCCTTGATGCGAAGTGTCCTTCAGTGGATTTTCAGGTAAGTTTATGTAACATACAGTGAAATTTATACAATAATTTTTGGCACCTACATATTATTAGTTCAAACTAGAGCGTTTTTTAGTTTAGGAGAAAAAGAGATTCCGTCGTCATCCTCGATTCGAACCAGGGCCCCCTCCATTGAGTCCAGAGTGTCTTGACCGCTAGATGAACGAAGACTGGAACAATGCTCTCTTTCTCCGTGTATTAGGATGTAAAATATTATTACTCTTTGCAGGGATAACACAATTGCCAAATTAATGGTCAAGACACAAAAATCTCTTTCCGGTGGCTTTTGTGTGCTGACCATTACTTGGGCAATTGTGCTATCCCTACAAAGGGTAATAATATCCTACAGTGAAAATTTTCTATAATGATACACTAGAGAATGGGAAAAGATACTATTATAGGCAAATTTGAATCTGGCGTACTCTATATCTGTCGAGACTACAGAAAATATCGTTATGGGCTGTTTTATCATTATATGTAGATTTCACTGTATGGTGTTACCTACCATAAGAGACACCGTAAGAGAATAAGGGATGATTCCTTTGATTCTCAGTCACTTTGAATAGGGACATATGTACCTCCAAAAAAGGGATATCTCTATTTAGGGGACAAAATGTCCGGTCCCGTGGATGTCCCTTATTGGGAGGTAACACTACATATACACAGGAGTAGTGAGTTGCCTGAAATTTGCTAACCAGTTTGCTGAGTTGTAAACAGTTTTACAATAGATTAGCTGACATCCCGATTGTTCTATTCAGCTGGTATGTAGCAAAAAACTAGGTTCTTATTTCAAAAATTATTCTAACCAATTTCCGGTAACTGGCTCTACTGTGTACAGTAGGTCTATTGTGTACTTCTGTATACAGTACGATCTCCATATGTTGAGGTAGAAGGCTCCATAATTTTTTTTTAACGTGTGGAGAACGTATTTCTATCTAATGACGATGGACTTCAAATCACCAGGTTCATCAAAACTTTTCTTTGTATGGAGTTTTGACATATGTAAGTTCTACTCTGTATGTGCTTTCTGTGCAAAGGAAGATCTAGATTTTTCATGGGGTACAAAACTTGAAAAAATGGTTGCTGGGTTTAGGTAAATAAGTATAATATTTTTTGGGGTGTGTGGGGGGTAATTTTTCTAGATTTGCCATTGATTCTATGCTACCTTTTAATTGACATTTATAATAATATTCAAATTATGTATCTTGTAGGTTTCTTTTAAATGGCGAGATGCTTTCGATAAGGGATCCTTTTTTGGTGGTTCTACTACTTTAAGTAAGTAATATGATAAAACTATTTCGAGGAAAGTGTCATACACATATTCAAAATAACCTATCTCATTATATAATGTAAATTTCATATTTTTTCAGCTTTACCAAATTTAAATTATGAAAAAGTGTGCATTCTTTTTAACATTGCTGCCATGCAAAGTCAGATTGCTGTCGGTCACGGAAATGACATCCGCAATGATGAGGGTCTAAAGTTGGCTGCACGATTTTTTCAGGTATATAGCAATGATTGCAGGTTTTTTTTCTGTGCTTTTTTTAGACTATGGTGCAAAATAACGTCATTTAAATTGAGTATCTCGCAAATTAGAAATACTTACGAAATCTCAAAGTGTTCTGAGATTTCTTCAGATTTTGGATTACATGATATAGTGGAGAGTCGGAGAGGAAATTATTTACTGGTTCAGTGAAAATTAATAGCTTATTTCAATTATTAGTGCGTTTCTCCTGTGACATGTTTAAGTACAAGAAAAATTCTACGTTTTGCGAAAGCTTAACGTAATTGGGAGGGCTTAGAGGGCAAGATGTGGGAACGTGTATCCAGCGATCATTGATTTGGGTCTGTCTTGAATGTGCATGATGAGGAAAAAAAAAAGGGAGAGGGAAGGAGCCAGATTTAAATAAGAGTTTGAAGATTAACTTTTAAATTCAGAGGCCCTGCTGAAGTGGTAATGTATTTCCCTGGCATGCCGTTCACCCAAGTTTCACTCCTTACAGTCCCTCCCCCCTACCTCTAATAAATTCTCGTCGACCAACTGCTCACTATATTCCTGGAGTTACTTCCATCGGTCTGAGGCTTATTGGGTTGTAGACTACACCGCAATCAGGCAGTCTATGGTTTTTTGTTGCAGGTGAGGGAGATAAAGCTGAATGCGGATGATTCCATAAGAAGGTTGCCAGTGATGAACAGTAGTATGTACATACAATGAAGAAGGCATTTATGAAGACACATGAAGAAACACATTACAGGAAACAAACGTAGATATTGGTAAATAACATCGGCTAGTTGCCGGGAGATGATGTGCACATTATTGGATGCGTAGATGTAAGCGAAAGGAGAAAGTACCTGTTACATCTCCGGAGGATGAAGAGCTAAGTTGATGTTCTCTGGTTGAAGACAATCTGGGAATGGATTTTGGGGTTCATTCCTGCATTTGCTGTTGGCGTACAAATGTCGTATGATTGCATATTGGGCTAGGATTGGCTAAACTTTTACATCTGGTATTTGAGTAATGTGTGTTAACTGTTCTAAGTAGAAGTCATAGTGTTACAGAACAGAACACATTTGTATATACTAAAACTGTCTTTCGGTTTAAGCTTTTGCGTTAAGAGAAAACCAATATGCCCTACTTGGAATGTTCACATGACCTTTGGGGTTACTCTAGAAGGGATTTTAGTTTAAATCTACGATGGCGTATAACCGCCACAGGTCTTAAGAGATTCGGGGATTCCTTAGAAAACAAACAGGTCTCGGCAGTGGCATAGGCAGAAAGTTCATAATGGAGTGAGAATGAAGCAATAGTGGCTGGAACTGCAACTGATGCTTCCTATGTTAAATGACCACAAATTTCATTGAGATAGGGGGGGTCAAACCCCCATGGCTATTCCTCTGGGTCTGAAAAGCATTACCTTTGCTGTCCTGATGCCATAAAAACATGAAGGAACCAAAATTCAGGAGGTGGAGGAGTCGATTTAGAGATCAAGATGGGACCATGGAGAGGAGGGAAAGAGCCATGTGGTTTGTGGGTGGCTTGAAAGTGAATCGTAGTCATATCCTATAAAGGGCTATCTGTTGTGAAAGTGAAGTTATAGATTTCTTTAAATTTGAGAATACTCAGACCCAGGTCGAACTTATAGCAGGCATGTGATACAACTTAAATATGTATTGTTTTAGCTGTCAAGTGGTACATTCAATCATTTGAGGTCCCTGGTTTCCCAACTGCCTCAAGATCCGACACCAGATCTGCAGCCCGACACTTTAATGGCTTTGTCATCCTTGATGTTGGCCCAGGCACAAGAGAGCTTCTGCCACAAGGCGATGTCAAGTACTGAAACATTAATATTTATCTTTTATGTAGATAATATTGCATTTATTATTTTTTTTTATCAAGTGTCTCTTGTAACCATTTTTTCCTAAACAAAGTGCTTAAAAATTGACTTAAAACCCCTTGTTCAAAATACTCCCCACAATCGGAACCATAACGTGGTTTCTCAAATTGAAATTAATGTACTAAATTGCCAGACAATGGCAAATTATCTATCAATTTAGTGTTATAGAATTAAAGGTTAGCAATAATTGCCAGCAAATGTTTATTATCTGTTTGTGTATTTTACTCATTTTGTGCACCCGACAGCAGTGTAAAGGTATCACCTTTATATCATCTTTCTATTAACCCTGGTTTGGTTCCAGCAGTGTCCTAAACCGTGTGCCGTTTTCCCTGCCCACCATAGTCCAGAGCTTGGTTCACTGGACGCAGATTCCTTAGAAAACTGTAGTTTCCGGCAAAGCATGACCTTGCTATCCTTGCGTCATGAAAATACAACCAATCGAGCATTACTGAAATACTGATTTTGAAAAGAGTTTGTGTAATAAAATGCCTTTTTTACCCCCTACAGATAATATGAAAGAAGCTGTGATTGCTAAAATTGCTTCTCAATGTGATGTGTTGTATGCCGAAACCTTAAAATTTATGCAAAAGGAATCAACTCGAGTGCTGTGGGAAAAGGTGATTTTCTGTTTATTTTATCGTTTGACGAAGCAAAGAGGCATTTCCAATGTTTCATAACTTTAAAAAATGCCATATGCAAAAAAGCATGTTATCGAAACTTTTTCTTTTCTACTGATTTGCATTCAAATTAGATTGTTCCCCAGACAATATTAATAAAATAGAAATGGAAGCATAACAGACTTTCAAAACTGTTTATTCATTTTTATATATTGGAGTTAAATAAAACCAACTTGGTGTATGCACCCAAAGCTTTGTGAAGCCTGGTAAATCTTATTAAATCTCTTTTTTTTTTCTTTATACTAACTGATGATGTGGCAACAATAGATGTTAAATTTCTCGTAAAGAAAAGAGCAATCAGGAGGTCGTGGGTTCGGGTCCCACCAGGCGCCGGAAAATCATTCTTTTCTTTACGAGTAATGTGACATCTGGTAAATCTTCCTGTTGTTTACAAAAACCTTGGAGTGATTGTAAAACTCAAAAATCATAAATAAACACAAAATTAAACTAAATGAAGAAAAAGGCAGTGGTATATGTGGAGTGTGCATCTCCCCCACTTAAATAAATATCGAAATATAAAAGTGCTAGTTTTTAATGCATAAATAGCCAAACGTTTATTATGCACTAGCTGCAAGTAGCCAAATCAGAGTTTTGCAAATCACTGTCCATAGAGAAAAAAAAACCCAGCTTCTCAGGAATTTGCACCTTAATCCTCACTCTCATTCGCGCGCCTGTAAAGAGGCATAGTTGTTACGAGGTTCTAGCTGAGCCGCTGGCCAGAGCTGAGGCAAATACGATTTATCCTCTCGGTGTCAAAAAAATATGATCGATCGCTGTAATATTCGGGCCAGTTATAATATTCATCTTTTTAATAAATTATTTTGTTTCGTTACGTTGTGTCTCGCATTCTTCAAGGAGTCAAAGAACGTAGGAGTCCCGCAACACCATATGGTGATTGGAACTTCAAACCAGTGATCGTTAACATACAAGTCCCCTAACAATACCAAATATGTTTAAATGTATAGGCCAGAAATTTCTAATTCGATTCATAATTTTTTTTTCTCATACTTTTTTTTAAGAATGGCAGAATCCTGTTTTTCAATCAAAATAGTTTTCTTCATGAAAAAAACAAAACCAAAAACAAACCCCTTTTGCGAATGGAATCTTAAGACACAGCAAAATAGTAGTAGAATATAATATATATATAGTTCAGAATTTCTATATATATATAGAATTCTATATATATATACAGAATTTCTATATATATTTTCTATATATATCTTATATATATAATTCAGAAATTCTCAACTGGATTCTAAGAGATCACCGAAGACCTACTAAACATCCTCAAACTAGATGGGCGGATGAAATAAGAAAACAGGTTAGGGTGACATGGAAGCCAATTGCTCAGGATAGACGTGTGGAAAGCATGTGGAGATACCTTCATCCAGCAGTGGATAGATAATGGTTGAATATGATGATGATATATATATATAGTAAATCATAGCAGCTATTCATGAATGCAATGTTAAAGTTTAAACAGGTAGAAATTTCAGACACCCCCCATTTAGTGGTATAGCTAGATATTTTGCCGCACGGGGTGAGTTATAAGCCCTAAAATGTAAAAAAAAAACCAATAAATTTTGTTTTTTAAAGCCTCATTGCTACTGCCCGAATTGTAATGCCTGGGCCTACCATCCCTTGCCCCCCCCCGGCTACGCTACTGCCCACATTTGAGCTCAAGCTAGAGCTTTTGAAGCATATAAGAAAAAGATATATTTACTTCGGCCTATAGTTGAACTAAGGGTCCTCCGTTGGATCTGGAGTGCTTAACCTAGGGCCACTTGGACACAGGAACAACGATCCCTTTCTGTAAGTTTGTAAGATATTATTACCCTTCACAGGGTTTACCCTAAGTAAGAGTAGTAAGACATTAAAGTTTAAAGATTTGTATGCATTGTGAAAGTTCAAAGATTTGCATGTAATGCTAAAGCTTAAAGAATTGGGTTGTATTTTGCTGCACTTTTTTATCTATCAAATTATGTGATGCTAAACGTTTTTGACTTTTCATTCTATATTGATTCTTGACAGGAATGGATGGCATTGATTGCTGGGAAACAAACTGGATTTCAAGCCCTTGCAGAATATTACCAGTCTCTCGTATGTAAAGGACAAAAGAACTATGGAGAAGAAATTGCTAGACTTAAGGTAGTTTTGCAAATTCTTAAATGTAAATGTCATTTGTACATTGTATTATTATTTATTTATTAAGAGATCAAAATTTTTTTTTAAAAAAAATTGCTACTACCGCAGGAGTACTTTATAAATATTATGAGTTCAGTTCTGGATGACTGCAGAATGGGTCGCATGATTTTTTTTGTTTTCAGTGCATGCAAAAGTTACATTTACACTGCATTCTGTGTTCTATTAAGGGTGCAGTAACATTACGTTTGAAAAAAAAATGATGACAGCATATTCATGCTCTAACTAAAAAATTAGTCATCGCTGAAAAATGATAATCATCTGAGCCTTCAGCAAATGTAACCTCGGTTTGTGGCAACACTGTACCGATGGGCTTGTTTGATGTGCATGGTTGCTACAGGTCTTCACTTTGTAAGCAGCACAATAAAAGGAAGTTATTGCTTATAAGTAAGTTGCTTATATTATACTAAAATACCATAGGGCTCCACTTTTCTGGATCATCCAATTAATCTAATTTTGATCTTCCTCGAGCAAGAGTTCTTAACTTGGGGTAGGGAGGCGGCGTTGGATTGTGGACTAAAACAGCAATAATACTGATGCTGCTAGTTAAAATAATCGAGGGGTGTAGGGGAAGTGACGTCCTGGGATAACGTTGTGAAAAGGACCACTTGAGAACCACAGCCCTTTGTGACATTAACCATGTGACATAACGAGTGTGAATTTTACAGTTTCAAGGAGGAGGGGGGACGTGGATTGAAGTAAAACTGCTACTCTCAAAAAGATAATATTGATGCTGTTAGTCAAAAATCCTGGGTGTGGCAACCTTAGATAATATAGGGGTGCACAGGCTAAAAAGGTTGAGAACCACTGACTGCCCTGGTGTGACATTACCAGTCTGCAGATTTTCGACAAACAGTTTGCCGACAAGGAATTTTCAGAGGTGGGGTTGAATTTTTTGGTGGCCAGGTGAATTAATTTCGAATTATGTTAAGAAAAATATGTATGGTTTTACCTTGCTTGGCGCAGAATGACCATTGTTGTCCTTGCGCCATAAAAATACAACCAGCCAACCAACTGAAATGTTATGTTCAGATCTTTAGCAAGACATTGGAGAAGGGAGGGCTTCCAGTGGCACTGCCTCAAAAGAGGCTGAAAAGGTGCCAGATTTATGTATACTTGAGAAAAGATGAATTTGAAATAACCGCCAGTGGTGTCAAATTAAGAATTTTACAAAAATGCTAGAATCTCCATTATGCCTCTAGTTACGTTTATTAAGATTAGGTGGCAAAATATGTCAGCTTACAAGCGGCAAAATCGTAAATCTGCGTGTGGACACTATATCCAGTTCCTTTGATTATCTGGACCTGTACTAGTCCCAGTTGGTCTGGATAAATGGAGCTTTTATTCTCTAGCCATTTAGAGGTGGGATGGCATAGAGGCAACACACCAGTTTCTCATGACATAGATTTGGATTCCAGTGTTACTGTAGAGTATGTACTACCTTGGAAAACTGTAAGTCCCAGTGCAACATGGTCTTGGCTGTCCTTTCATGATAAAATCATAAAGGGAAGGAAGTGGGGTAGAACGTTAAGTTACCGGGGTGGGTTGAAGAGGAATCCCATTACAGGTAGAGTAGTGCAGGTGTGGACCAAGGGGGGTTTATTAGGTGTGGTAGAGGATTAGATACCCAGTTTTTACATATCTTAAGCATTTCATTTACATGTTTTAAACGTTGCATATGGCATGCTTTCCAATTTGGTCTCTTCTGTTGTGGTGGTGATGGTAACACATTCATCTGGTGTGTCGTGGATTTCGTGGAACTTGGATTTCATTCCCAATGGTTAAAGAAAAAGAGAGAGAATGCTTGCTGACTAACAGTTCGCTGTAATTAGAGGGTTGGTTTGCTGGGCCTCAGGTTCTTTGGGCTCTTCGGAAAATTGTGTAGGTCCCGACACACAGGGGCAGCTCAAGGTTGATTTGAACCTGGGTGGCTTGGCATGGATTGCTTTTTGATGACCCCTCTAGCAAAAACAGGAGATTTTCACAGATGCACAGTGAGCCATGTAACATATAAAAGTGGCCAAAAGTCTCTGAAAGAATTTCTCTAAAATGTCTCTAAAATTTTCCCTTTTTAGAGAGATTTTCTACCGTTGGGTCAATTAAAATATTTTGAAATTGACTTCAGTTTGGCATCCTTATCCAAACGAGGCCCCGGGTGGCCGCCAAAGTCACCTGGCCCTTAAGCTGCCCCTACAGACGTATCATAATTTTCACTCTCCTTGTGTTATAAAAAATAAACAAACTGCTTTCTAGATTTAATAGCAATAATCCAGTTTCCAAACTATCGAAGAAATTATCGTTCAATAAGTGCAACACAAAAAAGCACTTTTTTTCCACACTTTCTATGTTTTACAAAGGAAGGGCCCCGAGCTGGACGATGCTGATTTTAATTGGAGTGGCCTCATTTGAAAGCTTTCAAAAAATTGTTAGAAATGTATTCGAGCGTTTTTCTGTGTGGGCCTTAATATGATGCCAGGGGCAAAAGAAGAGCAAAATTTGCGGCATTTTCGAAAATTTGAAACGCTTGTATCTGGGTTAATATTTAGAGCTAAAGATTAAGTTTTGATGCATTGTATGCACCTTTCAAATATATCGAATACATGTTTCAGGATTTTTTGGATAAAACGTTATTACATGTAATTTTTCAATTCTGAACATCGCCTCTATTATTGATATCCATTAAAAGACTTATTAGCAATTCGGCGAAATCATTGGCGATATTTCCAGAAAGATGTTGAAACCGGCTTACTCATCATTATCTCATCTGAACCTGTAAGAGTAGAGTTACATTTTACGGAAAACTCAGTGACTAACATTTGCATTTTTTCTGCATATTCTTGCAGTAAAATTTAACATGTATTACTTGATCAGAATAAAAAATTATCCGATTTTTTTTTATATTTTTGAGAAATCTGTTTTTGTTTTTGTAAGTAACAAATATTCACTTTCGCTAACGTTCTTTGCAACTAAAGTCATAATAATTGTCAAGACGTTATAATTTCCTACACAAGTTTTCTGTAACTTAATATCAATCTGAATAAAACGTATAACTCTAGTTCATATTGTTTAAACATATACATATTATTTCATCATCGTGTATTATATACTTCAAATTGTGTACATACTTTAGAATGGATTATTCCTCGATAGTACTAAATGTAATCATCATTGTTCGCCATTCGTTGAACATAACTGAAGCTGTGTATTCTAATTACAAAAACATTAAAAAAAATTAGTGAATTCGAAAAAACAGTCGTTGTGGAGCTTTTCCCTTTTCTGGAAAATTATTTAACCGCACCAAAGTTTGAGGTAGATGTAGAAATTGAAGAGGTTTACATTAATGCTCCAAAGTTTGAAACATTTTGCGACGACAGCGGTTTAGAAATTCATCCCGATAAGGACCATATAGATTTGAAAGAGAAACAATGAATGGTTTCTATAAAGGAAAGCCATCCCCATTGGAAGGGGGAATCTTTCGTAAGTCATGGCTGTAAAAAAATGACAATAAATTATATTTGTGCTTTAAAAAAGATATTGCAGACGAAGGTACGGCATTTGGTAAGTATGAAGCAATTGACAGAGAAGTGTTGGAAAAATTTTTAGATATCAGGGGTAATAAGCTGCGAATTGTTCATGGTTCTGATATTCGTAAATGGGCGAATGACATGTCCCTACGTTATCACAATTTTAAGTTCACTGCATCCGCTACATGGTTGAAGAAATTTTGCAAACGACAAAGAATAAAATCCAGGAAAGTCACGAAATTAGTAATCAAAAAATACGTAACCTTACCAGAAAGTACACAAAGAATTGCTCATAAATTTCAAA
>QLNU02015270.1:106900595-106919402 GCA_006491805.2 Dysdera silvatica | reverse complement strand
TATGTTTTATGCGTATTCAATAATACAAACGCAAACAGCCAGCTTTCTAGAAAGATCGCCATTGATTTCACCAAACTGCCAAGAAGTCTTTCGATAAATAGCAGTAATAGAGGCGATATCCAAAATTACACTTAATAATGTTTTATCCAAAAAATCCTGAAACACGTATTTGATATATTTAAAAGATGCATATAATGCATCAAAACTTAATTTTTAGCTCTAAATTTTAACCGAGATACAGCCGTTTGAAATCTTCGAAAATGCCCCTAATCTTGCCCTTCTTTGGCCCCTGACATCTGTATTAAGGCGTATGCTGAAAAACGCTCCAATATATGCCTAACAATTTTTTGACAGCTTTCAAATGAGACCACTCCCATTAAAATTGGCGTCGTCCAGCTCGGGCCCTTCCCTTATTAGACTAGAGTTTGACACTTTATTACAAGTTATTATTGTATGTGTGTTTGTCATTCATAGGGATAACACAAGTACCACGAAAGTAGTTAACACACAGAGCGTTAATGGTCATTTGTGGGGAGAGGGGCAAGGAAGAAAATAGAGAGGCTTTGCCTCGTTAAAATTGGATATGATGTAGCCTTGTGTTTGAACAAAATTTTTATCTTTTGTTACAATTAAGAGAGATATTACATTTGTGCCCTTTCAGCTTGCTGGAGAGCTTATGAAGCTTGCTGAAGTCCGAGGCAGCGGAACCTTCATATGTCTAAGAGATTATGAAAGCAAAGTTGCATTTGCTTATGAGGAGGCCAAAAAGGACAACGATTTCATTTATCACGCTCGGGTCCCCGAATCTAAGTCCTTGCCACCTTTTGGAAAAGCTGTCTTGGCTAAATCAGCGCCAATGACTGAGAAATTATGTCCCTCTTCCCAAGGCAAGTGTCATTTTTTTGTACAATGGTAAATTCATAAGTAAAAAAATATACTTTTTACAATTAAATAGTGAGGAATGGGTGTAGTAGTGTGATTGTTTTTTATGCAGTTGAGTTTATAGGTTTCACAATTAAACTCTATATTCTGTGTAATGTGTTCTTTAGTCTTAGAAACACTTACCAATGTAATTGGAACATTCATTAAGGGCTTATAACTGAAACAAATTCCCTTAACTTTTGCAGATTTATTTCCCGATTTGTTGCCTTTACCTGTGCAGCAAGCATTGCAGACGTTCGATGTTCGAAAAGCAGAATTGATCAATGCCGAGAAAGCAAAGATTGGAAGTCAAACCCAGCTGTTGAATGGGTGAGCCATGCATTTTCAATTACAGACGTTTGAATTCTAGTTTTGATTAGTTGACAGTGTAATTATTGACAAAACATTTTTTTATGTCATATTAGATTGTTCAAAAGCAACAGGTACATATAATATTGTCAATTATTCATATGCAGTTTATTGGAAGCTATCAGAAATCGGCAGCTCAAATTGTTAAATTAAACTCTCAAATTCTGCGTAAAACAGGGGCACAGCAGTTCAAAAATTATAGGGGAGGGTCTTAAGTAGTTTAAAAAAAAGCTGTATGTGACTTGGTATTGCATAGAAAGATATACTTAATATAGTAATACTAATATAGAAAGATATGCCTTAATATGCAAGTGGAGGGGCTTGAAACGTACTTCCTATGACACTACCATGAAATTCTTTGTTTTAGCCTACTATTATTTACCAGAAAACTGGTATTATGAGAAAGGCTGATAGGATGTAAACTAGATGCTGGGGAAAGCTTCTTCGGACCCCATGAACAGCTAAGGTCACAAACAGTGAGGACCTGAGACTTACCATTCTCGAAACATCACTGGAAGGCAGGGTTACCTGGTTATGACTGACCTTTTTCGGTCATATCATGTGCACAAATTCACTCTAAAAAACCTATGATGATGGGAATGGTTACTGGAACCAGAAGGAGCGGCTTGATACCATAGAAACCGACACACGATTTAATATTGCACGATTGAAGGGGAAAACAGCAGACAGAAACACAGGGATGAAGCTGGTGTATGAAGTCTCTAAGAGCCGGATACGATTGAATCGATAGCAACAACAACAAATTATTTGTCAACTTTGATTGCTGTTGGATACTTTTTGGAAGCTGTTAATATTTGCGAACAGTCTGACAGCCTTGTTAATGATCACAAATCTACCCCTAGTTTAATCAGTGCATGGAAAGTTGTATATTGAATTCTACTCATTAATATCTTCCGTTTCTATTTCCCTTTATTTCTTCAGTTCCAAACTATTTTCTGCTGATGTGTGGTGTTGCCGCTAGATGTTTGACAGTAGCATGAAATGGCAGTACTCCCATGTTCACTCGAGAGTTCACTCCAGTCAAGTCCTGATGAAGTATAGCGATGTCAATCTGAGAAGCAGTGATACGCTCTACCCAAAACAAAAGCCACAACATCGTTACTAATAACTTTCAGATTATTAGATCCCATGGAGCACTAGCCTGTAATTCCCTAGATCTTAAAGAGGTTCAAATTCCTCAGAAAGCTTCATGCCGTGGTGCAGCATGACCCTTGCTGTCCTTGTGCCATAAAATGCACAAACTATCGTATAGTAGTAACACTCTTGGCTATCATACGAATAATCCAAGTTTGATTTCAGTAGGCACCAGCGTTTGCTTGTTTTTTCTAAGGTCTTACATGCGAAGGTTTGATCCCCTTGGCTATTGGATTCCTTGGAAAACTCTGGGTCTTGGCGCAGCATGATCACAGCTGTCCTTCTGTCATAAAATACAAATAAAGCAAAAACGAAAAGCTGAAAAAGCTTTTTAAAAATAATGTGCATTTTTTTTATCAAGAAATAGCAGTTGTAAATTGGAAAATTATTTCTCACCAATTTTCTGTTGAACACTAGGTTGTTAAACAGTAATGGCCTATTGCACAATATCTTAATTATTTAAAAATATTTTTATATATCACCTTTTGTTATTATTAATTTGTATACTCAATCCAGGCCAAATTTATTACGGTGATAAAGGATTGTTTTTATTTTAAAAATTTAGGATTTTGGCATCCCTCAACCTTCCCGCTGCTTTAGAAGACACTACTGGTGAGAGTTTGCCACAATCTCTTGTTGAAAAGGCACAAGCTGTACGAGACAAAGGTGGGCTTGAAACCCTGCAAAATGCCATCCGAGAACTTCCGGCTCACTTGGAACGCAACCAAGAGCTCCTCCAAGAAGTTTGTATTTATTCGATTTCTCATATTTAGTTCATAATTCACAATAATATGCTTATGTGCCATGACAGAATCATACGAATACAGTTTATAATAATGATTTTTTTTTTTAAATCATTCAGTCAGATCGATTGCTGAGAGACGAGGAGGAGACAGACAACAAGCTACGAGAACAATTTCAGGCACGCTGGACCCGCACCCCATCAAACAAGTTAAACGAATCATTGAAAACCAACATCCGAAAATACCAGGACAATATTAACAATGCCATTAACGCAGATGGTATCGTCAGAGATAAATTCAATGATCATAAAGATAAAATCGCTTTGCTTTGTTTACCAGAGGTACATGATTTTATCAAGTTATCAAAGATTTATAGATAGGCCATTATAAACAAATTTTTAATGTGATATTTTCATGGCATTTGTCACTTACTGGGTTGCCTTATCGCAGGGTTCCCATGCAGTCTGGAAGTGTCAGGGAATTGGAAATTGCCCTTAGAAGGGGGGGGGGGATAAGATTTTTTGGGCAAGCCTGAAAATGCCAGGGAAAACCTTGTTAACTTCTGTTTTGAATAGGTTCAACTCCCAATGGTGCAAAGCACACTTACTCAGAGATTTCATAAGAGATCGCACTGCTCATTGTAGTCTGGGATTTGGCTCTCTAGGCCTTAAGAGGTTCGGATTCCTCAGGAAATTGTAGGTCCAGAGGTTTGGATTCCTCGGAAAACAGTAGGTCCCGGCGCAGCATGACCACTGTAGTCTTTGAGCCATAAAACCACCAAACAAACTGCTTTGAGTAGCTAAATCTCCCATGAACGTGAAACCATTTCCTCTGCAACCAAAGTTCAGTTGAAAATTGCTTGTGATGGATTAGGGGCTTTTTTTCTCTCTCTCCAATATGAATATTTTCCGAGATATGCCCCTCCCTTGTGTTTTTTAAAACCCTCTCCTCTTTGGTTAGGGAGTTTCTTCTTTGACAAACACAACTACCTGAGACTAACGTAACTCTTGAAAAACCTATCCAATACATTTTATGTTTACTTGAATTGCATACTTATTTACCTGAATACATTTTGTTATTTCAGGGTGAACTTTTATCGCAGCTACCTAGAGGTTCTCCGATCGGTAAAAGCTCAGCCACCGACCAGTTAATTGGCCTTATGGACCAAGTGAAAACGCTACTCATTGAGCGAAATTCCCTCAAAGAAGAACTTGATTGCACAACAACTGACATGAGTATACCTTCAATAGTCTTTCATTAAACACTAATTTCTTATTACATGGTCACGTGCGACTGACCATTTTCAAATTATGTGATCGATTTTTCTTAGTATGAACTGACTTTTATATCCTTTATGTGGACATTATCGTAGTGGTTGGACTTTGGAAAATATATTTTGATAGTTTGGAAAATTTGCTTTTGATAATCTTTTGAAGATGTCTTGCTCATGAAACCTGAAAAGTCAAGATTGTGAAATGTTGCGTGCTTTATTATTATTATTACTTTTGAATTTTTTTATTGGAATATTAGCATTTGAAGGACAATATCTTTATTTCAGCTTAAACATAAAGCATTTCTATTCATCATATTTAGCCATTATCGATCATGTATATATATATACATGTTCAACGGTTATCAATTCATTGCTGGATGAAGAATTTTACATGTATATTGGCTCAGAAGTGCTTATATCCTTTCGTTATTCTAACTTGTTTTCCCCTAGCAGTAGTCATTTAATGGGTTGAATATATATATATATATATAAAATATATACAGGGCTCTACAATTTATCAGGACTGATTTTGTTCCGTGATTTCTTTTCAAAAAATTTCGTTTTGTTTCTTATAATTTTTCATATTCGTTTGGAAATCAGTCTTCACCAAAAATATTACGTACCCTTTCAGGAGATTTTCTGGTATGTTCAGGGAATGTGGTTTTGACTTACAATCATCCCTGAACTCATGGCGAACCATACTCACTTGCGTCAATAAAAAACCCTTGGAACCAAGAAAGAACACAAGATTTCCTACTCGCCATATGGACAAACCCAATCGCCAGCAGGGACTGGATTTATCTAACCCTAATTAAATATATCATGATTATGTTACTGTTTCCTTAGTTAGCTGAATTCGCCACTTATTAATAATGTCATATGTTACAGAAGCGAAATTCTTTTCCACTTTGTCATCTGATGGGAACGTCAACGAACAGGCATTTTCTGTCGAAATGTTGGGAGAGGCCTATGGACCGCTGCAGAAAAGGGTTAGGGAAAACTTGGAAAGGCAGGATCAACTTATTGAAGAGATAAAGGTAATGTGTCTGCTTTTCTCTCTTTGAAGACATAGGGTGATATCTATTTTTTCCTGAAGGCATAGGATGATATCTATTTTTTCCTGAAGGCATAGGATCTGTTCGTAAAGATAATGTACATAGGTTGTTTTTTTGGTAGTGGAAACAATTTATTTTTTAGATACATAGCATACAAGGTTCTAAGCTTTACAGGCCTCTTTATGGGACCATGGATCTATCTGGGATCCATCTATTGATTTCCGTGGTTTTCACGTTGGGTCATAATAACCCCTGAATCTCTAAATATACAATTCATAATCAAAACAATCTAGTGTTCCCAATAATTAAATAAATTGAAAAACATGTGAACGGCAAACTGAACCAGAACCAAGCCCTCTCCTTTCTCCTCGTATCTCAATTTCATGATCTGTTTTTAAACTCTGGCCACGTATGTGCACTAGTTCAAGGTTGGAGCAGACAATGCGATTTCTGATATTTGCTCTACCAGAATTTAATTAGCCCCTTACTTCTCACTTCCCTCTTTAAAATAGAAGAAATAATTAAATCTTTTTTTTAAACCAAAAACCTTATTTTACGTGAATATTTAATCAAAAGTAGGCCAAGTTATGGCTATGCGTGTTAATGAGATTTGACTGTATATGTATACAAAAACCAATAATTTAATTATGCATTACTGTCTCCAATAACTGCTGAAGTGTGGAATTGTCTTCACTTGCCGTTCCACCTGCAGTGATACTGGGTTAATTTTTTTATTTTTTTTTAAGACGAAGGGGTTTATTATTTGAATTACACGGTAAATTAGAACCTATTTCTTCACTAATTTGCTGTTCACTACTTGCTAACATGCCACATGCTCCTGCCATAAGTTTAACTTATCTCTTGTGTTTTATTTTTGTAATTTAAAAGTTTTAGATTTATACTTGCGATAGTTTTGAAAATTTTGGACTTTAGAAGAATTCTAAACAAAAACCACAGAATTAAAATTTAGAACTACAAATAACATTTTTTATTTTGTACAAAATTACACAATTGGTCAGGGGCGCACTGGGCCTGCTAGTCCCCAGGCCAGTGCGCCCTCATGGGCGATAGGACTCGTGCCTACGAATGGGCAAAGACACACACCCTCCAAAAATCCAAGATATGCACCCTGTGAGAGGACGCATTCCGCCCCTGCTATCGGCCATATAACTATACAATTCTCCTTGGCTTTACTACCCACTATAATTTGTAGGCATTTCCAAAATTAAAACTGGTTTCGATTCATCTGTTCATTATGCAGCAGAAGGTCTTCAAGATTGTTGTATGACGGCCACTGACATAGAATTGTAGAAACTTTTAATTTTCAGGGCTTTCGCTTTTTAGCGAAAATAGGATTAAATTTTTTTTTCAAAAAACACAATATCCTTTCGAAAAAAAAAAAAATAAATAAAATTATGCAGCTTAAACTCTGTCTAAAACATTAACATTTGATTGGATTTATATTGCAACTTTTTACCAGCATGAAATCTTGAAAAATGCATTTTCTGATTTTTAAAAAGAATTTTTTCATTACACTACAAACAAGAATTTTTTTCCAGCTAGGCGGCCATTTTAGTGCGACATCGAAAATACGAATTTTATTCGACTCGAAATGAACTTCTGTTGATGACCGGTAGAGATAAGTGATAATAAAATGGAATTCTCCCCGTACCATCGGAACTGCCCACTTTGCAGCAGGTGTTAGATGTTCCTGTTCTTTAGGTCGTGTTGGGATGGAAAAAAGAGTATAAAAGTGGCTATGCATGTAGTGATTTATAGCAAGTAGGTGGGGGAAAACCCACCTATGTATATGAGGAAAATCCACGGGTTTTATGGGCTTTGCGATTATCCCGAACAGGATCGAAAAACGATTCTTTTATCCTCAACAGGAAATGACGGTGCGGTAAAATCCGATTTTGCGTGGACACGCAGGTAAAATCCGTACGATAAATCGGCACGTGTGTAGCCGCCATTAGTGAAAAAAATGTGGGAACAGGGGTCAAAGAAAAAGGTCGATCACAAACGTGTTTATGTTCTGTTTTTGGCAAATCGGACTTGAAGCATCTTAAATTTTTTTTTTTCATCGCAAGTTTTGTAAAATAATCTGTAGGCCGCTGAAAAATCTGCGACGTTTGTCTCCTGTCTCGCATTGTCTGTTACCTGGGTAGAGCACTTCCCAGCTTCAGCGATTGAACAAATCAGATACAGCTCCTGCTGCATGCTCCTTTGCATTGTCGTGTAGAATGACGGATGGGTTATGCATAAAGCGTCGTTATTTTCTTCTCGCAGATTGTGTTGCAAAAACGAACAATAACACAACCTTTCACAGTTTTTGGCAACATTGCTGTGCATTGCGACCCCCAGCACATTTGGTTTTTAACCATCTCCATTTCCTTTGAAAACATTACGACTGTATGCGGCGCTCATTCACAAATGCTCTGTTCCTGTTATCACTGTGCACGTGCATGAAGGAGGAACGGCGAGTTTATTTGCTCTGAATGAGGGTAGGCATTTAACTTACCTGTGGTATAAACGACTTCACCTTGTTCTGTTCCATGGCGTTGCTTGCTACAGCATTGTTGCCACTACTAAAAAAACAACCCCAGTCTTAACAAGACTCCCTGAAACAGTTACCATTATGTTGACTAATAAGAAATGGTGTGCATATTAGTAGCTAATACAAAAGTTGCGCCCTGCGGTGGCGCAGTGTGGTAACGCGTTCTCCTATTGCGCGGCTAATCCGGGTTCACTCCCAGCAGTGCAAAAGAACGCTCTCAGAAGAAAGAGTGCGGGCAAGTCTATAATAGGGGCATTGAGTTAAAATGTGTAAAACACTCATGGGTTCATTGCACACTTGGCAAATTGGTGCTGGTTTTCCTTCCAACAGATGTCTATGGGTGAGATGGGGAAAAAAAACAAAAAAACAGTGAGCATAATCAAAAGTGATTATAGTTAATATGAATAACTGCTTGTAGTTAGCTAAAAAAAAAAATTGTCATACATAAAACATATTAATGCAGTAGAACCTGCCTGAAGTGACCACCTTTGGGACTGGACTGCAATGGTCGCCATAAACAGGTGGTCACTATGCATGACACTTTGGTGTAATCATGACCAAGGGTTGAATGAAACTTGTGAATTTTTGTGGATTTTGCCCTAAGTTATTTATTGTACAAAATGAGAAATTTTGTTGATGGTCGTTACAATGATATAATAAATATTTATTCGTAAAATTTCCATATTCGCTTGCATATTAAGGGGTGAAAATAGGAATAGAGAATTTACCCATGATGCAATTCTTTTAATCATCATCTGTTGTACAGCTATGGTCTGTACAATTATCACTCTATGAGACAAGCGAATCTTCTGGCAAAAGAAGTAATTGTTTTCGACTTTTATATAGTTTCTGGTATGGTTTTCTCTGTTTCGCACTTAACCACACGTTAATGACTTCATTTGATTCAAAATCTTCGCTACGTGCAGATGATAGTGTTATTTTTATTAAGTCTGCTGGTTTCTAATGTTACCTGTATTATGCTTTATCTATTCTATTATTTATATTAGTCTTTGTTTCTTTATCCATTTTGCACTGTGTATTGCATTATCTATTTTAGGCTCTGTCAGATAATGCTGTTGCAATTAGCATCATTGGTGGTGGAGGGTGATTATGAAATCCTCTTACTATCAAAAAAATCATAATCGAGTCAACAATTCATTCGTCCTTGAACTTAACAATCGAGATGTTCAATTGAAATCGACAGTCAGTTGTCATTGCGTCACTGCAAGTTATCTACTATTCCATTCTCAGACTCCGAAAACTGCTTCACCAATTTATGCGCAACCTGTTATTGCCATGTATACATATCATCATTGATCATTTTCAATCCATTGCAGGATGGGAGTCTCTCTGTTATCACACATATAGTATGGTGAAGGAAATACAGAGGAAGTGGCCTTATGCTTATCAGGTTAGCCAGATAGATTGGCAAGCTGGACCTACAGTTTAACGAAGAATCTGAACTTCGATCATCACAGCCAAAGTTCTGCATTAAGGTGGGACTCGTTGTTTCACCCCTATACGAAGTGATCACCACCGATGCTGCTTCGCAGCGGTGCTTGGTCCAATGCCGGTATCCTTTGCAGAAGATAGCTGTGGGACTATATATATATGGCTTAATCGCGACTGATTCACTATTAATTTTATGAGGTAGTTGCATACTAGCAAAGCACGATGATGTGTTTCTACGATTGAAAGAATCATGTCATTGTTAACAAGCAAAATAGTAGAATTACTAGCCAGCTAGCAGTTGATGATTTATACCGGAAGGAGCAGCGACTGCTCAGTAGCTAATTGCGAAGTGTTTTTATGATTGGAAGTATCGAGAGATTACTAACAGCCAGAAAATTGAAGTGAAGTGAATCAGCCAATGGTGGATGATTCACACCAGAAGGAGTGCCAACTTAATTATGCATCTTTGTTTGAAGTTGGCTTTTCTTCCGGTGGGAGCGCTGCTGACTGCCTCACTTCGCTTCAATTTCATTCTCACACTGCTGCTAAAGCGACAGTGAATTGTTTCGAATCTATGCAGTTATGTTTATGTAAGAAACATTGCATGATTAATTTTCATTGTGCTTTCATTAAAACACTGTGATCTTTGTTTGAAAAGTTCATAGTTTGGCGGGGGGTTTTTCTACTGAGCTTCCACTAATAAACTAACAAATCGAGAATCGATTCCATCACACAATCGTTACTCATTGGATTAAGCATACATACAAAAAATTAAAAAGGCTGTCCTAAATTTCCATTGAAATTCTTATTTTTAATTATTACTACAATTCCTATTTATCTAGAATCTTATTTTTTCTGACTGTCTTAGTTCTCGCAAATTTATTTATCAAATTGCATGACTAATATGTGAAGTTGGTAGATTTGTTCAACGGTTGTTTCTGTGCAGAAAATGAACGACGAGTTTTGTAAAGAAAAGGACAGCAATCAAAGTGCTGCTTCTCGGGAAACTATGCTCAGTGATTTGGCTGCTGCCCATGATGTATATATGGAAATTAGTGGGAACGTTCAGGAAGGAACCAAAGTAGGCAGAAATTATTCCACTTAGTGGTTGTTTCTTTCATTTTATATAAAATTATAATCACCATATTAAGCCTGTTTATTGTTGCAGTTTTATAATGATTTCACCCAAATCCTGGTGGCGTTTCAAAACAAAATCAACGATTTCTGTTTTGCTCGTAAAACAGAGAAGGACGAGCTTTGTAAAGAACTGCAAAAGAACATCGTTAGCCAAGCGACAAGCCAACCTACACCTGCAGCACCAGCTCATCATACCCGTAAGTGAAATATAAAATTTGAGAACATCTATGTTAAAGCAGAACGTTGTGGAAGAATTGAATTGATGGACTTAATTTCTATGCCTCCCTCTCCACATATATATACATTTCCTTGTTCCTATTGAAGCTCTAGCTTTACTCACAAGTTCATGTTTTCTTACTCTTGTTAATAATAAAAAAAAAAAGAGCTTCGTATTTATGTACAATCAAACTCAGTTTAAGCAACAACTTAGCGATTATGGCAAAATTCTGAATTCCCGTCACAAATTATTTGTGTTTTATTGATCGGTTATAGCATTAAAATTTCAGCTACCTTTTGAATGTCATTGTAACAGAGTTTAATGTATTTTTTCAGTAAGGCAAAGAAATTAATAGTGTACATGGATTATTGACTTTTATTTATTTTTTGTGGGATATGTTTTCAAGTATTAGATCTTTCGACAGGTAGTAAGAACATACTGCATATGAGTTTGTAATCTCAGGGTGTCTACTGGTCACGAAAAAGTCAAGAATTGCCAACAAGGTCACGAAAGTCAGGGGAAAGTAACGAATTCGCAACCAAGGTCACGAATTTTACTTCCGTAAAGAGTTTCAGAGAGAGAATGCAAATCCTTGTCTCAAGTATTCAGCAGAACATTTTGTTTTTTTCTTTGGAGGAATGCTGACGTTTTGAAATTTTTTTTTAATAATGTTAACTTTATCTCTTACCAGAACAAGCCTATCAATCGTTGCACCGTGGTCCCCTTACATTTGTAATCATCAGATTGCTTCGAAATACTTGCAACCGCTGAATCAACAGGTTGAATTTTATTGTAATTACAGCTCTTTTAAGAGTTCCGGTTTTCAATCACTTATCTGCTTTCAGACACATAACAAAATCAACAGAAAGTCCCTCAAAACAATAAAGGCTTGAAGCCTATTAATACACGTTACTCACTTTACGCCAAATCGAATACTAAAATGGCCTATTTTGATTTGCATTTTAAGTGAAAACTTTGAGACAAATTTATCACTAGAATTACTAGAAACAAAAAGAGCATAAGAGAAAAAAGAGTGTGCGATGTGCAGTGACAGTTTTGGTGAAGAGGGTGTAATTGTGCGATATGATATGACTGATGGTGTGTGGGGCTAGTAACAACCAATTATCTATCAATTACTAAGCTCACTGCTATTCCTTTTCCTCGTTTTGTGTGCACACACACATACATAAGTAGGCTATTGAATTTTCGTATAGGTGTTCGTTTGTAAACCAAAACTCTTCAACTTTGTTTTTGTGTTTTCATTTAAACCCCTTATTTTTTGGTGTTTTCTACCATTATCAATATTATTTTCATGTACTCCCAATAGGTCTAGGTTATTGCTAACATTTCAAGATACAGAAGAAATGATGTCCACCTTATACAGCATAATCGGTGCAGAATAACCCTTGCATCATAAAAATTCAACCAATCAATCATCCAGGATAACTTGCAGGATATATATATACATATGGAGTGAACAGAAATTCAATGACACGTTGCAATCAGAAGCAAAACTATAAATCGTATATTTTTTTTACTAGATGTTATGAAATATTTTTTAAGAATAAAAATTTCTACCAAAATTTTGAAAAAACGAAACATAACTTTCATTTCAGAAAATCAGAAGCCTGCGAGACCCCCACCACCTACAACAACATATAGCACAGCTCCTGCCTGTTGGACAAACCCTGGACCTCCTGCTGCTGCTGCAGGATCATATGGTGGGATTAACGCGCCACCAGCCAATGTCCCACCGTATCCAACATATCCGGTGTTTCCATACCCTGGTGCGCAACCAATCCAACCTTATCCATATCCTCAGCAAGGTGCTCCTTCACAACAATTTTATCCACCTCAAGGTACATTTTCTCTTATCATTTTGAAGTACAGTAAAACCTTTCATTAACGAACAGAAAATTTTGTCCATAAAAGAGTGGGTTATTCTGAAGTTATTGGAATATTGCATTTCAACCAGTCAAATACTTCATTTTGAAACTTACGTATTTTTGAGTACCTAAGACAGGTCTAAGACAAGAAACGTAAGCATTCATTGAATATAACAAGTAAATATTCAACAAAACGTTAAATATTAAAATTTGTTTACCTTAGAGAAAAATTCATCAATAATTGTTTGGTGGGTTTTACTCACCAGTCCTCCTTCGAAATATATTTTTAATTGTGCAGTTAAATCTATCAAGCTTCCGTCGTTAAATTTATAGGAAAATGCATTTACTTTGTTCAACCCATTAAAAACGTCAGAGTAATTTCTAATGCTCACTCCTTACTCTGCTTCCTCCTCATCAGATTGTTCTGATGTAAATTCCCTCATGATATTAGTTATTTCCCCGCTTGCTTTTTCTGTTGTCACATATGCATCTATAGGAGTATATTCTTTAGATCCGTGGTCCGCAGAAAAAGCTGGACATTATTTGCATTTTTAATGTTTTATTAATAATAAAACAAAAATAATATTCTAAGAAATTCTCATATTCTGAATGACAATTTCCACCTTTATATTGCAGTAAATTCACGGAATGTGGTCTGCGGGATTTAAACATATGAATTTAGTGGACCGTGAGGTCTGAAAGGTTGGCAACCACTGCTTTAGATGCTATGTCCATAAATTCAGTGTTTTCTATCAAACTGCAAGGCTTTGGTTTCTTCTTTATTTGGAACAGTTTTCGGAGGTATAATTTCTTTCAAACAGGCTTTCTGAAAACTTTTGGTAATCGTTTGTTGTTTTATATAAGTCTATTCATGTTTTATCCATCCATCCGATTACATCCAAAACATCGATCATTTTAGCCAATTCGGCTTTTTCAATTTTGTGCATCAAATGCTTTAAAACTAACTTGTGCTAGTGAACTTTAAAAAATTTGACACCAAGATCCAGGGGTTGACACTTTGATGTCTGGTTAGGCGGAGAGAAAATTATCAGTGTTTTTCAGGCTCATGTCCTTTTAATGGGATGTGGCGTTGTCCATAAACAAAACTTTGTTTTTTCCCCGAAATTCTTGTCTAAATTAATCAAATTTGAACATATCTGCAGTCATCCACTGTTTATTATTAGCGGGCATTCAACTGATAAGCCACATTTATCCAGTCCCGTGAAACACCAAGGTTTTGTTGCCTTTCCAGTCACCAACAGGATCAGCCTTTCAGCTTCTGTGTTTACTGTGAGTAACACTGGCAGTTGCTCTTTAGCAATTTCTCCCTTAATGCAATGTCCTTCTTTCAAGATAAGTGTTCTGTCGGGAAGAGTCCCATAAAACATTCCAGTTTCACTGATGTTGCATATATCTCTTACTCAATATTCTTCTATAATTTTTGGCATTTTTTAGTCCACTGTTCATAGACACAGTTATCAACATCAACAGATTCGCCACACAATTCGCTAAAAGCATGTTTAATATGAAATTAGTCCAGCCATCAATTGACAGCTTTGAAATCTGTGAATCCCAATTTTTCGGAAGCTTCTCTTGCTTTTTCTTGGAGAGTCACTGTGAAAAACCCCAAATGCCATTGAAAGTTTTCCTTTAGCTGTAAACATGGCTGTGCAAGATCAGTATAAGATGACTGTAAACCACAGAATAGGGAAAAAAAGGCAACAGTAAACATCCTGTTATCACACACAGTGGCATTTCATTTATTATTGCCCTTCTTGGGAATCAATCAGAAATCAGTAATGATACCATAATCTGCATAAATCACATTGCACAACGCCACTTGGAAATCGCCATTTTTGCTAAGTCTTCACAGCCAGTTCCTATGAATACCATTGACTGCTGCAATGGTGCAGCTTCTAGGGGGAGGGGTGGCTTTTGTGCTTATTTTCCTATGTTAGCCAATATTAATTTTTGCTTACCAATGGGGGTGGTGTTGAAAATGGCCAAAATATTGCTTACGTAATACTTGAAACCTCCCGAGCTGTTATCATGGAGTGGGAGGTAATTTCTTTATGAAAAGTGAGTAGAAGTACGGCAATAAGGAAGGGGAATAGCCATTTTGAAGCCATCTGCCCCTTTTCCCGGCATTTAATCCTGTTGTTTTTGTATTCGCATATCATATGACAGCAGTGGCGTACTGATTACCTCTGCAGTAAGGAAAGCCCGAGAGGAAAAGGACCCAGTTCGTCATTGTTCATTTTCCACAAAACTTATAGTAAGTACTTTGAGAAAAAAAAAAATATCTATTATTTTACAATTAATGAGGCAAAAATTAATCATATGAAATTTTCTTTAAAAAATGAAATAAAAATCATCAGTTTCCAAATAGAAGGAAATAGCCTATGGCAAACTCAGAAGCAGCATGAACCTACTCTAAATGGGGAGGGGTGAGGGTAGGTCATTAACAACTTGGTACTGCCAATGAACTTGGTAAACCAAATGACTTTCAATTTTAGTTTTGTTTAAAATATCGGAAAATGTGCACGTCGCGGACAGTGGCGGATTATGTATTTCAAGGGCAGAGGCGCGGGTCTAGAGTTCACTTTACTATACCGTTGTTAGCAAATGCATCACAAGCCTGGAACGCGGCTACTTACAAAATAAGAGAAAAATACTATTAATTATAATTTTTTCCCACAACAAAGAAGAAAAAAGGTTGAATCTAGTGGCAAACAGCCCATTCCGATCCGTATACATCCCATCCCTGGTATGAGTGGTTTTGCACGAGAAATCACCAAATCTAGTGTCTGCTATTAATTATGACGTAAATGAACTAACTTTTGGGTGGAGTTCCAACCCCTTGAATTTTAAGTAACACGTGACCTAAACAAGTTTTGAAAAACCTGTGAAATCTTAGCTTCTCATCTTTCTTCGTAGAAGGGCCGTACATGCGCAAACGCATGTGTCGTTGTATTAAAGCGATGTTAAATGGGTTGGCTTTGCCTTGTTATTGGTTTAACTATGATTTGAAATAACTTATTAAATATTGATTTTAAGCAAAAATTGTACTGGACATTTTTTATTCCTTTTTTCACAAGGAATCGTGTAGTGAATTCTTTTCCCGCCATTTTGTATACACCCTGTATATGGAGGCTATGTAAAAGGGGGGTGAGGGTTGGAGCGAATATCATTGTTATTGACCAAGATTAAATAAAATAAATTCGGAATTAAGGGTGTGCAGTTTTTCTGCGAAACACTGGACAGTGTTAATTTCGTCGATGGCCTTAACTGAAACGGCAACAACGAAAAACAATGGTCGGCAATATCCTGATAGCAGAAATTGCACAGTCTTTTGGTCACTGGAATACGCTTTCGAAATCGATCTTGAAGTTTCTTCAGAAAAATAAAAACATTTTTTAACGATAACAATGTAGGTATAATATGCAAATATAATACATGAGAACATAATGTTTTATTAATAATTAGGATTGAACTTAGATATTCATGTCAAATTGCCAAATCGATTGTATGGGTTCACAAAGGTTCGAAGAACTTCGTTCCCAGCGGAAAAAGACAAAAATCTTTCGCAACTGACATATGTGTATTACAAAAACCTTCTTCTTCTTCTTAAAAAAAAAAAAAAATCTAATCTCATAAACATATATCCGCTACCAGGAAATCGCATTGCTCATAATTAGAAAAGAAAATTTAGTGCACAATTTGCGAAGCGTTTTACCATTCATCGATCGTTAAAATATGTTCTAAATTCGTTTTTCACAGAAATACAGGGTGTCTACAGAATCTGGGGAAAAAACAATTCTCTGACATTTCCCTGATTGCCAGAAACTTTGCTTAAAATTTCCCTAATTTTTTTTCTGTGGTCACTCATTACACCAAAAAATAATATGTCAGGGGCATATATTCCAAGCTAGCTAGGCTGGCTGCAAAGCCCAAACACCAGACTAAAAAAAAGTAAAGAAATCGATCTAAAATTCGATTTAATTATTTAAAAATTAATTAATTTGAAAAATTGACACGAAAATGTGCAAAAAAAGTTTCCATCCCAATAAAAGGAACGATTTCCAGAGAAGCCAGCATCTCGAGTAGCTAGCGAAACCAGAATCAGTCTTCACAACACAAGAGCGTCGACATCGTCACTGCGGTTTTTATGGCAACGACCATACGCGGTCATAGCAAAATGACGTAGCCTTGACATGGGCGCTTTCTCCCAAGGAGAGAGCTAGCAAAAAGAAAGGTGCTAAGTGCGCCAAAAACTTACCTGCAATTTAACAAAATGACGCCAACGGATTAGGTTGTTTTTAAGATGTAATTACTCTAACTTTATTATTTATAAACCAATGTTGTTCATTTTGGTGTGATTGGAGACAAAAAAGTACAAGCTATGAGATATAATTATTAAAATTCTGGAAATTTAAATGTAACTTTTACAAATGTGCAATAAAAATTTTTTAGCCCCCAAATTTATTCAAATTTCAGGAATTTATTGCAGTAAAGTGTCAATTCTCAGTACCTTGAGTTTTTTTTACATAATGCTGACAATTAATTCTTTTCATTATAAAAAATTAGGAGGGTGTTTTTCTGGTTAAAGAACAAAAAAATAAACAAAAAGGATACAAAAATTATCAGGATTATTTCATTTCAAATAACCAAAATAAAAAACATCTCGTTGTTCCCATGTCAGATGTTTATGATTTTTTTTTTTTTTGTCAGTAAATGCATTATGAAAAATGGTTCAATTATATTTTGAGAATTTTTTGCTCAAAACTGAGGTGGGGGGGCGTCGCTTTGAAATTTGGCGCAATTTAACGAACTGACGCCAACGGACAAGGTGGTTTTAGATTTCTGATTATTCTAACTTTATTATCAAATTTATGCAAATTTCAGAAACTTATTGAAGCAAAGAGTCTCACTGCCTTAAATTTTCTTTTACATAATGCTGATAATTGGATTCTTTTCCGCATAAAATAAATCAGAAGGGTATTTTTTCTGGTTAAAGAATAAAAAAATAAACAAGGGAAATGCAATTTATTTTTTTATTACCTAACCACAAAATCATCCTAATGATTTTTTAGCGGTCAAAAGAATTAATTATCAGCATTATGTAAAAAAATTCAAGCCAATGAGACTACCTTTTGCTGCAACTAATTCCTAAAATTTTCATAAATTTTGCGACCAAAAATTTTTTTTAATTGCACATTTGTAAAGATTACAAATACATCGTTTAGAATTTTATGAATTACGTCTCGTAGTTTGCACTTTTGTGTTTCAAATGATACCAAAATGAATAAAACTAGTTCATAAATAACGAAGTTACAGCAATTACAAACTTAAAAACCACCTTATCGGTTGGCGTCATTTTATTATATTGTGCCTAATTTCAAAGTAACCCCCTGACCTCAGTTTTGACACAAAAATTATGAAAAAAATAATTTAACCATTCTTCATAATGTACTTGCTGACAAAAAATTTCACAAAAATCTGTGACATGAGGGTAACGAGATTTTTTTATTTTGGGTGATTTGAAATGAAATGACACAGTAACGCTAGTGTTCACATTTCCGCGTTTGTAATGTTTGGGAATAGAAATCTCAGTCTCAGCTACTTACAAATACCTTATCACAAATATAAATTTCAGAATATAAAGGTAATGCTAATTTCATTTTTCCTGTACCTTTATAAAATGCATACTTGAAGGAGGTAAGGAAACACAGAAAGATAGTACTATCTTCACGGGCTATTTAAACCTCTGGTGGAGGGTCATTGGCAGATACATATTCTGAGTAAGGAGGGTTATATTTATATGTTTTCTATCGAAGTTCGGCACTGAATTTTTCTTATTATTTTCCACAAAATATTCGTGTTTTCTGATATTTTATTTAATATACTGCAAAATAAAAGCATGTATAATTCTTACTGTACGAAAAATGTTAATGAGTTCCACGAGATTTTAAAAAATAAATAAATAAAATAAAGATGAGATTTTGATCACATGAACAGGGATCAGAAATCATGATAAAGATG
>QLNU02015270.1:106845185-106887701 GCA_006491805.2 Dysdera silvatica | reverse complement strand
TTCAAGTTTTAGTTATATATTTGGCAAACATTTTCTTTTGAAAAATATATGGGCTTAATAATTTTATATAAATTATATTAGTTTTGGTGCAAAATGGTAACTTTTGGAAGAAGTTTAGTCAAAAGTACAAGTTTTTCAAAATTTTCAGTAGGTAATGTGGTATGAAAAGCACAGTTCAGGAAAATTATTTTAATAAGTTATTTATTATAACAATGAATTTCAAATTTCCCTGACTTTGGCCTTTGTATTTCAAATTTCCCTGACTTTTCCAGATGAGCAGATACACTGGAATAAATCGAAAAGTTTTGGACAACGAATTTTTGGGGAAAAAAAAAAAACCCTACCTGGAAACATTGACAATAGAATTTAACATGCCAAAAAAGTACAAAAACTAACAGAGAATCGGAAGTATTGCTAACCATGGCATGAAGATTGAAGCTTAATTTTTGTTTTGGGATGCCAGTTACATCCATTATGCATTAAATCTAGTGAAATTTGTTAATTTAAATTTTTTTCCCTTCACGAAATATTATTTTTAGGCTTAATCGAAGATTTCGAGATAACGACAGACAAAAATTAATTTGGGTAGACAGCAGAGTATTTTTGGGGTGGGTGGGGGGTAAGTAAAAAGGTCCAACGCCTATTTTGATGCAAATGAGGTTAACATGCTTTGCCTCGGGAAAGACATGTGGAATGAATTCTGCCAGAACATGGAGGAGATACAAGTAACCTCCCCACCTAAAAAAAAAAAAAAAATATATCCTCCAATGAATTCTGGACCTGTGACAAACACCCCACTCCACGAAGCATTACAGAACTAAATATTTTAATATAAAAAATTGTTCTTCTTTCGTTTCATTAATGATTTATTAATTTTTTCAAATCTGTAACTTGGGAAAATAGGGGTGGGGGACAGCCTTCTACCATCCCAAAATGACACTTCTAGAATGTAAGGTAGTGATCACGGATTTATTTTTAGACCGTTAGTGACAAACCTTATTCATTTGTTGTTATTGTTTGAATCCATCTCCTACTGCACAACAATAAATAAATGGAATCGATCGCAAGCCATACAAAAGTGAATCCAAGTGATCACCACATGACAAGTGAAACACAATGCCAAAATCGATGATGCACTCGTGTATTCAGACTTTATATTGAGGAGAATCTGCAATAGGTTTGCCAAGCAATCAGTAGCATTGCCCTATTTGGATCATATACCATTGGTGGTTTATTAATTTCTTGGAGACTTTTTTCATTGCCGAAATGGCACCAAACATGCCAAAGAAAATTACGTTTTTGTAGCAGTTTGGCATAAATGTCAAGATTTTTAGCGTTTTTGTAGCAAGATGTAGCAGCAAAAGGAAATTGTAGCAGATTTCTTTTTACCAATTGAGTAGCGGTGAAAGTTCCCATACGGGGGTTATAGCCAAATGGAAGTGTTACCGAGCTACAGCTCCATGTATTCCCATGTTAAATATACAAAATTCCATTGTAATGGAAGCGGTTACAACCCTCACTAACATCCCCCATAAGCAGTGATAATGTGGATAATGCATTCCTCTGTGGTCCTTTACCAAATACAGAGAGCATTAAATTTAGCCTTGTCTATAACGCCTTTTCCTGGTCACCAGAATATCATAATACATAGATTTCGCTGTATGTACTTACAAAACTTTAAACTTGCCACTAATAAAACCATAAGATTTGTGATAAAATTTGTGATTTTATATAAAGTTCAAATATGGTCTGCTACAGATGAAAATTTGCTGTGAATATGAGAAAGAAAATGGATGAGACAATTTATGAAAACGCAACAAATGTAGAATTGGACAAAACGATGAAATACACAATCTACATGCTGACCTAGATCTTATGATAAAAATACATAGGGTACTTCAAAACTACCGTAACGTTCTAGAACATAACGACGCAAACACTTTTCATTATAGAATGCATGGTCGCAAGTGAAGAGATTTCACACCACAGAGCTCTTTCAGGTGTTAGAAGGTTCTTTCAGGGATGTACATAAAAGCAGTAGTTTTCATATGCAAGGTTATTAGTAACTCGGAATGGATTGGTATAGCAATGCAGAGAAGATGAACATGCGTTTTGTCCACAGTCTTGCCAATGGTAATGGCAGGAAAGTGAAGAGGCTTTAACGAGAATGCTTCCTCACCCATCACAGAATGTTTTCTTGCTTGCACCACCACCAGCTGTCCAAAAAGGGATCCTTTAGTGCTGCCATGAACAATACAGGTCATGGCAGAAGTGCCAAAACGCTATTCATGTCATGAGAGATTCTATGTGAGGTGATTAATGATCGCACATCTATTTAATGTCTGCAATTTTTTCATTTCATCATGTTAAGCAGTTGTTGGTGTTTCGTCTTAAATAAAACTTTACTTTGATATTTCATGCTCATCCTGTTTTTGCATTGCATAAAACTGTGTGTGTAGAGAAATGGAAAGCACCCTCTACTGCATAACCTCTTCACTTACAATCATGCATTCTATGACAAAAAGTGTTTGTTCTGGTGTGCTTTATCACCCCTGAAAGTTTGTTCCACTACTTTTGAAACACCCTGTATAAAAGACTTACATAGCTCATATGTATGGCAGGAATGGAAGAGAAAAGAATAGTTAAGAACGTTACAGGAACAGACCCTGAAGAAAAATGAAACACCACAGGAAAAAATGGCTGGACGATTAAACCTCAGAGAAATAGGAGTAAGGGACTGGCATAGGTAAAAATCTTTAAGGATAATTTATATTTGCATAGCAAATAGGGTAATAGCTAGCTTACAGTGACAAAGATAGCTGGTATCCTATTGTAAACTCTTGGAACAGTACTAGTTATAGTATTTAAGACAGGACAGCGAATTTGAAAACAAACTATTTACTAGCCCACCACCGCATTTTTCACTGTGCGGGCACTCTATTTCTCCCTATTTCGCAAGTAGGCTATTAGACTTTCACATAAGTGTCTCTGTAAATCAAAACCCCATAATTTTGTTTCTGTGTTTTCATGTTCACCCTGTATTTTATAGTGTTTTCTGCCATCAGAAATATTATTCTCACATACCCTCAACCTGTTCACCATTTACCCCCAGGGATACAGGTTGGGAATCGTTGACCTAGTGGATTGAGTCTTCATGATTTTAAATTCAATGTACCCATCTCTACAGTTTGGGGAGAATGATACCCAGTTAAAACACCTCAAAATATGAATCTACGGGACGAGTTGCACATGCAAAGGTCACTGGTCTACCATCCACACACCTTCAGGCATCACGAGTCTACTCGCACCCAAGTTAGCAGGCATGATCTCAGTTGGCTGCAGAGGCTCAGGTCGCTCAAGGATTGGAGTATTATAAGCAGAAGGAAGGAAGGAAATAAGCTGTGAATACAGTATACACTTCTAAATACTTTAAGTAACTGGAAAAGTCATGGGTATATTTCATTAATATAATCATGGATTTAAGTAAATCAGCTGCTTTATATTAAAATGTCGACAAATTAAATGAAATAGTTAAACGAGATAGTTACACTCGTTAAAGAGGTGACATACTTCAGATAAGGATAATTGCTGAAGGCGATCTTTTGTGCCAGGAGTGACAAGCTTTATCGTAAAATAACCCAAAAATGAAGGCAAAAGTAAATACCTGTAATAATCCAAATTCGTAAGATGCATCATACTAAATGATCATTAAAAAAATCATTAATATATAAACTGGAAAAGTCATATTAAGAACCAACATTTGAAAATCTAGCAATGCTTAAAAAAAAACCTATCAGTATTCGAAACTGGGCAATAAACAATCCGAGAAGCTCCAATGACAGCATAACATAGCGTTCGAGAAGTCCATACTGTCTGTCTTTACATGTTGCCATGGCAACAAGTCAACACATTTTTAATAGGGTGTGTTTGAAGAAATGATTCCACATTTTAGCACCTTCCTATTAAAAGTGGGCTAAGGTTCACTTCTACGGCAGCAGAGAGAGGCAGACTTAGTAGCGGGAAGAGTTTTCGTGATAGACAGATTATCTGACCAGGCTTACAGGGGTTTGGACGCACAACCCTATGAATGAAAACGAAACACTAAACTACTCTGAACAAAAATAACATCTCCTTCATTCAAAACATGACAATCGTGTGTTGAGTTGAAATCCTAACGTAACAATATTCCTTACTATAATTATTTTTATTAATATTCACATAAAAATAAGGAACAAACAATTATGCTTCAGCAACTCCAGTTCAAACTCGTCTTTTTTTTTTTTTTGGTCTTACTTTTTTTAATTTGTAACAATTTATAATCATTTTTCTTTTGTGTGTTTTAGACAGAGGCCTAAAAATATTACACGATTTATTTTATCATTACTTATTGTCAATTTCTATACAGCCATTTGGGTGTCAGAATATTGGCAAAAAACAGAAAAATTATGTCAACGGACTAGCAGTATTAAATATTGCATTATTACCCATGCATTGAAGATTAAGAAGAAAATTGTATTATTAACCAGGACTTGTTGCCATTCTTCAAAAGGAAAGACCAGAGAAGATTTTTTGTAAATTCTATTAATTTGGAACTTTAAAATAATTTAAAAAAGATATTATTTATATCATTTTTTATATTTATTTATTATTATTTATATTATCTCAGCAGATCCTTCTTATATGATAGATTGTTTTTGTTACAGTGATTATAAAACTGTCATCATCATATTTTTTTTTAATTTGATTTTTGTTAATAATACATTTAATAATTAGTATTCATTCTGTTGTATGCCAAACCTGTCATAAATTCAGAAATATTGTAAAGGAAGTCTTTCCTATTTTATCTTGATGAATAACAGAACATCCTTAGAAAGTTAAACCAAATATAAAGACATTCCTGGGCAATTCCTGTATCTGGGCAACTTTTACTCATGCTCTGTATATTTTCTATCAACACGTTCCTCTTCCCCTTAACTAGAATTTCTGCTAAACTTTGTCCCTGCTCGAGATGATTAACGAAACTTTACTGCTTCCCACTGACAACTTAACTACTCAACTCAAGTTACACCAATGGCCATCTGCAAGGAAATTCTTTCTCACACCGGATTCTGGGATACCAGACCACCGAACCTGTATTGCAAAATATACATGAAGGAAAAGTGGGGGCGAAAAGAAGGGGGGGCCATCTAGCTGGTCAAAACCTACACCAAAAAACTCGGAATATGACCATTAAATGACAAGCTAACTGGAATGAGTAACTTCTCCTCCAATCATCAATTTACTATGGGCGCCAAAAGGGACGCCAATTAAAGCAACCGTTTCTCCTGTACAGCAAAGTTTGAGTCGCCAACCCCAAGTTTGAACTGGGGGTTGAAGCCATCCAAGACGTGATTTTCGGTAGTGAGAAAAATAGTTCTTTTCTTTTTTTTTCCCTTTCTAATTTCCCTTCCTTCCACTTAAAGTAATGGCTTATTAACATTCATTTATTTTTATTACATTTTTTTAAACCAGTTAAAAATATTACTTTTATTAACTATGGTCAGACTGTCGGAAAATGGGTTAAAGCTATGGTTGCTTATCAAAAGGTTTAATTCTTGGTGTGAAAAGAAATTAGCAGTAAATTGAAGTTGCAATAAAAACGAAAGTAAATTTTACTATGACAATATATTTATCAGATTATTAGAACATAAAATTACTACTTACTATTTTTTGAAAGTCTTACTTTAAAACTTTTTTTTTTTATTTACATAAAAAGGATGTCAGTTAAAAGAAATTCTTTAACTTTATTTTATTATATTCCGAGCTTATGTAAGACTTATTTTCTACAATATGTGATCGGAATTTACTTATAAGGTTAATGTCATGTTTAAAATGAAATGTCAGTAAGAAAAAGCTCAAATGTTTAAATTTAATTTCCTATACAACAGATAGGCCTCTAATATGTAAACCTTGATTTTTTTGTTTATTATTTTTTTTCCTCATAATAAATTTTGATTTATATTACTTAATTTCTTGTGTCATTGCCACTTGTTCATGATCCTTCAGGTTATTGCTAATTACTAAATTTTTGTTAATCAGTGCAATGTTTTTTTCTTCTTTTAAATTACTGCAAGATCCGGCTTATTGCATGGTTTGTCCTTACATTATTTCAACTTGATTCTAAAAACTTAAATTTATTGCATAAAGTATTACTTTAAGTCAATCAAGACTGGATGTTGATTTGGTAAACAAAACTGGTCTTGCACCAGTACAAGTACGTAAACTTAATGGCCTACAATAATAAATCTCCAATTCTTAACTAATAAAATAGTCATATAATAATCATTAAAGTATCATCAATAATAGTCATATAATGGTCAATAGTAACTAATAAAATAATAATAGTCATAAATTAAAAAGGTCAACTAAGGGCAAAACCATCCAACACCTGCAATGTTTAGAAAGGTTAAATTTAAAGACTTGCCAATTAATCAACTTATCTAGTGCCAAACCCAAACCTTGAATAATAAATTGAATTAACATCATCAAGCATCTAACAATTAATTACTTTTATTCTAAGCAGATTAATCACAAAATTCTACATGAATTTTGTCCAGTACTATGGGCAAATAATGAATTTTTAAAGAACATTTAATTAATATTATCTCATAATTATTATTTTGGAACTCAATGCAGAATTACAGTAGGCCTATGTTGACAACAATTTGCAGCCCAATATATTGCCTATGCTGTCACATTTTCAAGGGGCCATTTACCAACTTCGATAATGAAAGATCTCACATGGGATGGTTCTCTATAGAATATTGCTGTGGCACAAAAACAACTGAGAATTAAATGTGTAATGTGACGAGATAAGTGCAATAACATTATATCACAGGTATTTTAAACATTGCACAATAGACACTAAGTATAAGGACATACAAGTCCTTAGTTTCAATTATTGTTAGAAATAAACACACTGGCTAATTGTATTACTTGAGATCAGAAGTAGCAACTTCTTCTATTGTTTCATTCGAACTAAACAATGCTAGTTGATTGACCATATGTGTCGCTTGCTCAAGGAAGGAAATAGCTTTCTTCACAGCAGTCTGGAAAAACAGATCTTCCAATTACATCAAGGGAGAAAAAAATTCAAAGAAAATTTTATTTTATACAAAAAAAGAGAGAAACTTTATTAACAATAGCAGTAAGATCACTTCACATAATAATGTTCTGCTTTAATTCAGGCATCCGTTCACACCACATTTCATACTAGCGTAGAAACCTTGTGTCATACTTAGATGGTGAAGCCTCATATCAGTTTTACACCCTTTCTTCTACTGACATGAAGCCTGAACGGATGCCTACCTGGCTGACCCTCAGTCTTTAAATTGCAGCTCAAACTACAATGGTACTTCAAGTTTATCGCTTACATGGTCAGTTTCATAGGCATAGGCAGAAAGTTCACAGTGGGGGCGTTACAGAGCTACAACTCATATATTCCTATGTTAAATATACAAAATTTCATTGCAATGGGGTTACAACACGGGGCCAGTGAGACCTCATAGGCGATAGGATTTGAACCCTCATGGCCTGTAAGACAGGTGCCTTCTGATAATCCAAGGTATGTGCCCTTTGAGAGGACCCAGTCCGCCCCTACTCACAACCCCAAAACCACCTCCTGGCTATGCCTATAGTCAGTTGGCATGAAGCGCAAGGTGAACGGAGGCTTGAACAAAAGGAAAAAATAATGTAAAAAGAGCAATATGAGTTATTTCCTGTGACATTTTCATTGTCATATTTCCAGTAGTAAGCTGTTAAAATTGGAATAACTGGTTCATTAAGTTAACAAAATTTTTACGACAGGTTTGCCATGAATAGTATCGGCCCGTTCAGAGTATAAAAAAAAGTTCATCGCCTTTCAAACGTATCTTAACAACCGATTTATGTGAACTGGCTTCAGATCAACACTGCTTATTAACATCAAAGAAGTCTCTTGATATATAAGTAGATAATTTAGAAATATAATCTGAATAATTTTTGTTTATCCAATTTAATGTGTAAATTTCATTTTACCATAGAGGGAGGCTCTTGGCTGACTTCGAACCCGGGTAACCTGGCACGGATTGCTTTTTGGCACCTCCCCACCCCCACCTCAAGAGAAAACTGGAGAGTTTCACAGATGCACAGTGAGCCATGTATCTTATAAAAGTGGCCAAAAGTCTGAAAGAATTTCTCTAAAGATGACTAAAAATTTCTCTAAACTTGTCTCTTTTTAAAGAGATTTTTTACTATTGGGTCCATTAAAAAAAATTTAACTTGACTTCAGTTTGGCGCTCTCATTCAAACAGGGTTCGGGACGGCAGCTCCTGCATATCGTACTTCTAACTTCCAAAAATGTGCATCAGTAAAATTATGTAGGATGCTATGATATAATAATAAAACCAAAATAAAAAATTAGACCATTTATTAATTAATATTTTGTAAAATAATAGTTGAAATATTAACAGCTTTCAATTTTAATGAATAAATTTTATCACTTACCCCCCCCCCACCTAATGACATAGGAAAATGGAAGATAGTGGCATAGGAAAATAGACATTGAAAGCTCCAGACTCCCTACAATGGGTATCGAAACACATTTTCTCTAATGCTGCATTAGATGATCTTTAAACAGAGTGTCTACTGAAAATAAGAAGAACAATTCCTTGACCTTTTGTTGACTTGTACATTCTTCGACTTTACAAAAAAAAGTTTCTTGATTTTTTTCTCTTATAACAGATAAAATAGCTATATAAAAAATAGCTGAAAGTCCGTAAATATTGCCAAAATGTGATGAAAAATAGCTAAAATCACTAAAATTGCTAAGTTCTGATAAAAATAGCTGAAAATAATTAAACCAGTAAAAAAATCATTAAAATATAGTGTGAAAATTACAATTCAATGTACGGTTAAAATTGAAAAAATTTGGCATAACCACATAGGCATTCACAAAAAGTTCATAATGGGGGATTATAGGATCAATGGGAGGGTTACTGTACTACAACTCATATATTCCTATGTTAAATATATAAAATTTCATTGCAATGGGAGGTTACAGCCCCCATGAACTCCCCTAACAAACCGTGACCTATTGCAATGATTTAATATTATACCTACCTATACTATATATAAAGTATTTGAAGCTGCTTCATCGTTCTTTTAGAAGTTCTTCATGGAAGTGTTGCAGCGAGTGAAAAGATGACAGAACGTTTCAATATGGATTTTTTTTGTTTAATTGCTGTTGTAAGAAAAGAGGAATGTTGTTGGATTGATTGATTGTTTGGCTTTTTTATGGCGCAAGAGCATCTGGGCTATACTGTGCCAAACACGGTAAAATCAAAGACTGTAGTAAAAACCTATAACATCGATTTAATTACCTTTTCTTGACTTCCGTGACCTTTTACTCATTTCTTAACATTTCCTTGACTTCTGTGACTTTCATGACCTAGTTAACACCCTGTTAAAGCTACTTAACCTTCCCCCCATAATTTTTAACATGCTAGGCCCTCCTACCCTCTCAAAAAATCACAATTAAAACATAAAACCTATACCTCCTCTCCGTCCCAAACATAGTATCAATTACAATCCTTTACAAAAATAAAAACATTTAAACATTCGCTCATCGTGTTGCTACAACTTACAAACCACCACCGGCATGAACGAACGCTACGACACTACAACTACCCCACACACTTTTTATGCTCCACAAACCTTTCCCTCCGTTTTAAGAGTATAGCACCAGTTTTGGCGACAAAACAGGGGATACATCCGTTACCAGCAATTTTATTATTATTTTTATTGCACAATTATCAACAGCACATGTAAAATTAAGAATAAAATTCACCTGGTATTCTAAACTTATGGAAGGATGTTCACAATCTTCTATGAAATCAAAAAGACGTACACTTTCATCAAATAGATCAGACAATGTCTGAGGATTTGGAACGTCTGCTGGCAAGTCCACTTTTTGAACATCCATCATGGAAAACTAATAATTACAAATTCAATTATTATTGCATGACTGATTCAATTACTGTAGAATCTGTCTATCTCAAATCTCGAAAAAATAAGAAAAAAGTTCTAGATAGGCTAATATGTAAATACAGAAGTTTCTATATGCATACAGTTGGATAAATTTTGAGATGCGCAGGCTCTACTGTGTCTACTAATTCAATTATTAGTGGGTTATTGGTTCAATTATTAATATATTACTAATTTAGCCACACATTACTATGTTACTGGTTCAGTTATTCCAGAAACTTTTACCTGTTCATCGAATTTTGACAATCAAGAAATAATGTAAACAAACTCTAAATTAACGCTGTTGCCAAACCATCTTAGAGAAAAAGGAGCCAAATCTGAAAAAAAAAAAGAAAAGAAAAGTGAGAAATAACTGTGTATAGTTTTCCTCAAAAACTCCAACACCCATCACTTTTTTGTTATCAAACCAATCGGTATCTCATAGATTAGACTGCCAGATAAAGGCAGATATTTTCTAGTTGATCACTGCAGCGGACATCGGATAGAAGATTGTACCACCACCGCAAATTTACATCAAACCAAGGCCAGTTGGCCTTGATCAAATCGAGTTGTATATCACTACCTTTCTCATGAAGTTGCTCAAAAAATGGTGATTAAAACTTCTCCGCACAAATAAAATTTTAAATATAATTTAACAGTAAAGTATTCGCCAATATAAGTGAATGTATGTAAAAGGCCGTCGCCTGAGGCTACTCTAATTTTGCTGAAGATGTTGCACAGGTACCTGAAAATCTAGAAAATGACCTACATATTGAATTCCTTTCCATTGGTCACTCACCTTACTGGGGCCCCATTGTCCTTGAACTTTATTCAAAACACAGAAAATTCTTCACCTCTTCCACATTTTCTTCAGTGAACATGAACTGAAACTGTTCCTCAATTGTTATTTATCTGCCTTCCGCACTTCCACTTCACTAACGAAAGAGTTTTGTTTGTTTTTTGCGACCAACTGTCCCATAATCTACCGCACATTGACAACATCAGCAACTTTAAATCTTCTATCACGGTATTTGTTATTAGGAAATGGCAGTTGCCTGCAACTCAATTTTCTGATGATTTCCGTTTAATATCAAATGCGTTTCGTATACTTTTCGTATAATTTAAAATATATATTTTTGAATACATTTGCAATAGACGACTCCTGTTTATAAAGATGCTCATTCCAGTGTCCACTTAGTTTTTCAATATTCTGCTTTTCAATCTGGTTGGTTTATTATTAAAAACAAAAAATTGTTTACATTTTTAGTTTATTAAATTATTAATTTAAAGTGATGATTCATACGGCGTGATATTTTTGAAAAATTAAAAATTTGTTTGGACAACCTTTTTATTTAATAAACATGTTTTTTGCTTGCGAAATTATGAATTTGTAAGGAGATTTAGAAATGATCATGTTTTCCCCTGGCCTTTTATTTTTATGTTCCAAGTACAGACGAACTTGTGACAAATTTATAAATAAAAATTTCCTGAATTTTTGTTTTTGTTTTGAAGATAAGATAAATATATACTAAGTAAAAAAAAAATTTATGAGAACTAAGTGTGTGTTATTAAAAATCGTACGACAGTGGACTCCAGATTCCAGACTGGCGTCACTGCATAACAATCTCACCGTTTGCTTGCCAGTGGCGCCAACTTCATTCCTGCTTGTGATGCCATGATGGATTAGTCCGGAAGTTTTAGAAATGTATTGAAAAAACTTAAGTATGTTTGTTGAAGTTTTCGTAAAAAAATATGTTGGCACTAGTACAGAAAATATCCCGCAGTGCTTTTTAGTGGGAAGTGTTTCCAATACACTTGGCAACTTTGTCCTGGCTTGCCGCCATGTTGCTTACGTCTCAATACAGGCTCCGCCCCTTTCCTTCCTCCATCCTACACCCAGCCCTCGCCTCTTCCCTCTCCCCTTCTAACCTCTCTTCTTTACTCTTACCCCCTCTAACCTCTCTCTCTGTTGTTCACACCTACCCCTCTAACCTCTTTCGTTCACCCCTACCTCTCTAACCTCTTCCTTATGTTCTTTCTCCTCACCACCTCCCAACCTGTTTTCTTGGCAGTCTCTTCCTAATCCCTTTCTCCTGTTCCCTTTCCACTTCCAACCTCCACCCCCTTCACCTCTTAACCTTTCCCGCTGTTGGCTTTCCTCTCTTTTCCTCCATCCATTCCCCTCCTCCTTTTTTTCTCGGTGCAGCGAACAAAATAAAAACGGCATACTAACTTTTATTCCTTTTATCTGTCAGATAACTTCACCTCTTTAACTACACAGTCATCCACGTTAGGCCTAGCGCACCTTGCAAACCGGGCCCTTCTACTCCAAACCAAATAAACCTTCTCACACAAACCAATCCCAGTGTTTTACACATTTTAACTCAATGCCCCTATTATAGACTTGCCCGCACTCTTACTTTTAACTCTTCATCACTGTCTGACATTTTAAATGACCATGCTGACCATACGCACGTTTTTAAATTTTTAAAAAGTACTGGTTTTTACTACAGTCTTTGATTTTACCATGTTTGGCGCAGTATAGCCCAGATGCTCTTGCGCCATAAAAAAGCCAAACAATCAATCCAACAACATTCCTCTTCCCTTTCAACCGCAATTGAACAAAAAAATCCACATTGACACGTTCCGGCATCTTTCCAATCGCTGCAACACTTCCATGAAGAACTTCTAAAAGAACGATGAAGCAGCTTCAAAACGTCTTACCACCGCCACAGAGAAACACTGTATGCTGCTCCACCCTGTGTGACATCACGTCTGTTAAAATCTCTGACGTCAAAACCCGGCCTACAGCGACTTTCCTTCACATTTCTAGGGGAAAATTGATCTTGTGGGACAGTATCTGTACTGCCACCAAAAGCAGATACTAACCTTTATTCCTTTGGCAGGAATATTGTTTTATTGCACTTAGAAATAACGGAAATAATTTTCCCTCTTTTACTACATCATCCACGTTAGGCCTAGCACAAATTCTCATTTTCTCCTTTTAAACCAGCCACGCTATTAAGCATTCATCCAAAACCCACTCCATCATACTTTTTTTTTCCTTTCTATTCGCTGCACCAAAAAAAACCCCACCTCTCAAACGGTCACACATAATTCCAATTGCTACGACCAAAAAATACAGTCCAAAAAAGGACGAAGCATTTTATGACATCAGTTGGGACATTCCATTGTGTGATGTCACAAGCCTGCCAACAACGACTTTTCCACTCTTTTCTAGAGGAAAAAAGGGTACTTCCTTATTATAGCAGCCCCTGTGCCAAGATAGTGATGAATCGTCAAGATGGTGGTGAAATCTCGCCAAAATCGGGCGTCTTCTGTCATTTACATGGTGTGAAATTTATGCTGCAGTTGAATTCCCATTGTTTATTTTAGAATAATTCTTGTTTTTGTGTGAATATGCGATTAATTATCCTTAATTTACCGAATAAAGAGGTGTATGCCTTATCATTTTTTCAAGAAATAAGTCTTTTACCTATGAAACAAGTATGCGAAAATGGGTATAACATGTTCATTATTTTACTGATTCATGCAGCGCACATCGGTTGTGATCTGAATGATCGCGAGGGGGCGGGGGTCTCCCCCAGTTCGGTTCCTGTGATTCAGGTAAGTGTACTAATTGCGTGAAAAATACTAATTGCAATATAATATTGATTCAGGCTGCGCACATTGAATGTGATCTGAACGGGAAATGAGTCACTACGTTCTAATTGTACTAATTACGTGAAAAATACTAATTGCATGAAGAATACTTAATTATTACACAATATACTCACATACAGCTTGGTGATGTAATAGGTGTATGTTGGCGATTTTGGCATAAATGATCTCGGGGTGGGGAGGCGTTATAATAACGAAGTACTGAAAAGAGCACTGTAGGACATGTTCTCTACTTCCACCAAAATGTTTGTGGAGTATGTGAAAACAAATGGGTACTTTTCCGTTAGTACCATGCCACTTAGAAGTTTCATCGTCGTGGTTGCTGTATTTAATTATAACTTTACAATGTCTTTGTCAAAAAACCCTTCCGCTAATTCATGTATGTGCTGATTAATTTTTAAATAAAGAATTCAATTTTGCTTTTATTTCTATATTGCTTTACGGCTTATACAATCCTAAAAACCCTTCCACTAATTCACGTATATACTGATTAATTCTTAAATAAAAAAAAATGGCAGAAGAACAAAAATGATTCAAGGGGATGTTACGAGGACAACCTGCTTTGAGGGTGTGGCCTACAACGATGACGGCATCATCGGTAATTCAACTACTTAGCTATAACTTCAAGTCTTCCTCCACTTACACTTTACTAATGAAGGAAACAGAAATTTTCTAACAGGTACCCGTTTTTAAAAAATAACTTTCTTCTCTCCTCCACCCAAAATACACTACCTACGAGGGGAATAACACTCATGCACGCTTCATTCAACTACTCAGGCATAACTTCAAGTCTTCCTCCACTTACCCGTCACTAATACATGAAACAGAAATTTTTTAACAGGTATACTTTAAAAAAAAAAGAACCTCCTTCCTCCCTCCACCCAAAACATACTACCTATGAGATAAATGACGCGCATTCTCATTCCTACCATGTCCAAAAATTCTCCGGCCAGTTTTAACAGTATAGGAGGAGTTTTGGCGACTCGAGTTGGCTCTTGGCATGGTGAGATCGTTCTGCAGTGTCCCTCTCAAGATTTTACGAACTTGTAGGAACCAAAAAAAAAAAAAAAAGTCCATAAATGAGAATTATTATTGAGGTGATGTTTAGAACATGTATCCATCTGAAAAATTTTCTACTATGGTCGCCACTCCAATAAACTTGCCAATGCGTTATAATGGAAAGTTGGAGTTTTTCTAGGATTGGGCTTCTTTGGAGTTTTTGAAATTACTTGAAAAGTGTGCAACTTTTTTTTTTTTCTTCCTTTTTCTTGCCGTCCAGGGCTTGGTACAGATAAATCCCATCCTTTATCGGCAAAACTTGTACTGTACTCTTAAAACGGACTAGAAATTTTTTCGAACGTAGACAATATGTTCAGTAGTTGTATTGTGGTGTCGTAGTGTCTGTTCGGCGATTTTGTCATTGTCTGAGTTTTCTGGCTGTAGTCTTTTTTGAGTTGCAACGATAATATGAGCAAATGTTTGAATTCGTTTTTTTTCACTGATTGCAATTGAAAGTTCGTCAGTTTGTGATAGGTCATGTCTAATTAAGTAACCGAAAAGGTATAGAGCACCATTACATAATCCATCAGGGGCCAGGGAGGGCCTCGGCAGCTCTGTAGTTATTGTTTCTAATCAAAAACAATAAAAAAAAACCCTGATAAATGCCTCAATATCATTATGTATAAGTAACCTAAAGGGTACAAGGTACTGCTACACAATGCATCAAGGGAGAAGGGGGCCTCGGCAGCTCTGTGGTTATTGTTTTTTTTTAATTTATTAAACGTAGATTTAATATAAATAATGTAATGTATAAGCATTGTGAACAATTAGCCCATGAGGAGACCATGAAAAAAGTTGACATAGCGACTTGACTAGCCCCAGCCACCCAAACAGGAATCAATTGTATAAATAATATAATTATCAAAAAGACAGTTAAAAAAAATTAAAAGTAAAAAAAAAAAGGAAAGAAACAGAGCAAAATAACTCTCCTCCATTAAGTATAAATATACATTAAATATACCACATTTCTATAGACGTATACAGCAAAACTTCGATAAGTCAAAACCAAACTATGTACAGCTTGTGTTTAGGAAACGTCGAGAAATTATCTATAAGCTATCAGAAAGTGATAAAATCCATTCTGTCTCATGAATGAACATGAAATATAGAGAACAGTTTATTAATGGCTAATTATTTAGAGGTCTTGTTTTAATTTCTCTCTTTTCAGGAAAAACCAACTCTTTCAGTCAGAAGAATGACTATGATTGAAGGAGTTGGTGATGAAGTGACGGTCGTCGCAGCATTGCTAATGTTTATCTTCGTTGTCATAGCAACATTTTTGTATCAGAACTTCTCACTCGAAGATTTTTTGGATGCCACCTGGGATTCGTTCCCCTTTTGGAGACAGGTCAGTTTTTTTTATTTATCTCATAAATAACAGTACATGTTACCATTTCAAATTCTTGTTTTGATGAAAACGTGGTGGCCACTACTGTTCGGTGCCAAAAACGTATTGAAACAAAAATTGGTAGACATGAAAATGAGTGGAATAGCTGTCTTAAAGTAAGTGTTGGGTAGGGGCTTGAAGATGTAAGGTTGTGGAATAGACTAAAATGTATCTGCAGCGGAAAGGTGTTTACCTAGTGTGTTGTTAATCCAGGGTTCGAAATTAGTAGGTGCACTGTGCATATGAAATTTTATCTGTGCACATAAATTTTTAATTTAAATGCACACAGTGCACCTAACTATTCAAAACTATGGTAACTTATTATTCAAAAAATATTAGCGTTAAAAGTTAATATCACAGGCATTACCTGTGCCACCACAGGGCTCTGTGTGTATATATATATATCCGTGTAACCTGGTAAAGTTGCTGTTGTGTTTGTAGATCATATATATTATGGTTCAAAGATCACCAGACATCCATATACCTTGTGTTTCAGATTAATTCAATGAGCATTTTTAGAGCAAGAAACTACGAAAAAAACAAGATAGAACATATGGGGAAATGTGAATAGATGTTTTAAATATGACAAAATATGAGAATTCATTTTAAATACTTCCCATATTAATCTAAATTCTTACTTACTGAAAAATTTGCTTTATGAAAATAATCATCCAACCTATTTGTTATACACAATTGTAATTATAGTAGTTTTTCTCATTGTAATTAGTTTTATTGTTTTGATATTTCAGGTTCCTAATACAGGTGGAGCATCAATTGGTACAGCTGCTGAGACACATGGGAATCAGAACATCGTAAACGATCACGCCAATGGAAACGTCCCTGAAGCAATACCTGTTTCTCCACTGGATCTTTCTTCTGGTATTCCGCCTAACACAACCAACAGTGAAAACAACAGGGTACAGGAAAGTGATCCAGGTCTACCTGCTGTTGAAATGACCCCTAACACTGATACATCTAATGATGTCGACGACCCATCAGCTCCACAAGCAGATAGAACAAGTGAAACAGAACCAAATCAAACCACCGATGAACTGAATGGAGAAAATATAGGGCCATTGCCTCCAAACACGATAAGAGTACGCTTAAAGTTTATGAATGACACGGAAAGAATTGTTACTACCCAATTATCAGATACAGTTGGGTTTTTTAAAAGGTAACAAGTAAAACTGAACTGTCATTGATTCTGTTTTTCCAAAGTATTTCCCAGAAGCCTTTTTTTTTTTCATTCCCCGATTGCTTTATGGTAATTTCTGGACGGATTTAATGCATTTGGGAACCCTGGGCTCGAATCATAGTTTAGGATCTTTTACACTAACTCTTAAATGTCCAAACTTACTGTAATAAGAAAAATAAAATACATCGTAAACACATACAGATTTCGGCAATTTGGGGCCCTTGTTTGGGCTTATCTTAAATAGGTAATATATACACCATTTTAGAATGCACAGTTTATAAATGATCAAAATACATAATTATCAAAAGTTGAGGAAAGGTCATAGGTTGCCTACCCTTGACGGATATTGAGAGACAACAGTTTAAAATTCAGTTCTGAAGCTATTCTTCCACATGCACTTCAGGAAACTGTAGCTCAGTTTCCACATCTGCCTGTTGGACATGAATCACTTACGACAAACCAGAACTAACTCAAAGTGATAACATAGGTGATTCCTGCTTTAGTTGCAAATGTAGTAACCCTCCTTATTGTAGGAAGATGCATTCAAAAATATATTTTGACTTCTTTAGCAGCCCTACTGTTGCATAGAGGTAATTCATTTGTCTGCTATGTTATTGACTTAGTTCGATTCCAGTGATATGGCTCACCATAGTCCAGGGGTCGAAATTAACATTTTAAATCAAGTGCACTAAATACTAATGAGGTGTACAAGTAACTAACAGAATAGAAAGTAAACCTCAACATTAAAATTTTAAGCAAAATGTATATGTAGCAACTATATTTAAGCATGTAAACTACAACAAAATGCAACTTTTCAAAATAATTGAACATTCATTTGTAATAAAAAAAAATTCAAAGCAAATGCAGATACATTGAGAAAATTATATAAAATTATTCCGTAGTTCACTATTCTTGAAACATAAGCATAAGTAGCCATAGTTTGGAATAGTTAGGTGCACTATGTGCACCCAAATTAAAAATTTACATGCATGGATAAAATTTCATGTGCACAGTGCACCCACTAATTTCGAACCCTGCCGTAGTCCGAGGGTTGGTTCCCTACGCTGCAAGAAGGATTCCTCAGAAAACTAAGTCCCAGTGCAGAATAATCCTTGTCCTTGCGCCATAAAACTCACACAAACAATGGTACCACAAAATACATGCCAATTTTTTTGCCCACCATAGTCTAGGGTTTAGTTCCTTACACCTCAATTACATTGGGCGAGTTTATTTTGTTCACTCAAATTTACTCACTGCTGCTAAACTCGCTCAGTATAATAAAGTTGTCTAGCTAACTAGCCGTTTGCGCAACTGGTGCTAGTGAAGTTGAGTAGTGGGCAACCTTTCTTGCTACTCGCCTGGGTTTTCTTGAATTTGATTGGCTGAAACAATGCCTGGAAAGAGGTAGGCGGAGTTGAAAGCCAGTTTAGAAAAGTTGCTGTTAGTAATCATCTACTTAGCACCTTTGCTGCACACATTTATGAGCGAGTTTTACAAGCTGTATGTAATCACGACTTGCTGAGCGAATTGCAACTCGCTCACACGATGACTAGATTACAAGCCAGTGAGTAAACTCACCCAATGTAATTGAGGCTTTAGACAACTGAGGTTTGGATTCTTCAGAAAACCGATACAGCATGACCTTGCGCCATAAAATACACACTGGCCTATTCGTATACAGGTAGTTCTTGCGTTACGAATTTTTGGGTTTGCAGATTTTTTTAAGTGGTGTGTCGAAAACTCTATTTGGCTGACTCTGAGAGCTATCTCAAATGTCCAGTTATTTTAAATGGAAATATTGCAAATGAAACTCTTGTTTGTTCTTTCACTTTTAAAGACCTAGACAAATCATTTCAGCACATCAAAAACGAAATTGAAATTCATGAGTAACAAGGTTCCAACTTTGAAAGAACCAGAAAAGTTGCTAAGGGTTTAAAAATGTTTTCGTTTGTTATTTGGAAATTTATAAAGAAAAGACGTAAGCAAACCACTGTTACTGCTTTTCTACAGAAGTAATCACAGTAGTGTGACTATTTATGCCTCTTGTGAGCAAAAAATAATGTGATCTGAACAAGTGTTGAACTATTGAGGGCAAAACGTTTAACAAATGTATCACACTTAGACATCAAGGGAGCATTCGATTAAACAAATTCTGTATTTGTCATTTTTTTTGCTATATTTCAAGTATATTGCATGTAAATCATTACTTATGCTCTTGATATTGTTTTATTGTATTCTTTATTTTGCACTAGTAAGATTTCCAGTGGCAAAAAAACGAGTTGTCAGGAATGTAAAATATATTGCATTGCATCTATGGCAAATAAGTTTTCATTTTTGTGAATGAATTGATTCATGTAGACGAGAACTATTTGTATTGGAAGTGATGGTGTCCAATTTAAAGCATTCACTATGTGCATAAACAGAGTTTCCATACACCTGGCAAACCTGCAATTGCCATGGAATTTGAAATCTTCCTGTCCTTATATCAGGGAAAAGCAAGTTTTTTTGGTCAAACCTACAGAAGTTCAGGAAAAAAATTTCTTAACTTCTGTTTCGAATAACTAAATCTAACATGAATGTGAAGCCATTTTCCCCACAACCAAAGTTTAGTTGACAGTTGCTTGTGCTTGCTGGGGAAAAAACCTGGAAAAGTTGGGGGAAAACCAGGAAAAGTTGGGGATTTTTTTTCTCTAATATGAGTGGGAACCTCGATGAAGTTATCCTTGTGAAGGGTAATGCTATCTTATATCCTAATGGTGTAATTTAGCAAATTTTTTAAAATTTAAATCACACATCGAGAGGTTAAAGTTATATTTTAAGGTTTTGGGCATCGGTCCTCAAAAAATGAGCCCAAACTCATCTCTACCTTTCAGTGGTAATGTCTTTACTTAGCGCACAATTATCCTAGGTTCAACTCTCAACTGTGTAAAAAAGGACGCTTACTGATTAACTGTTCACTGTAGTCCAGGGGTTGTTTCCTTAGAAAACTGTAGGTTCCAATGCAACATGACCCTTGCACCATAAAGCCCAAGTGAACAAGACTCAACATGTCCAGTTTCCGCTTAACTTGCAAATGAAGTAACCTTCTTTATTATAGTTAAGATTTCCAGAAACAGCTTTTAATTTCTTTAGTGGTCCTACACTGTGGCATACTGGTGATGTATTCAGCTACCATGCTGTACAGAGAAAGCATTGTTCCTGTTCTCGTTTGTCTAGTGGTCCAAGACTCAACGGAGGTACCCTGGTTCGAATCCAGGTTGGGGACGGGTTCTCGTTTTCTCCTAAACGAAAAAGCACTCGTTTGAGCTTATTTATACGTGGGTGTTGAAAATTATTGCATAACCTCAATAAAGTTTTCAGTTTAAAATGTAGAGGATACAATGTAGGTGATTTGGTTTATGCTCAAATATTTAAATTTTAGATTATGTTATAATTAAGTATAATTTTGTGGGTCTTTCTTTACAGAACTCATTTCGCAGCAGATCTTGCAGCGAACAAGAATGTGCGTTTGATCTTCAATGGCCAAGTATTGCAGGATAACGTAACGCTGAGTAGTTGCAGGATTGAAGACAGGACTGTTTTACACGTGCTTATCACACAACCCCAGGTTTTGGATTATTCCACAACTGCACATTCAGATCTAGACATCAGTAGCCTTATGTGGCCACTGTTTTCGATACTGCTGGGTGTTGGCTGGGTTATGTATATACGTTATCCTGAATTTTTTAGCATGACGTCCGTTGTTATATTAGTTGCATTTTCAGGATCATTCCTTGTTGTATATGTTCACTCCCAAGTGCAAGTTCGTTAATCCGAATGTATTGATTACATATTTAGCGTTTTTTCTGGAATAAAATTTTTACTGAATTAAAAACTTTTTAATGGGTGTATTGGTAAAGTTTAACCCTTCACTGCTCATGCTATTTTCTACACTTTTGAGTGTTTCGTACATTAAACCAAAGTTCTTATATGCATTTTGTGTCACTTTAAAGCTATCATTTCCAAATTCGGGTATACATTTGCGTAGACCCTGTTTAGCAAGAAGTCAATAAATTCGATTACAGCAATAAATTTGTTTTCATGGTAACATGAACTAACATACATATGCACTAACTACATGGTAACTTGTGGCAAAACAAAATTGAAATAAGTTAATATGGGGGGTCCCCCCCCCCCTAGAGCTGGTCCCCTGCAGTAGAGATGGGATAGGTTCAGCCTGAGCCCCAAACAGAATTGTGCTCTATATTTCATATCGTTTTCAGGCACAGGCTCATTGGACGGATACAACTAAAGCCGAGAACTGACTTTTCGGTATCAAAATTCTTCAAGGAATAAAATTACATGATTCGTTTTCGAGGATCGTAGAGATACATGTGTATATGAAAATCCGAAGGAATTAAAATTTAGATCATGCATCGAGAGGTTAAAGTTATATTTTAAGATTTTGGGCTCGGGCCTCAAAAAATGAGCCCAAACTCATCTCTACCTTTCAGTGGTACTGTCTTCACCTAGCGCACGATTATCCTAGGTTCAACTCTCAACTGTGTAAAAAAGAACACTTACTGATTAACTGTTCACTGTAGTCCAGGGGTTGTCCAGTTTCCGCTTAACTTGCAAATGAAGAAACCTTCTTTATTGTAGTTAAGATTTCCAGAAACATCTTTTAATTTCTTTAGCAGTCCTACACTGTGGCATACTGGTGATGTATTCAGCTACCGTGCTGCTAACCTGGGTTCGACTCTAATTATACCATGGACTGCACACCATTTTTTGTTTTGTTTTTGTCTATAGGCTGGGATATGGTTCCTTAAGTAACAGAAGTTTTGAATCAATATGACTTTAGCTTCGAGATCGTTTTATCACAAGTGATTCTTGCATATTAGAAGTTACCATGAAATCGAGTTTATCACTATAATCTAATTTGCCACCAATTGAAAACTGCCATTAACTATCCAAACTAAAACATAAGAGTTTGATTATGTCACATGAACTTCTCAATATGTATTCTTGTTCGACATGTGCATGCTACAGTTGCACTAGTCGTCTAATGCTTTTTTTGTTGTTACTACTATTTTTGGTAAGTTGCCTTGTGCTTCCTAAATTAAAATTGTTAAATCTGTTTGGAATAAAGACTTTTTTCTTTTCTATCCACATTTCTGCTAACTTGAAAGGTTTGGCCATACGATGTACATATTTTGACTGAATTGTAAAGGTGAATGACATATTGCATGATTTTTTGCAAAATTTATGAACAAACTGCAAGATATATATTTAATATTTTTTATCAGGGGGATAGGGGGAGAACGCCTTGTACATACGTTTTTGCAGTAAAAAAAAATTTGCATGTGGAATTAAATATTTTTAGCAGTAGCTAAATCGGCCAACCATTTTGTACAAAATTTCTGAATGAATTGCAAGGTACGATATAAACCTTTGCACTCCACAGGCTCCGCTGGAGCGACATTCAGTATATGGCTTTGAATTCCTTTGGCTAAATAGCCTGGAGTGCAAAGGGTTAATTTTATTTCTCAAGGGAGGGGAGGGGGGGCACCTAAAAAAAATTACATGCGAAATAAAACATTTTTAGCAATAGCTAAATTTGCCACTTACAAACATTTAAAATATAACGAAGAAGCAGAATATAGTGTCTTAAAGTATGTGGACATTAACTAATTTAAGATAAAAACTGCAAAAAACAGTTGTACAAAGGCACAATTTTATATACATCAAATAACATGTCATTAGAATAAGTATACAAAAAAAAAATAATTATTGTATAAGTATACAAGACTTTAACACCAAATCTTGTGGAAAAAATAACTTCAACAAAGAAATTACAAAACTGATGTGTCACAAAAGTATACGGACATGAACATTCTATTGAAGTTCAGGTCTTCATATTTGTATGGTTGCACAAATGCTGCAATTTGTTTAGAATACTTGATCAGGCATACTTTTAATTAAATTTTGAAAATATATGGGACTAAGGGAGAACCAACTGCGTTCGATTTGCTGTTTTAGTCTGTCAACAGTTACAAACTGATGACCATACTTACATACACATCACTTGATAATTGCCCCATACATTTTCCACAGGATTTAGGTCAAAGTTTATTGCAGGTCTGTCCAGGACACATACTTGGTTAGCTGTAAACCATGTACGAGTAGACCTGGATCTATGTATTGGAGTATTATGTTAAAATACCCAATTACCTCTTTTAATTGCTTCTGAAATTCGCAGCAAAGCACTTTCAAGAAAGTGCTGATAGTCCTCTGAAGTTTCCCGATCCTATAGAAAAGCAATATCATATCGTTGAAACAAAATGCACTATAACAAAGTCTTGTTGTTGGCTGTAAAAAGTGTGAGGCTGGTGTCTTAAATCATGCCCAGTCGTTGGGATCGCCAAGGTTGAATTTTTTTCATCACTAAATGTAACATTGACCCATTCGTCCTTCCAATGCATATGTGCTTTAGCCCACAACAGCTGAGCATGATATGATATTGCTTTAATAAAGGTTTACGAGAAATGCTGTGAAACACGTCATTCACTCGACTTTAAGCGATGGTGAATAGTGTCTTTTGACACTGAGCTTTCTAAGCAATAAGAAATTTGGCATGTAGTTCTTGGCTTGATGCTAAACGTAAAAGTGACCTATCCTTTTAAGCCATGGTCACTCTAGGTCGTGCAGAGAAGTTTTACAGCTGCATTATCAACTTTTGATAATATTTGGTAAATACTAGCTCTGTTGAGTATCATTTTCTTTACGATATTTATAATTGCTCACTCTTTTGATTCCCATATTTTAGCTACATCGACCACCATAAATTGCACATTCCTTGGCATTATGATGCTTGAACGTGGGAGTACTTCTCCGCTATCTCTTACAACACCTTAACGATTGTTAGATAATAGGCGTAACTTGGGGTTTAAATATAGCATAAACTGGGGGGGTGGGGTAAAAAACCCCAAAATTGTATGAGAAAAGTATGATTTTGTCTTGTTTCTAAAAAACTGAGGGGGGGGGGCAAATGCCCCCTTGCCCCTGCCAAATTACACCTGTATGTCAAATAGTTGGAACTAAAAATATGTAAATTTTTTACTTCCGTGCCTTTAAACCAATTTTACGTTACTGTTCACATACTTTTGAGACACCTAGATTTCATAAATTTATTTTTATTAATTTTTGTATAAAGAGAAGTTTAAATGTCATTTACGTATATGAATCTATATCATACTTATTCATGCAATCTTTCAATTTAATGCATGTATTTTTTTTTTTTTACATTTATCCCACAAAAATATTGTCCATATACTTTTGAGATAGACTTTATATACACACACTTTCCCTCTACTGACCACAGTACTTAGTTTTACATCCAACTTGGTATTGCTGTAGTTTTTCATAGCTTCCTGGTATATGCTATTGTTTTAATAATTTAATTGAATAATGTATTTTAGATTTGGAAAACCATCTGATTTTACTTCCTACTTAACGTAGCCTATATTTATCAGTTAGATATATATTTATCAGGAATATAGTACCCCCATTCAATTCTAAGTAGGGTTCACTGCACTATTCCACTTGTCCTTAAAAATTTTAAGGTTTTCAAAATTTATAATCATATACTCAAGCATACATAAATTTATTCAGAAATTATGATTTTGATTAATTTTGTGGCATAAAAAAGAAATAGATTTTAACATCAAGTCCAAAGTGGAAGAGGGGGGGGAGATCGATAAACCATTTTATCATAAAAAGCAGTAATTAGGGAAACTATGCAGAATTAGGATACACAGAAACATCCGTGTGTGTATATACATACAGGGTGTTTCAGAATAACGTTCAGAAAATTTGAGGGTTTGTAAAGGACGTTAAATAAACAATATTGGTGGAACTCGCACCGTGCGCAAAGCAACCAGTTTGTCTGTACAGCGAATTTACGTCTATCTTCTTTGCTGTGTATGCAATTATACGAATTAAATAAAATTTTTGTTTAAAAATAAAAATAATTGACCTAATAATACAGCAGAGACAAAAAAATGCGAAATTCCATTTGCTGATCGTGATCTGTATCGCCCTGTAGTGAGATAAAGCATGAAAATTGTTTTTTTTTATCACACCGTACACATTTGGGAATTTGTAAGCATGTGCAAACGGTAAAGGACTTAAAAATGAAAATTGTTTGTCCTGACAATTTTCTAAAATGCGCCATTATGGCACTAGTCATTTAAATGCTTTCATTCATTGCGCACAAGATGGCAAGAATTGGCTATGAGACGCCATTTGGCAACTTTTTAAAATTGCTTAATAAAAATGGACTTTCTCCACTTAAAAAATCGTTAAATGGCGCTTTGTAGCTAATTCTTGTACCTTATTACAGTGGATGGAAGCAATTAAATGACTGTAGCGCCATAACTGCGCATTTTAGATAAAAAATGTTTATTTTTAAGTCTTTTACCGATTGCATATGCTTAAGAATTCTCAAATGTGTACAGTGTGATGTAAAAAAGGCAATTTTCATTCTTTATCTCACTAGAGGGCAATACAGATCACGATCAGGAAATGGAATTTTGCATTTTTTTGTCTCCACTGTTTTACTAGGCCAATGACTTAAAATCTGTATAAAAAATTGTATTCAATTCGTATAATTGCGTACAATGAAGATAAATCGTAAATTCGTTGTAAACAAACTGGTTAGCATGGTGCTAATTCCACCAATATTGTTTATTTAACGTCCTTTATAGACCAAGTTTTTATACTATAATTTTTGCCACCCACGTTTTAATTACAGCTCAAACTAGAGCTTGTGTAATTTTGGAGAAAAAGAGACGCTTTCCCCATCCTGGATTCGAACCAGGGTCCCTCCGTTTAGCCCGGAGTGTCTTGGACCGCTAGACGAATGAGGACAGGAAACAACGCTCTCTTTCTCCGTATGTAAAGGTGTTAACCTCAAGTTTTTAAACGTCATTCTGAAACACCCCATATATATATATATTTTTTTTTTTTAAAAGGGTCCTTGTAGATGTCTTCAATTTCCTCATAAATTTATCCTGTGTTATTTTCCACTTTAATATATTTTCTTGTCTTACCCTTTTAAAGTTCGTATTTATGATTAATATAGTAAGCACAATATAAGAATTTTTGTCTACTGAAAAGTTTTCTTTACTATATGGTTAGTTCACTAATAGTGATTTTCAACTGGTGTACATGGGGATGATTAAAGTTATATTAAAAAAAAGTATAGAAATATCTTTAAGGACAGAAAAATATGTTACAGTATTTTTTTTTTTTAAATGAATGACACATCTTAAACAGAAACGACGATTGTGTTTTTGGAAAAACGGTGTGCTGTGACAATTTTATCCCTTCGTAAAGTGTGTCATGAATTAAAAAAAAGCTGAAAACTGCTTCACTAACATGTACATTAAGCTCAATATAGTGTATTTTGTATATTAAAGGCATTTATGTCAATACATGTTATACCCTATTATAAAATGTGAATATATATATATTATGAAAATTCATAGTTACATGGAAAATATATTAACATGAGTATAAAAGGATTAATATAATTATGTGTTGTTCATATGAAGTGTCAAATTATATATTTCCCTGCTGATCATATGGAATGAAATATGTTTGCCCAAAGTGATTTTTCCTGGCAACACAGATGAAACTAAGTCAAGCTGAAAAAGTACTCCAACCCGATTTCGTTGATGTTGCCAAATTAAACTAGGTAAACTTTTTAAGTATACCTCTTGTTGTGCAAGATTGGTTTCGAGTGTATTTCTGGGGTCAAGAAATTTATTCCTCAGAGAAACTGATATACACTGACAAGGAGAACCCACAGTGAGTACCCTGCTGATTTGGATGAATTTTTTTTTTTTGATGAAAGTATAGCCAAAATAAGGAAATACGTATCTCGATATTCGTGCCAATGCGGCTTATTTCCAGAGATATGGATTTTTAAAGATTTTGCATCCGATATATAAGCTTAAAATACGACATCCTCCGCAAGCCAAATGGTAGCGTACTTGGTAAGTTACCAGCCTAGTGCTTTTGTGTTCGATGCTAGTGGAAATCGGTCACTTTTTTTTTTTTAATATATATCCTTTTTACATATTTATGTATTTTTATTAGTAAAAATACTTCGCTTACAATCGGATTTTGTTCATAAACTTACTTTAATAAAATTCATATTTATGTAGTTATGTTAATTGTATGCTTATTGGCAGTGATAATTTCTACTCGAATTTTAATTGTTGATTATTAAAAAGTAGAAAAAGTTTTGGTGTAGCCATCCAGCCTGTTATGTAGTTAAGTAGATCCAGCACACTTTAATAATGTTTTTACAAATGACGACGGCACCTCTTCTTCTACTGTTGAAGTAATTCCACCTCATTGTACCCCATACTGTCAACCTCGTGATGTGTACTTCTTCCGTCAAGTAAAAAATTTCATTAAAAGGTTACAAAATTGTGTTGAAACCTTACAAGAAAATAGTCATTTAAACACGCGAGCAGATACATTCTAAGGATCTTCAAAGCATCTAACTTACCAACTAAGCTACCGATTGGCCTGCAAAGGACGTTATGTTTTAAGCTCATATATATAGGAATCAAAATCTTCAAAAATTCATATCTCTGAAAATAAGTCACATTGGTACGAATGCCGAGACACACATTTCCTTATTTTGGCACTACTTTTATAAAAAAAAAAGCCATCCAAATTGGCGGGGCACTCACTGTGGGTTCCCCTTGTGAGTTAAACCTCATGATATTTTGTTAAATTTATGGGCATTTTTCATGCAATTGTAAACTTTTTGTATTTGTATGAAATAAAAGATACAAGCCGGGCACGTATCATGTAAGCTTTATTCATGAGGATACTTTCTGTCACATGATAAGCACGTAAGTATACACAGGAACTTAAAGACAATTACTATTCCAAAATGAAAATTCGCATTTTCATGCAAAATATACACGTGGAATGTATATATCCTTTATAAAACAGTTTTACAAAGTAGTTTGAGAACTTGAATCTATACATATATGTAGCTCTAAGTTAATACATAATTATCTAAACCACTTCGTCAAATTTCTTGATTATAATTTTCTTTAAACTTCACAGTTTTCATCCTGAAATTAAAATTCACATTTTACACACATTACACCACACACATGATCACATAAGCCCTACGGTAACATGGAGGTAATGTGTTGGTCTAGTGTGCCATTAACAGAGGTTTGATTAATATGATGCTGATAGAACAGTGAGTGATTCTCAATTAGTTTCCATCGTGGGCCACTTTTGATCCTTTTTTTGGTCTATATAAAAACACTATCTTGCATGCTATATAGATATTGGCGTAACTAGAAGGGCTTCTTTTCCCCCCTAGAAATCTTTTGATTCAACGAAATAGCATTGAGGTGAGAGCTTCCCACTGCCAGAAAAAAAATTCAGTTTCATCTTTTGTATCTGGACCAGTTTTTACTGTTTGTGGACTGGATCTGGGCATGCGGGCCACCTATTGAGGATTACTGCTGTAGAATGAATGCTGTTTTTTCTGCTCACTAAAAGCTGGAGTTTGGTTTCCTTGAAAAATTGTAGGCAGGGTTTCCATGCAATCTGGAGAACCTGGAATTATCAGGAAATTTGAAATCATCCCTAAAGGTCGGGTGGGGGGTGGGAGAGTTCTTTGGTTCAAACCTGATTGGTTGCATTTTTATGGCACAAGGATAGCAAGAGTCATTCTAAGCCAAACAAGCTGTTTAAACCTGAAAAAGTCAGGGAAAACCTTAACTTCCGTTTTGAACAGCTAAATCTCCCATAGACGCAAAGCCATTTTCCTCACAACTGAAAGTTGCTTGTGATTGTTCAGAGTTGGTTTTCCGGTTATAATTTTATGGCACAAGGACAGCAAGGGTCATTCTGCACCAAACAAGGTGGGATCGTACGTACGGTATAAAATGAGACTTAAAACTAAAATGTTAAAAATATATTGGATACCTTGTATTAAATGTAACAAGTGAACCGACATAAAAAGTCAGATGAGATGGGAGAAGCCAGTAATAGGTAAAAAAGTTAAAAATGAGTTCATGATTAAAAGTATCACCTGAAATGTAACGAAGGGTGATTAGTCTGGAAATTTTACTGGGAAAGGTCAGGGAATTTTTTTTCCTCCAAGGTAAGTGGGAACCCTATGTAGGTTCTGGTGCAACACTACCCTGGCTGTCCTTTGGCCATAAAACACAAACTTTATATGAAAATACTAAAATGAGCAATTTTGAAAACATAAAAAAATCTCTCTGGATAAATGTGAGAAAATTGTGCTTTGTGTTGCGCAGACAGCTAAAATCATACTATATCAGGACGTACTGCTAAAACTGCTGTTTTGTGAGAAATTCGAACCTCTTTCGCTTAGGGAATTGAACACTGGACTGTATCTGTAGCAAGCTCTGAGTACTTTCTGAAATCAAACCCAGATGATTCGCTTGATAGCAATACCATTACACCACCAAAAGGCTATCAGATAATTAAAAACGTACTTTATAACATATGACGATTTTTCCAAGTTGTAATATTAATACCTATTACAAGACATTGAGTAATGCACTTGATACAGTCCAAATTAAGAAAACATAACTTTTTTAAATTTCTGGACGTACGTGAGCGAAGCAATGTACTTGCTACAGTTGTATAATGACAACACACAGGGCCAGTTTTAGACATTTGGTAGCTCTAGGTAGAGATTGCTTGAGCATGTAGTGGAAACATTTCATTAGCTCTCTATGGTTTCCATATTAGAAGACAAAATCCAGCATTGAACACCCACTTCCCCACCTGAGAGTATAGCTATGCTTGTACTTAATAATTTTCGACACCCATGTAGAAATAAGCTCAAACTAGAGCTGTTTTTGTTTAGGAGAAAAAGAAGCGCCAAACTCATCTTGGATTCGAACCAGGGTCCCTGCGTTGAGCCCGCGGTGTCTTGACCTACTAGATGAATGAGGACAAGAACAAACGCATTTTTCTCCGTATATGAGGATGTAAGATATTATTACCCTTCACAGGGATAACACAATTGCCAAATAATGGTCAACACACAAAGCCTCCGGGGCGAGTTTTTGTGAGTTTTCGTGGGGGAATTTATTTTTACTTAATAATTTTCGACACCCACGTAGAAATGAGCTTAAGCTAGAGCTGTATTTGTTTAGGAGAAAAAGAATAGTTATGCTTATTGGTGAAGGCAAGTTCATAGAGAAAAGTGCCTTTTCTATGAATTGCAAAAAGATGTACAAATGATGTTACAATACATGAGACATCCAGGGATTGATGACAAAAGTTGCTTTTAGGGGCTCAACTATCAACCCCACAGTACCCTCCCCCCCCTTCCTCCACCAGGACAACTCGGCAGTAAATAAACATCTAGACACAGCTATCTTTAATCAGTAGCCTTAAGTGACTATGTGTACTTACCTATTGCTAAAGCTGGCATGGCCAACACTACGTGCCTCTGAGGCATAAATTAAATCACACACAACCAAACATACTGGGTGTTGGACCCAGTGAATGCCAAGACGATGGTCGTAATGACTTAATACAGTTATGTTCGTCCACGCCTCAAGGTCCGAGACTGTGGTTGCAAAAGGAATCTTACTGATCAAACTAGTGTACCATTAACTGTAGATATGACTTTGAAGTCCTGGCTTCCTCGACACCTAAGAATTATTTCAGAGGTTATGCTCATTGGAGGTAGTTTTGGGGGTTGTAACCCCCCCATTGCAATGAAATTTTGTATATTTAACATAGGAATATATGAGTTGTAGCTCTGTAACCCCCTCCTCGATGAACCCATAACTCCACCTTATGAACTTTCTGGCTATGCCTATGATTGTGCTCAATAGGATCATGTTTTAAAAAACAATACTTTAGAAAAGAAATTTCAAACATACCATAAAACGCCACTTTGCAGACTATTTATACTCATCGGCGGAAAACATTCCCTAAAAGAGATCCATAAATAAGTACACGAAAGATTATGCAGTCTCTCTAATTTGTATTACCAAATAACTTAGAAATGTAGAAAATTTTTTGGGTATAGCCAATTTTTAAAAAATCTTCAACAATACCTTTGCACGTCTCAGTATCGAGTCCTTGTTTGGATCATAAGGATGGTCCTTAGACGGAATTTCAAGAACTGCAGGAACTGGTTTTGTATGATTATCGATGACGTAGCGGATCATTTCAGCAATCTATAATGCCAAATATTTTATACATGTATTACTACAGATTGATGATTAGTGCACAACATTCATAATCCATATACTATGTAGACTGAGCAAAATTGTAATTGCGTTATCCAAGCTCCCTTGTATATCAAGTTGACCACTCAGTCTTGTAAAGGCCGAAACTGCTTATCAAAGTCTATTAGCTGCTTATATTTATTTTGACATGGCATGCCCAAAGGTGGTGGTGGGGGGGATGTCCTTAGGGACTGGTCCGCCCCACACAAACTAAATTTTTAATGGGACTTGGCTACGGCCTTGCATGCTGTGATTGTATCGATACATGCTGTAAAAATTTTTGAACCCCCGAAATTAAATCCTGGCTACGGTTTTCTGAGATGAGTTATAGGCATTACAAATAAAACTGTCCTTCACGAGCAAGTTTTTTCTATTTTTTTTTTTTTTTCAAAGTAGACATTCGTTGGAAATGTATACAACGTCTACATCACGAAATGCCAGTTTTTGTGTTATGTAAAAATTTCCTATTAAAATTCTATCCACGCTGATGTTCCGCCAAAGCTGGTTGTAAATTAAAATAATTAATCATAATGGTCCATGCTCCTTGCAGAATGTCAATAGTAATGGGTAAGTTGATCAAGATGGGGTCAAAACCTGTTGATTGCTCGTTTTGCATGATCATTGCGAGGAAGAATATGTCTCTATGATTTGATACTACATCAATTACCAACGTTACATACTTACATTTTGATTGATTAGGATAATAGCAATATCAGGTCTTTTTATAAAACTATTGAATGCTTCTTCTATTTCACTGGCAGTGGTATCTAAAAATAATAAGCGTAGTTTTATAAATACATATCATTTGCAATCCACTGCAGGATGGAGGTCTCTCTGTCATCACATATATACATAGTACAGTGAAAAAAATACAAAGGAATCAGCCCTAACCTCACTACATTGGATTAAGTGCTGGCAAGCTGGATTTACAGTTTAACGAAGGTTCTAAACTTTGGTCACCACAGCTTAAGTCTTATACTAAGGCGGAACTCATTATGTCCTAGGGAGTGATTGCTGCAAAGCGTCATTCTGCCGAGAGCTGGTATTCATGGCAGAGGACAGTTATGATATACATTGCTGGCCATCCAAAATACAATACCATGCAGGAAGCATCCGCTAGGCTTGAAATTTTCACTATGCGTAGGTCTTGATAGCACATGCAAATAATTAGCATTGCAGCACATGTGCATCACTAATGCCACCTAGGAGCATTATAAATAGGGAAAACAGGAGAAAAGTTCTAAGTACTGGAATTCTATTTTCTTGCTCTCTTTGTATGGGAAGTTTCAGTACAGAGGCAGCCTTGGAGTTTGCGAGGCCCAAGGCACGGTGTGCTGTGGGAGGCCCTAAAAGAGGACCTGCATATAATGAGGAGCTTGGGATCAAATAAAATACTCATTATATCCGATGCACAAAAATCTTGGTCATTACAAATAAATGAATTCTATTGTACTTTATCATTATACCAAACGAAATCTACATTTTCCTGGGTATATCTGGAAACTCGTTAAATGTGGCTTGTTACAAGTGGATTCTACGGTACTTTAAAGCTTTCCTAAATGCTTTTAATTGAGAGGGAAGGACGAGGGGGGAGGAGAGAAGTAAATCACTACAAGACAATGAAATACATTACATACTGATCATATATTTAAATACTAATCATATTTATTAATCAATGACTCACATGTTTGTAACAGAATATATTAATATTTAATTTGAACACTGTGACTTAGTTTTGCAGGATTACTCAGGCTTTCAGACTTCACACCTAAATTATTTTATTCAAATCACAATATTCTCATCTGACATAAGCTTATTCATACCTAAAATTGTTCGCAAATATTCCATACTGTTTACTTACTTTATACGAGTTAGGTAATTTGGGGTGGGATAAACGACTTAACAAGACCTTCAAATAAATTATGTTTGTAGGTCTTAATTACGGAATCAGCAATATTTATTAGAAAACTTTTTTTTCATCTGATGAAGTTATTTGGAATTAAAAGTAACTAAATTAATCTAAATATGTTTCAATTGCTAATACCCTTTATATTGACAGTATGGAAACTATTCCCTAAAATATTGTCTACTTTTCAACCATATGCCCTCCCTACGTACAAATTTTTCTCCCTTTTCATGTTAACTCTTAGACTTCCTACCCATTTGTGGGCTATAAATTAAACTTCGTTTTTTGTTGCAGAGACATAATATTTTGTAGTAATTCCCTGCTTTTTTTAAATAGAGAAATTTTACACCATTTGAAATTGTTACTGGTAAAATTATTTTTTAGTACAAAAACTGTTTTAATTTTCACATAAATTTTTAAAGTTAAAAAAAAATTAATGCAACTAGTGAAGTATTGTGCAAGGCCTAGACAGTCTCATGTCTCTCCTTACACTAAAGCCGCCTCTGCTTCAGCATGCCTTGTCGAAAAGTATCGAATATTCAGTAGCCAAATATCGATATAAGGTTATATGAAAAATGTAAATATATAGAAAAAAGTAGTGTGTGCAAAAGGTAAATATGTGAGCTGTGATTACATTAAAAGAAAATTTTAATAGATGGAGAATTAAAAAAAAGTTATTTAAAGGATTTAGTACTAGCATCGACGCTTATTTAGATACTAACATATGTGAGAAAGATGAAACAGGTATAGAAAAACTAAAGTAACATTACAATTTATATAATAAGGCATAAAAAAAAAAAATAAATAAAAAAGACATAGAAATAAAGTTTTATAGACAAAAAATGCAGTGTAATATAAGAATGTAGAGCCTTGGAAATGTCATAAGGGACCTTTACCAAGATCACATGCCTAATGGCCTTTCTGCAGGCTTGTTTGTTTGTTTGTTTTTTGGTTTTACGGCTCAAAGACTACAGTGGTCATGCTGCGCCGGGACCTACTGTTTTCCGAGGAATCCGAACCTCTTAAGGCCTAGGGAACCAAACCCCGGACTACAGTGAGCAGTGCGATCTTTATGAGATCTCTGAGTAAGCGTTCTTTTTGCACTGCTGGGAGTCGAACCCGGATTAGCCGCGCAATAGGAGAACGCGTTACCACACTGCGCCACCGCAGGGCCCCTTTCTGTAGGCATATCACAAAATACACATTCAGTAACATGCAAAGTGTATCAAACGAGATGCCCACTTACATATAGGCTTATATAAATAGGGGAGGCAAACACATTAGAGGTGAGGCACATAACTGGATTATCAGAGCTATTATGCTACATCAATCACTAATGATATATGCTTACCTTGATAATGCGTATATATATAAATATATATATAATCAACTTACTTTTTTCAACCACCAAAAAGTTTGTTTGTCGAGATTTGTTCAATTCACCAATACCACCCAATAAGAAGCCAACACATGTGTCCTTTAAAAACAAAAGAAACAACTTGAAGGAAAAAATTACATCAATTTATATATACAATAATTTCTGCCACCCACGTATATATTATAGCTCAAACTAGAGCTTTTTTCTTTTTGGAGAAAAAGAGACGCTTTCCCCATCCTGGATTCGAACCAGGGTCCCTCCGTTTAGCCCGGTGTGTCTTAGATGAATGAGAGGATATTCTCGGTAGGTCTAGCGGTCCGACACTCAGGGCTACTTGAGAAATTAAATGAGCATCTTTTCTCAAACAACAAACTGTTAACTAAAAATAGTGGCAAAAGTGTGTATAACCATCCCTCCCACGAAAACTCACCAAAAATCACTTTGAGAGGCTTTCTTGTGTTGACCATATTTGGCAATTGTGTTATCCCTGCGGAGGGTAATAATACCTTAACATCTTACATAGTATAAAAGTCAGCCATTGCTTATCTTTTATCAATTAGATATGAACTTCAGGATTCTTAGAATGATTTCTGCAGAAAGCAGAAGAAATTCGGGGGGGACAACCATGGTTTAGAAATGTCTAATTCTAGCACAGATAATATAAAGCAGAATCTTGGAATGTAAAAATGTTAACCAGTTTGAGTTAATGCCACTTTTCAAGGAATCAAACATCCCTTTCCTTACTATGTGTAAGCTTAATTCTGGCATGTGTATATGGAATGTATATATAGACAACTGCAGGCACACTGTGGCCATAAGGGCATGCATAAAGAAGGTCTCTGTAACACTCAAAATAGAGTCAGAGCCAGGCTGGGGCTAAGACGACTGAGACCTCCTGGAAGTGTAATCAGCCCCACTTAACCCCCTTTGGAAAACATTTTTCCTCAAAATAATCTTTTGTAGAATTTTGTTTTGTATACAATTGTATAGGACAAACAAAATTGTTTGTTCATGTTAAAAATGTATTCAAAATAGATTTCTATGGTAAATCTTGCACACATCATGTTTGTTATAGAGGTTTGAGTCTTCATCAACTCTATAGTAAGAATAAAGGAAATTATATGTATATATAAAAAAAAATAGTATACTTCTATACATCAAACCAGAATTTTCTAAAAAAGCAGGACATATGTTGCACTTAGAACCACCGGGATTTTTTTTTTTTTAATAAATAAAAAATCACACTAACAAATGTTTTCTGTATTATATTAAAAAATAAAAGGAATTTATGTTTCATAGAATTTAAAAATGTGTAATATATATACACACACACATCTGCAGAACATTGCAAAACATTCTGCTTTGGGGCTTCTATAAATTTTGAATGTAAAATTTATGTTAATCAATTTGTTTATTAATGTTAAACACATTAGTCTACTTAGCATGGCCCCTACATCCTGAAGTGGGCTCCCATGCTAGGATCTATAGAGGGCCCCCTCCCCTATCTACAAAGTCAGATCCAAGGGGAGGGTGTATTAAAGAATGTACTTTTTAAAAAAAATGGCGCATTTTTGCTTATATTTTATATTGATTTTCAAGTTTTATCCCCTCCACCCAAATCAAGTCGAAATGGACTTTCAAGCTTTGTGTCCCACCCTCCCAAATTTCTGAATCCACCCTTGCCTGCCTACCTACCTATTGCTAAAATTAAGGGTAGCGTGATGCTCTACAAGATTTAGGATAAAATGCCCCTGTAAACATTGACACAAAAGTAATATGTATATTTATGAAATAAAACTATGGAGATTTATGCATAATAGAAACTTACAATACCAAATATTATCTCAAAGTATATCTTCCAGCTTTTGCTGAGGCAAATTTTTCAATAACTTTGGTAAAATCAACTTTCTTAGCTAAATCATTTTCCATGCGAAGGATTGATATAATAAAAGTTCCTCTTTTTACTTATTTTCTCAAAAGGAATTATCACACATGCTTAATTTATGCTATAAAGATCCCGGAATTTTTTTTTTCTAGGGCCCTACAAAACCTTAACTGATATATATGCAAATAAAGAAATATATTAAAGTTTAAAAGGGATCAAAGTTAGGATTAAAAGAAATACTTAAATAATATTTGACCTTGTGGGGCCTACTTGGCCTATGCGTAAATCCAATACAGAAGACACCTGGTTAATTTCGCTTAGCTGGTCAACTTACTACGCTGCCACCTTGTGGGGAGGCCATGCTGCTTAGACATTTATTAATAAATACATTAATAAATAGAACAGTAAGGATTGACCATTATAGCTTTCCTGAGCCCCCACTATAAAGTGCATAACTATGGCCCCTGATTATGGGAATAATTAAAATACCTATCCTCGTTGTTTTACTTATTAGTCATATACCCTTAAATGAAAGACATACCTCATCACCGATAACAGCTAAAAGTTTCCCTTTCACAGCAGAATGAACAGACATTATAGACTACCTATAATAAAAAGACACATGTTCATTATTAAAAATATTCTTACTATACAAAAATTGCTTGAAATGCAGTTAGTGGAACGGATTTCGCAGAAAAACTTAAGTCATTGGCAAAACCATTACCAAATTTGGTAACTAAATTCGACGAGAATGTGAGGCAATTTCTTCTAATAGATACTTCGGATAATATAAAACAATTACCTTGTAAAAAAATAAAATAAAAATAGACCTATGGTGACATTTTTTTATTCCTCGGGGGTGGGGGTATCAGAGAACGAACCCCATTGGACCAGCCTTTCATTCTACCCCGGGAAATTTTAACCACCCAGTATTTATTTTTTTGTTTTCCTGAATGGTGTAACATTTTAACAGAGGAAAAGGGGGTAATATGGACACCCACTTTGTTTTCCGTAAACTGCACCTACATTTTTAAGCTAATTTCACTCGTTTTGGGAATGGTTGGTCACATATGCTAATCAGCTATGTCCACAACAGGAGTAATGATTTTTAGCATATATATACAGTAACCTTCATAATGCAATTACCAAAAAAAAGAGAGATCACTTTTTTAAGTTTGGGTATTATGGACCCTCATGAGATACAGTTTATTTCTCAAAAATGAACTTTACTGTTGAAAAAATATAAATTTCTTTTTAGGCTCTAGCACATTCATTATGTGCCCATAATTGACACATTATACACATGACGTATAGTTCTCCATGGCAATCATCAGTAACTGCTGAGTCACTGAAGAGATTGTTGGCGTTTCGCACACCAGGTTGGTCCTCTTGCAGAAGAGTTTGTTAGAGTGAAGTGGAGAGGGGACTGTTCATTTTCAGCTTGATTTTGGTCATCACATGCTGCAATGTAGTCCGAGTCTGGAAAAATATGGTTACAGGAATGGGGGTCCATGTTGCACGTATTTTGGGGGTCCATATGACCAGCAACACCATGTTGAAATTATTATCACATCACTACTCACAAACCTAACCAAAAACTTGAAGTCTGATTTCTATATCACTTACCTTGCTAAACGTTCACGGATAGGACGAATCTGCTAATGCTCACAACACAAATGCTCCTTCAATAATGCACGGCAATCCCAATCTCTTATCTAAGGCAGAGTAATTAGAGTTGACTTACACCTCCGCCACGTGAGTGTTCCTCGTTCCGGCCGAGGAACAGAGGGAATTCATAATATCTATAGAGTCCATATTACCACTACCTCCTTTATTACTATCGCATTGATAAACGTCTAAAGGAGACGTCAAACATAATATAATAATATTATATTATTTTTGAGTAATCCGAAAAACTTATGAACACGTTTTATCTCGGAGTAACAAAAATATAATACAAGGAGAATAATTGTAATTGGAACTTTCATAGTAAGATCATTACATAATAAAACAATGATATTAAGAAAATATAGATGTTAAGTTTATAGCACATATATTGCTTAAATTAAAAAAAAATATATATATATATATAATAAAAAGCAAACGATTTAAATGCTTACAATTGTCAATCGTTACTCATACAGACGGGAGAAACAAAACCTATGACTTTTGGAGGACTATATTGCCAACTTTCAAGAATGTGTATGAAACTTAAATCAAGAGCTAACATGAAACTATAAATGATTTCATATGTTAAATAAAATTAATTTCTAATATTCTTGAAGAAAGATGCAGGAAAATTTATGAAATTTCTATTGTTTTTTTATAACCAAGGATTGTTTTGGGTTGCATTTATATTAATCATCTTCCGTATTTTTCGTTAAGCTTCAGTATTTGATTTTTCAAAAATTTTACTTAAGAAATCGTGAAAAGCCGAAGAAGTCAAGAAGACTTTAGAGTGAAAAATATGAAAATGAGATGTAAAAAAATGGAATCAAATGATAGGGAAAATATGGACATAAAATATGGTCGTTTCCGTATCATTAAGCAGAATAATAAGTTTAAGGTGGGATATCAAATAACGCAAAGAAAAGTAACATGAAATTAAATTATGGATAGTTATTAAAAGGTACTATTTCATCATGTAAAGGTATTGTTTTCATCGAAAGTTTATGAACCTGAAAGTTTCTTTCCAAATTAGTGTTAAATGAATTGGCAGCATGGAAGAAAATACAGACGAAAACAAATAACGCCCTCGCGATCTATTCTGTTCCGTTGATATGTTCGTGTTTATTTCAGATTTTTCACATTTAAACTGAATTTATTTTACAAATTTTTAGTTCATTTATTGGCGTTCGCGTGCGTGCTTATTCATCCGAACTCTACATTCACGATGGAGGTGTTTCTGTCGGAATGTAAAGACAAATTGGTGAGTTTGGAATTTTCTAAAATAGCGTAGGTGCATTAGTGTAGCTAGCTTCGGGGTCTAGTGGGAGGGAGGGAGGCAATACCCCTCTATCCTAATGTTTCGCTCATGGCATTCAACTGTAATTTTCGTTTTTCTAGGGGAGGCTAAATTTATTGTAGAGGTGGCCAAGTCAGTGGCGGATTAAGCGACTGGCGGCCACCAGGGGGCCCTCGAGCTTGAGAGATTCCCCGTTAAAAAATACCACAACACAAAAAGCGAAAGATGCAATACTTAATATTATTCACGTATTTTACGTATATAAGTACAAAACGTTCTTTTTTTTAAATTAAAGTTAATTAAAAATCATATTAGTTCAAACATGCCCTGGCGCACCTACCTTGGGGGCCCGCGCACCCCTTGGGCTAACAAAGTGGAAAATTATTACGCCAACAGACACTGAAATTCTTTTTTTGAAAGTAGTGAAATTGAAAGTAATGACGATCCCAGCAACATTTCCCTGAACTCTTGTGACATTGATGAGATTGCTGTTGAGGAAAGCAACAGCAGTGAGTTGGGGCTGTCTTCAAATGCTTACCAGAAGATAAAGGTAGTCCAAAACAATTAAATTGGAAATTCTGACTGCAGATATTTCTAATTATGTCAAGAAATCTAACCTCACTGATGAAAATAGGATAACAATGTTTAAAAGTCTTTGGGAATCATATGCAAATTGCAATTTTCGCATTAGTGCTGTATAAAGTCAAGGAAAATCTCACCACAGTCAGAAGTTCTGTCCATCTGAACTGAGTAAACATAACTTGCCTAAATGCAGAAAACAGTGCCTATAGCAAATTTTGTGTGTTCTCTTTTCACCCCATGAAATCGGTTTAAGATCGACACAAGCCACACATCTACTTGTTTCAAAAGAGTTTAAGAATACTATGCCGGTTCTTAATTATTATGTTGATGATTGATATATTGTTTGGTGCTCTTTTACAATATGGTACAGGCTTCCGTTGTGGCGAGTGTTTCCTACGTTTTTCTCTTATCCTAATCCTGATTTTCCCTCCTCAAACAGTGGATAAACAAAATTAAATAACCACAATTAAAAAATAAAATTAAAAGATATAATTTTAAAATGTTAGAAAACTGTAAATAAAATTTTACTGCATATTTTGACATTGTATGAATGTTTATTCGAGTGACCTCAAATTTATAAATAAGTTATTACCTAGCTTATAATACATTTAATAGACATAAATCTGCAATGAAATACAAGACATCATGAGCTCAAAAAATTTGTTTATAAATTTGAAATATCCTCTGTTGTTAACAACAGGTGGTGATATTTTTTTTAACATCTTTTAGCATGTATATAATTTTGTCTGGTTGATGTGGCCACTTGTAACATGTACTAGATTTCACCATAATCGAAATTTCAACACAGTTTAGTCTAGCAATGCAAGTGATTTCACCTTGGATAATTAATTCCATCATATGTCACCACTACCCAGTCATTTACTTGTAGGCCCAAATCATTCTCTGCCTTCGGACTTCGTTAACTTTGTGATATCTTCTGATTGGCACTTCGCATGGTCAAAGAAATTATATTTGCCATTATTATATTTAATGACATGAAAGGTTGAAACTCCAGGAATTGCCTTTACATTATCCCATGGCTTTTGTTATAAAATATTTTGGATATTTTCTTCAGACACATGCATAGTCGCAGTTGATTTGATGACCTTTTGTGCAACATGGACAAAATCTGCTGCTCCCTGAACAATTGACTCATTTTTTTTTTTTGGCTCATGACTACTTAACGTTTCCTCTAATGCCGTCAATTGCACCATTCCTATGGGAAGTAGCGAAATATTTCCATGCAAAGGGCTTTTTATATTTTTCAGATAGAATCTGTAAAATTTTCGCTATATATATCTATTCTTAAATTCAGATGCTGGACCATCGTTCTATATAATTTCCCTCTTTATAGATAAGGTATTATTTTCATAAAGTTTATCATATAGCACCACAAGCATGGAATATATTGTATCCTTATCATTGTTTAGAATATCAGTGCATAAAACATATGTATTTGCAACACCCATTGACAAATGTTGCAGCTGTAAAAAGAGTAAGACTAGATCTTGACCAAAGTGCACATTGGATCTCATTTTGGTATTCGTATGAAAGAGACCGAAGTCGACCTGTAAGACACATACCCCATTTGCTTGCTTGTCACATTGAAATGCATCAGCTTGTATGTGTTTAACATTCACATGTTGTACTACTTTTGTCATGTTTTTTGTGACATAATCATGCAATTCAGCAGCACATCCTTCTTTCATAACTATATTTAGTCTTCCATCATGATCTTTTTCCCTCTGTTTCCAAATTACTTTTTTTCTCGGGATCTGTTAACAATTTAAAAAGCTTCCCATCAGAACATAGTTCTACCAACAAGTGGAATTAACTGTTGTGTCACATGACTTTCCCAAAAGTTGCCTTCATAAATCAGTTTCAGTCCTTTAAGTTACACCATAAAATTTTCACGTATCTTGCTTCGACATTGATCTGCTGGTGTATTCTTAAGAAGCAGTCCATTTGCCGGTCTCGAAGAATAGAACTTTGAAAAACCTAATGCAAAATTTTGATTTTCTGTCTGAAATATAGCACACACACACACACAAATACTTCTCTTAAATACCTTGTTATGTAATATTTTGTAAGTACAGTTTTTTTCCATTTTTCCAAACAGTGACTATCT
>QLNU02015270.1:106799372-106845085 GCA_006491805.2 Dysdera silvatica | reverse complement strand
TAGAATAACTTGCCTTAAGCACCCAAGGTCATTACTTGCCAAAAATTGGGAATCATGTGATATCAAGAAAATTCCACGAACGTTTTGGGCTCACACTAGAGCTCGTTAATTCATATATTGTAGAGTTGGGTATTATTTCCCTTCTCAAGGTCAACACAATTCCCATGAAAGTGAAGGTAACACTGTAGTTTGGGGTTTTGTTCCCTAGACCTTAAGTTCGGATTCCTTGGAAAATTTTAGGTCCAGAAGTTTGGATTCCTCGGAAACCAGTAGGTCCTGTCGCAGCATGACCATTGTAGTCTTTGAGCCGTGAAACCACAATGAAAGTGAAGGGCAACTGTTTATGAATGCTACAACATCTAAAGCCTTAGGGACAGTCTGTAGATACAATTAGAAAGAAGAATAAAAATGCCTTACCTCAGATAGACCTTGATCTAGTGATCTCTAAGGTGATATACAAGCATTCTGTTGATTGCACTACTAAGACATAGCTGACAAAGCTTTATCTTCATTTTCATGTTTGTACATCTAGACTTCATGCTTTTAAAGGCAGAAGTTTGCAGAATTAATCACAGAAATTAAATTGTATTGGCACCCTTTTTTGGGGGGGGGGGGCTCAAATTAGAGCCCTTTGACCCTTGTATTGCAAAATTGAATAATCATTGCCTTTTTCTTGTATTCTAGTTTAAGCCAAGAATGGGAGTATAAAATTTAATGTAATGAGAAAAGCAACAACAGTGGCCTACCCTCAGAGCACTGCTTTTACCTGATTCCACCTTTGGAATATAAATAAATAAATAATTTCCTTGATTAATTTCCCCATAAATCTCTGCTTTAAAAGCATGGGAGCTGAATTTATACACATAATATTCTAATATTTCATTTGAATGTTAGATATTGACATTGTGTATGTAACAGGGCTGCCAACTTGTAGAAAATGGTAAGGGGGAAACTTTGAATGGATGAATCCACAGGTGCCATTAAGTCTGTCAACTAGGGACAGGAAAAATTATAAATAATAATAATATATTTTTTATGAATTATGTCTTCCATTCTCAGCTATATTCTGTATTTTTTTAAAAATTTATTGTCAATTTCGGATGGGACGTAGGCCCTCAAAATTATTTTTTTGTGGAGTAAGGAGACATGAACCCCTTAGAGTTGGCACCCCTGGTGTACATTTCAGCAATTTGCTTCTTACATTAATTGCAGATATAGTTTTATTCAATAAAGGCTGAAGTTAATTAACAATAATTCGTGTACATCAATACCTCTTTCATTGTAGCAATTAGCTAATAGTGGGAGACTTAGTGTTGTATTGGTTGATCATAACGTTCTATCATCGGATGATTCGTTTCTGCTTCCGTACATTGAAATCGTCTATGATCACCATGTGGTTGAAAATCCCAAACTATTAGAACAGTAAGTATTTTGAATCACTCCACTTACCTGACTGCTACTCAACAAAATAACTGTCGATTTGTATATTTTCAAAAATAGATTTTGTGTTCCCTTTTATTTTTGTCCTTTCCATGCTTTAATATTAATGGATATATTATCTTATTTTGAAATTTACTCTCAGTTCTGTTTGTGCCTTACTTCTGTAGTTCCCAATATGCTATAATTGATGTACAGGGTTTCCCAAAGATGACTGACCTATTTGAAAAATTAATAAAAAAAATAGCAAAAAACGATATAGATGCACCTTTTGTTGAACTGTGCGTGGGAAAATGGTAAATTTTCAGTGAGAATTATGCAGCAAATGGTGCATCTCTCTCGCTTCCCTCCTTTTTTTTTTTATTAATTTTTCAAAGAGGCCAGTCATTTTTGGGACACCCTGTATATATTGGGATGTTATGTATAGAACTGATTCTTTCTCGCTCTAATTGTCCTAATATCTTTACAGCTGTACGACCATAATAGAGCCAGTAGGTTCTTGCTGCACGTTAATCGCAGAGCAACTTTTTAACACGGAGCCTTTATCTATTGATCCACATGCCGCTATGCTCTTATATGGTATGGTTATACACACACACTTCTGTTTACCGTGTTATGTGAACATTTCTGTTTGCTATGTTACGTGCACACATTTTTCTGCTATGTTATGTGCACACTTTTCCCTGCATTCTGTTTTGTGTGACATACTGAATACTTATTGCCAACATACAGAGGGGTCCATCAAAGGCTGAGCTTTGTAAAATAATTATAAAAATTTTATTAGTAGAAGAAAACGTATAATTGCAGTAAATTTAATGCTGTTTACGAAACAAGGTGTTCAAAGTGCATACAAATAACATTATAAAACCTATTCTCTAGTGAATGAAGTTTTCTTGCAGCAGCAGACTGCCAATTTTCATAATAAAATTTGATGATTTCTACAGAAATTTCAATGGCTGTCGAAGCCATGCTCATAAAATTAAAGTGCAAATTGATGGTTTAAAAAAAAAAAAAAATACAACTTCTTGCACTTCAAAAAATGCACAAAGTTTATTTGCAAAAAACTGGGTTGTCAAAATAAAGGTATAGTCAAAAAGCTCTGCCTTTAATGGGCCGCCCTGTACTATCATATGTGATGTTCAGAATGCTTTTTGTGAGAGCTACAGTATGGTAAGTTCTGCTGCAAAGGCATAACAATAACTCATTATGGTAGAGTCTCAAGTTGTTTTATGGAAGGTCAGGTGGTTTGGCATTGAACAGGACAAGGTATTTTGCCATTCAATAAAGTGGAAGGGCGTAAGTCCCCATTTCCTATGCCTCTGTTCTGCTATAACATAGAGGTTGCGTTCTTGAAAAAGTCTACATTACATAACTTCCTTTTCTAAAAATGGCAGGATATGAAAAATATGGAGTTAGGAGCAGATTAGAACCAAAAATCATACTGGTGACTAATGTATTTAACTTACTGAAGTAGTTAAATTAGTGTAAGTTTATTGTAGAATGTCAATCAGAGAAAAACGAAAGTTACAAAACAGATGCTTAAACGACATATTTTCTAATATCATCTCAAATTTGTATAATGCTATCTATAAAGCCCATCCCAAAAATGTATGGATAACCACTTTTTTGGAATATCAGATGAGGTGCACAGAGAAACGAATGCAAAATATTTTATGCATACAGAAAATCAAGAGACATATATGGTGCAATATTTAAATATCATTTAACGCTCACGCATATTTTGTGGAAAAATCAAACAAAATGCTGCCCCAAAAGTATACGAATAGCAAATTAAAACATCGTTTTAATGCGCTAAATTTCAAAATTTGCATATTACTCTGGTTGCTTTATGATTCAATCATGTTTGTAATTTTGCAGCAAATGTCTTTACTTTTGTTAGTTGAAAAAATGCCACAACATTTACATGTTTCTCAATCTGAGGTGACCAAAATATGGTGTTTAAAAGCCCAAGAATTGAAAATTGGCGATAATTTTAAACAAATTCACCGAAGTGGATCTGCTATCTGCCTAGTTTTATTGAAGGATGACAATGTCACTGCAAAGAAATGGTGTGGATGACCGAAAAAGACTGACTGAGAACATAGGCAAATGTTAAAATCAGCTTTTATTCAAGAAAAGTCTGTGTATCAAATGACGCAGGATTTAGCTACTGCTGTGTTAAATGGTATTTAAATATTGCAACATATGTCTTTTGATATGCTGTATGCATAAAATACTTTGAATTCGTTTCTCTGCATACTTCATCTGATATTCCAAAGAAATAGTTGTTCATAAACTTTTGGGATGCGCTATACCATTTCTTATGTTGAAAATTTCCCAAATGTCAACCATACTTGCCGAGCCCCCCTGTAATAACTTTGCAGATGTATTATGTGTCCCATATATGTGCAAGGCTTGGCAAAGGTGATTACATAATGGTCATTGGCAACTAGATTTTTGCAGTTGCTGAGTAGAAAATCTTCGCTTCCTATTAGTTTTCCAGATTTTCATTTTGTGACAGGCGAGTACCGTTATTGTCTACTGAGTACAGTTTACAGCAGTTGAATGAGCTGCACACACACACACATATATATATATATATATATATGTCGATTTTTTTGCACTAAGAGCTGTTGCATTTTAACAAGCAATTGTTTTTATAAGAGCTTGAAGCTGGTAATTGTGCAAAAATATCGTATGTTAAAGTATTTTTCTTTATTTAAAAGTACCTTCAACTTTTTATTCAGGAACTATTGTGCTGGATACAGTTTGTCTTGATGAAAGTGCAAAACGGGTGACAGAAAAAGATAGACAAATGGTGACCAAGTTAGAAACCGTATTAGAAGGCATAAGTCGTGAAGAAGTCTTCCAAGCTTTGCAGAAGGCCAAATTTGATGTTACAGGTTTGTTAAAGATGAAATATGTTGAAATACTTTGATATTTTAGGTTGTGTGTGGGTGTCACATTTAGTTTAAATAGCCTAATTGGTTTTAATTGACTTTATTATTAATATTAAGAGTTATATTCCCTCTACCACTACCTGTGCTTATAATGCATGCTTCTCAAGGGTATTCGTTAATTCTGATATATTTATATTGTATATAGCAGAGTTTTCAAAACTCTTTATCACCTATAACTCCTTTCACTTCTCATAAATTGTTAATGACAACCAAATATCAAAAATGCACAAATCACATGTTGTGAATGCATTTTTGTATAGCATGTTATATTACATGTTAGGCAATGTTGTGATGCCTGTGACCTAAAACCATGATGTCCCATGGAGCCACTACCTACAGTTTCAAAACTCCTGGTATATAATTTTCTTGCAATGTAAAAGTATCTTATGTATTTTAATATACAGTGAAACCATGTTATTTGATTGGATGCAATCTAAATTTTATTTTTAAAATTAAAACAGAATTTTTTAATTATTTGGACCGTCCAATTATCCGAATATTAATCCTTGTCTTGATGACATGATGTTTGAGTAATCTCCTATTTCCCTTTGTTACGTCTTTACAGCCAATTTTCTGGACCTGACCTTGCCCCAATCAGAAATACAGCAATTTGGAAATTATTGGGGCTGAAGTAGCTTTTAAAAAAATGTGATTCCGCTTTAAAGAGAAAAATGTGCCTCGAGATTCAATAGGAGGGGCTTGGACCCCCCCCTTTCTATGCTGCTGGTTCTAGATGGTGTAGATAAGCGGAATTCTCCAGTGTACGAGCATGATAAAACACAATGTAATTTTGATTATCTCGTTGGTTTTATTTATTGACTATAAGCTAAGTTAATTATGTAACTCTCTTCCAGATGCGTAACATGTTACATGAATTATTCTTTTTACAGTTTTGTTGCTTCACTATTTTGGATACAATTTTACAAATTTAATGATAAAGGGAATTTTAATTTTATGTTCATTAACAGCGTTAGTTGAGAAATGTAATGATGATGTGTCTTGCATGAATGAAGTCATGTTTCTACACGTGTTATATCCTTTCTGCTATCATCACATGTTGCTTTTGTTGATCATCATGAAATATATAACTTATTCCCACCTTTAGGTTTTTCGCCTCAACAACTTCTCCAGAAAGATCTGAAAGTGGTTACCAGCCATTCTTCCAATATCGCCATAGCCTCCATACCAACACTATTAGATGTGAGTAAATATTTTATTTTGCGTAAATTTAAGGTATGAACTAGGTTCACACACATAACACCGATCCATTGTGAAGTGTATTTGTATTCAAATTTTTAAAACCGTGCCTTTGGCCTTAGTTTGTTTGGCACAAAGTGACCCTTGCTGTCCTTGTACTTTAAAAACTCAAGCAACTAATTATATTCAACTCTAAATGAAAAATTATGGAAATTAACTCTAAATAATGATTGATAATGATTGAATCTTCTTAAAAGAGCAACAGATATTTAGTAGCTCATGAAAATATTCCTATGGAATAATAAATGAAATAAAATAATAAATAAAATAATAATGAAAATATTCCTATGGAATAATAAATGAAATAAAATAATAATGAAAATATTCCTGAATATAAATGCAATCTAAATATGTAGAAAATATTCCTATGGAATATTAAATGAAATAAAATAATAATGAAAATATTCCTCTATGGAATAATCGTAAATAAAATAATAAGCAGAAAATATTCCCTGGAATAATAAATGAAATAAATAATAATGAAAATATTCCTATGAGATAATAAATGAAATAAAATAATAATAGAAATATTCCTATGGAATAATAAATGAAATAAAATAATAAATATTCCTAAATAATAATCCTGGGAATAATGGAAAATGAAATAAAATAATAATGAAAATATTCCTATCCTGATAATTCATGGAATTATTAGGAAGTTTGGAATTGCTCCTAAAATTCGGGGAAAATGACATTTTTTGGCCAAACCTGGAAAAGCTTCCTAACTTCCGTTTTAAATATCCAAATCTTTGGCGAACAAGAAGCCGTTTTTTTTTCCTACAACCAAAATTTTGTTGAATCTGCAGAAAGAAGTCACTGGCAATTAGTTAAGGAATTTTACTAGAATTGTCGGGACTTTTTTTTTCCTCTAATGTGGGTCAAAATTCTGGTTCCACATATGCTCTCTGTACTGTCATTGTGAATGTGCACAGATCCGATTTGTGTAGCACTTCACTTTAGAAGAATAAAAGCACTATGTTGAGATATAAGTGTAACAAAGCTAATATTGAGAAGTATTTAAATGATTACAATGGAAAAGATGTATACAAAAGTCAAATAATATCACATGCTACATTCTGCTTGGGTTTCATAATCACACTAACATTGGCATAGATATATGAGTCCCAAGCTCCTTTAATAATTTAAAAAAATTACACTTACCTATATAATGTATATAACATGTCTCATAGCCATCCTCTACCAAGAATACCAGCACTTGACCGATCGCCGCTGAAAAACGTCATCAGTAGCGGCCACTCGGTAGTGGGGGATGACACAACGAGTCCCATCTTAGCCACTTCCTCCTAAATTTAGGTGGTAGTGTCTTAGCGCAGAACTTTGGCTGTGGTGACCGAAGTTCGGATTCTTCGTTAAACTGTAGGTCCAGTTTGCCAACCCGTTTGGCCAACATTCTGAGCTTAAGGCCATTTCCTTTGTATTTCTTTCACCGTACTACGTGTATGTGTGAAAACAGAGAGACCTCCATCCTGCTGTGGATTAAAAATGGTTGTCGATGATGATGACATAACGTGTGCTTGGATCCTCCCAATATTTTTTTGAAACTATACATTGCTGCACACACAAAGTAGTTGTATTATTACATGCTGTTTGACCTCATGGTAGCATCTTGTTTGGCCTTGTGGTGGCATAATCATAGTGCATTGGACTACAATGCAAATAATCTAAATAAAATAAATAATATTATTGATGTTATCCCCTTTTGTAATTGATTCTGTACAAGCTGCAACCATCTCTCTTGATGGTCATTTTTATGTATTTTATCTAATTTTATTCTAATTTTATTTTTAATTGTTTGTTACTTTTATACAATTTTTTATTTACTGTCAGAAATCCTCTGTCTTTGGATCGTATAGCTATTAGGAAGTTATGGACTCATCAAGCAGATATTATCTGCTTTTTTCTCCTGACTTCCCGAAGGGCTTTGCCCTGCGAACTAATTATAAATAAATAAATGCAGGTTTAATTCCAGCAGAAACTCAGTGTTTGTCATTTTTTTTCTTCAGATTTGTAGCCTGGGGTTTGATTTTTTTTTTTGGTAAAAGATTTAGATTCCTTGGCAAATTTGCTGTAGGCCCTGTCGCATCATGTCTTTAGCTATCCTTGCATCATAAAGTACAAACAAATACAGTAGAACCTGCCTAAAAATTGACCACATTTGGGACTGGACCTCTATGGTCACTATGCATGACAGACTTTGTTTGCTATAGGCATGACTAAGTCCGTACCAGTTCTCTCTCATAAAAAGTGGTCAATTTACCAAGGTGGTGGCTTTACCAGGTTCTACTGTATTGTTGTGGTCGCACCCTTGAATTATTTTGACTAAAGCCTCTGCAGGGTGGTGGGGAATGGTCATTACTGTCCTTTCCTCATAAAAATTCGCCTAACCAACCTACTCAGGGATACCTTGAGCCACATGGTTTTGAGCAATGCGGGTTTTGTTATTGCAAGATCCTCAATTTACTTTACAGTCCATTACTTTACCTTGTCCATGGTTAAATGGTCCAATTCTGCCGTTGACAAGATAACTCGTCTTCTAAACTCCGGCTCATTTCTGACATGTATGAGCCCCTTGACACTCAGGAGGTGGGCTCACTTGCAATACAGCTATTAGCTCCCCCCACCACTTTTATTGTATTTTATTGAAGACTGGGAATAAAGAGTATTCTGGGAAACCATGTGGGGTTTTGCCTCCTTTTTTTCCTAAGGTTTACATAAGTTATTGTGTACTTTAGGTGTACTAAGAGAGAGAGAGAGGATGAATGAAATTTATGAATGAATTGGAATGAAATTTCAGATGCTTGAGAACTGTCAGATAGGGAAAATAGTCCTTTCATTCCTCATCCTTACCCCCTTCCACTTCACCGAGTCAAAGCAACAGACGTACCATATATGCTGGAGGAGATCATTTTTGCCTGCCAGAATTCTGAAATTACTTTTAAAGGCTTTGTCAGAGGGGGAACTGCTTCTTCGGGCTAAATTACCTTGTCACCAAAAGTCCACTTGAGTGCAAGGTAGCCCCCAAAATTTACAAAAGCTCACATTTTCCAACTGTCCTCCGATCTATGTTCCCTTCACACCGGTAGAAAAGAAAGAAGGGAAACTGTGACACCCTCTTACTACCAAGGTATTTCTGAATGCATCGCCAAGATTCTCAGAAACTTAAACTTTACAATTTTCTAAAAACCAACTATTAAGCGCGCTAACATTCTCCCCACATCTAAAAAGCCCAACTCCAGCAGTTCAAACTACCGGGGTTATTTATTCAATACCGTGCAATAACTGCATCGACAATATTATGGCCAAACTAAAAGAACCCTCAAAACTGGACTCCAAGAACATAAAAACAAATTTAGGGCTCAAAATTTTAATTCACTTCTTGTCAAATACTGTGCTGAACAGAACCATGTTCCATGCTAGCATAAAGCAAAAATCCTGCACAATAACATTCATAATTATAATAATCAAATATTCTTTGAAAGTTGGTAACCTAGATAGACATCATAACATGTTAAATGAATTCCACAGTCTACGTGCAGAATATGTGATGCTTAAACAACATCCTAGCATTTCCATAATTTTAATCATTTCGTTTGGCGCAGTATAGCCCAGATGCTCTTGCGCCATAAAAAAAGCCAAACAATCAATCAATCATTTCGTACTGAAGATGAAGCTGTGATTGCTTCGAAACGTTTGCTTTCAACTTGTTTAATTATATACTTCTTAATGACTGTTGCCCAGAATTCTGACGTATTTGCTTCGAATACCAGTCGTAATTCGTTTAACTTATTTCGCATTAAATACAAGATGCATGTCTTTTAAATACTGTGGTTTATTGCTTATTGACATAATGACTTTGCTTCACATAATGTTTGAAAAATCCAATAGGAGTTGACAAATGGTACGTCCATGGAACAAGTCCTGCAAGAGTTTTCATCAGGTGGTCATTACCAGTCCGTGGTCCTCATGGGGTCCCATATCAGCAAAGACGGAAAATCAGTTCGGCGACAACTCGCAGTTTTCTCACCTGATCGCAAGTCCATAGAAAAAGTGGGTGGCACATAATATTTTTTTAACCAATTTAAATCATGAAATATTGAATTTTGTAATTTTACATGTGGTTATAACCCAGTGGTTCCCAACTTAACATTCTACAACAGTATTTTGGGGTATTGCGAAAATACTTTTACTAGAGTGACACTTCGGTAACGTGGTTTTAGAATGATACTATTGATGTGATGATAGGAATGGAACAGTTAAAGAACTATGGCCCACTGTGACTGTTACGTAGGGCTATGTTCTGACTGGACACTGTGGAAAATTCCTGACACGCTAAGAGTTTTATCTCACGATGTGCACTTACACCTTAAATCAGTGTTTCTTGAAGTGTGGTCTGCAGGATCATTACCTAATTTCAGAAGAAAAAAAAAGAACTAGAAATTGCCGGTGTAGCTGGAATTTAGTTTCAGGCAAGATTTCAAGAACATGTTATAAACCTTATCTTTCGGGGCATTTGTTTGTTTATTTTGTGGTTTTACGGCTCAAAGACTACAATGGTCATGCTGCGCCGGGACCTACTGTTTTCCGAGGAATCCGAACCTCTTATGGCCTAGGGAACCAAACCCCGGACTACAGTGAGATCTTTTTATGAGATCTCTGAGTAAGCGTTCTTTGTACACTGTTGGGAGTCGAACCCGGATTAACGGCGTACTAGGCGAACGCGTTACCACACTATGCCACGCAGGGCCCGGGCATTCAGGAAAGATTTGAATCCTCTAAATACACCCTTGCTGTCTACATTGCTTTTGATTATTTAACTAATTTAATGATGTCATTTTCATTGTAAATTTGACAAAATAAGATCGTAGCTGACACTCTCCTTATCAAATAGCATTAGTCTAAAAATTATTTTGTTTCAGGTGGGTTTGGCAACCAACCCATGTTTTAAGAACATGGTTGGAGATTTTCTGCCAAAAGCTAGTGTTTTTTTAAACTGGCGCTTTTAAAGAAGTAAAAACTCAAAATACAAAAAGAATTAAAATTAACTACAAATTATATTTCAATGAATGAATAAGTCTCTCCTGCCGGAACTCTTGTATACATATCTAAGCCTGCCAATAAGTCACATAAATCGAAGGTTATATATTTCCTTGGAAGAGGCGGGAGGGTGGATCAGTATGATGGTGGCTAAGTAGGGCTTAATACCATTAACCATAATTGGCAACATTAACTTCAGGCAATATATTTTTAATGGGAGAATTTCTCCCCGGTGGTTCTTGATGGATAAAAGAATGCTGAAAGTGGTCTGTGAGTGACCAAAGTTTGAGAAACCCTGCCTTTAAATCCATGAAATAAAAAACGCCGGTTGTATTCAACAAGGATGTATCTTTATTGGAATATTAAACATTTAGAACTATTAATTAAAATACCAATGATAAAATGATGGAAACATAATAAAAGGATCTAATATGTCCTTTTGATAGAGCCTCCAAAGACATTAATAGGACTGATATCTTTCAAAATTTTGAATTGCATATATGGTGTTGCCAAATATCAAAAGTTAAATATTTTACAGTAGATATAAAACAAAGGAAAAGAAACTTGAGATTGTTGCCAATTACTAAAACTGTAATTAGAAAAATTGCACTACCAGGCTATCTTAGTGGCAACAGTCTGGGGAAATGTGAAAAGTGAAGCACTCACAACAGGCCCCATGAAACGAAAAAAGTTAGAAACCACTAATATAATCAATTCTGCTTTGCTATAATTAATGTTTTTTTTTTTCAGCTATCTGAATTTTTGAAGAATCTCGTAAATCCCAGTTTAGAATTAGAACCATTGTCGACCAGTTCCTCATCCATCCTGTTGTTCGAACAGAAAGCCACAACACTCACCAGAAAATTTGTTCTTCCAGCTGTTAAAAAGTACCTCGATCAACTTGATAATGCAGGTAACTTGTGAAGTTATGTGCTAACTTACCATGAAACAAAATCGTGTATTTAGTTATTTTGACCCGTTAACCAACTGTTTTTAACCGATACAGTCAAGTTTCGGTTTGTTAAACCTCTTGATTCGTTAATAAATTTTTTCTTTCGAGATTTCCTCTGTCTTTATTTCTCTCCCTCAATTGCAGGAAGTGAGAATGATAGCAAGACAGTGAATGACCGGTATGTTGAAATCTTGATTATTCAATTGAACACGATCATTTTATACTGTTGTAATTTGAGGATTCTAGATTTAAACGAAAACATAGAATATGAAAGAGCGACTCACGTAAATTCACTGCTAGCTTCCTTAAATGAGGCCATATTGTAGCATGGTTATGCCCCACATAGAAGATTGGGGTTGTCTTTCATTGATACAGGTTCCCCCACCCAACATGTGGAAGCTTAGAGCCGTATAAAAGTTGTAGGTTCTGGTGCAGCACGATCTTAACTATCCTTTCGGCATAAAGCACTTGCCAAATTAATTCATATCAGGGATCGCACCTATTCCTAAGAGGAACATTAAAGTAAATTATTTACCATGTCAGTTTTATTTTCTTTGTCAAATTGTCCCTGTTCTTTCTGATAATTTAATAAATTGGAAATATGTTTAGCCCTGTAAAAGCACATGTTGAAAGTGGGTTTTATTATAAATTATTTATTCGCGTTTGAAGTAAATAATATACAGTAATTACTTCATTTGCTAAACTGAAGTAATACGGTAATAAGGTGTTGAAGTAAATTATAGTAAGCTTTTACTTAACTTTACTGAAGCGAGCATAAATTTATGCATAATATTAACATTAAACAAATTATTGACTTTCCAACACAAAATTGTCATAGCTCGTTTACACAAGTCATATAGATGGAGCTTTTGTGACGAATAACGCACAAGATTGAACAGATTTCAATTAATATGTAGGCAAGTTCATTTATTATGTATAACAAAGAAATTATTCTACATGCCCTTCCCACTTCTCTCCATTATCTCTCTCTTTTTTATGTTTGTGTGTATGATAAACATATTAACACTCAGTCTGTTACTGCAGCATCGGTTGTAATTTCTGAAGTATTAGATCTGGTTGCTGAAACATTAGATATGAGTACCGAAATGTTAGATTTTGTTACTGAAATGTTTAGCAATTGTTGCTGAAACATCAGATATGATTACTGAAACAAATATGTTTATTGAAACATCAGATATGATTACTGAAACAAATACGTTTATTGAAACATCAGATAGGATTACTGAAACTATGTTTATTAAAGCCCTGCGGTGGCGCAGTGTGGTAACACGTTCGCCGTTAATCCGGGTTTGACTCCCAACAGTGCAAAGAACGCTTACTCAGAGATCTCATAAAGATTGCACTGCTCACTGTAGTCTGGGTTTGGTTCTCTAGGCCTTAAGAGGTTCAAATTTCTCGGAAAACTGTAGGTCCCGGTGCGGCATGATCATCGTTGTCTTTGAGCCATAAAACCATAAACAGACAGATGTTTATGAAAACGTAAGATATGATTATTGAAATATCAGATGTGGCTACTGAAACATCAGCTATAACTGCTGAGACCTTGTATTATAAATTAATTTTATGATTGTTAATAAGGAAAATAATGGATATGTTCGTTGCATCCATGGAATAAAGTAATGGAACACTTTTTAAATATAAAAGAATGTAATTGAACTGTTAGAATACTTTTACTTTTTTCTAGGACAATCAAAGGGAAAAGTTCGAGGTATGCAACAGTGAGATTAACAATTGGAAAAATAGATTTTGTTATGGGTAACTTACACTGCACGGAATGCCATAGGCCTTACAGTGACGCAGTGGCAATGTGTTTTCTTGACGTGCCATTTTTTCTGACTTCCAATGGTGGAAAAGAAAAAAACAACTTCAACTAACTGCTTGTTGTGGTTCACTATGCCTTAAGCGGTTTGGAAGTCTGTAGGTCTCAGCAGAGTGTGTTCTTTGCTTTCCTTGCTCCGTAAGAACACAAATCAACAGAATTTTGTGGAACATATGTAAAACAGTGCTCTCTATCTTGCTACTACTTCTATTACTGCGGTTCTTCAATGCCCTGGTCCTTTTTAGGCTTCACAACTACATTTTTTTGGTGATGAAGTCGTCAGTCATACACCTTATTGGACTTATGTCGTTTTCTGGGAAGGCTGATCCTCCATCCCATAAAGAATCATGATGTAGAAAATTGATTAGCATTCTACAGGATTAGTTGGAATCAAACCAGAACCGTTTCTAGGTGTTTTGCCGCCCTAGGCAAGAATTGAAAAATGCCCACCCTTTTACTACCATCACTCTTTCGACTAGATCTCCCTCTCTACCACCACCAACACCCAGCGGTAGAACAATGTAAATCTTCTTTTATACTTTGAATCATTAAACCCGTTAATTATATTTATATTTTAAACTTATATTAGTTATTTTGTAATATTAGAATATTGTGAATAGTAAAACAATTGCTACATGTTATAATCGTTTAATTTCAACATTTTATATTTTTGAAAACTGAAATATTAAAGGAGTAATATTTCAAAACACAACGTTGTATTATCAGAGCTAGAAGGCTTAAATGTATTAGATATAAAAGAACTTGTGTGTAAAATTAAACAATGAAACACATCAAGAAATTTTACATTCGTCAAAGTAAAGACTTGTTAAGTAATTGTCCCGTATGCTTTTGAAAATAGTTCGGTGTTTTAATTTTTCCTCTTTTACATTTTTTCTTTGTTTGATTTGAAATTATTTTTTTACGCCATTTTGCCGCCCTAGGCGGTCGCCTACTCTGGCCTAATGGTAGAAACGGCCCTGAATCAAACCCCAAGGTTGTCTTACGGTGGCATAGTGATAATACATTCATTTATCATACCATTTACCCGGGTTTGATTCCAACAGTGATGTAGAATGTGTGGCATACTTTCTGCCCACCAGAGTTCGTGGTATGGTTTCCTAGGCAACAAAGACTCAGATTCCTCAGAAAACACTTACTCAGAGATCTCATAAAGATCGCACTGCTCACTGTAGTCCGGGGTTTGGTTCCCTAGGCCTTAAGAGGTTCAGATTCCTCGGAAAATTGTAGGACCAGAGGTTCGGATTCCTCGGAAAACAGTAGGTCCCAGTGCAGCATGACCACTGTACCGTAAAACCTTAAACCGTATCCTTGAACCATAAAACCACAAAACAAACAAACAAAATCCTTAGAAACCGTAAGTACCGATTCGTCGTGACCACAAAACTGTGTCAAACTATTAACTTTTGCTTTCTGGCATCTATTATAATTAAAATCGCAATAATCCGTCACTTTAATAATTATATCACTATTTAATCTTCTTTAATGCCTAAAATCTTCAGTTCATGAATGCTGTTATATTTATCCTCTTTTTACAGAAATGTGAAAATTACAAATTTTGAATTTTCTTGAATAGCCTCTATGGTTGAAATAGTAATGAAAAGAAGTATAGGAGGGAATAAACACAATAATTTTGCTGAAATATAGCTTTACTTTCTGAGGAAGATAAACGAGATGGATAATGCAACAACCTTTAATTTCCAATTTCAAAGTACAGTGAAACTGATTTTATGTTCCTACATGATGTGTTTTACCCACTTTGAACATCAGTTTTTTTTAAGTCTATAATACAAGATGAGTCATTAATTGAATAAAACGACATTTCCATTTCATAGGTTTACTCCTGCGTTTTGCATTCTTTTCTATAAGCCCCAGGCCAGGCAGATCGATCATTTGTATGCTTTTTTATACCGTAATCTGTAATTGTATCTACCCGAAAATAAATTTGAATTGAATTGAAACATAAAACTAGAATTTCATTATATATACACTCTAGTTATTAGATTTTTTCCATTCAATTTAATAACATTTACAGCTCCAATTCAAAATTTGGCGCAGTATAGCCCAGATGCTCTTGCGCCATAAAAAAGCCAAACAAACCAATCCAAAGTATTAAAATAACTAAAAAATGCATTGCATTTTCTTATAAAATGCATGATATCTGTAAAATAAACAATGGTGACGAACGACAAAATTAATAAGCGTTCGCAATAAACTGATGTATTATATATTATTCACGTGTGTCTAAAGAATTGATAGAGATTTTATGAAAAATTATTGAAATTTTTCAAAGAATTAAAATATTCCCAGCGCCGATTCAAAATATTAGAATATCTGTAAAATGATGTGATTGATCAGAGTTGGTGATAAAATTTACATAATTGGTGCCGTTGTAGAGCTAGTATGCATATAAAGGCTTGTTTGAAAGTCAGCTTTAGTTAGTTGGGGGTTAAAAATGGGCCGCACGAAAGATATATGAAACACTACTAAGACTGTGATTGTGACTTCGTGCAATGAGGAACTTACTCAAAAGATGATTGCCGAAAAAATGAAATGCTTTCAAGAAACTGTGAGTAAAATTTTAAAAGATTATTCTAGAAATCAAAATTTTAAAAATAATCGTGCAAATAGTGGTCGTAAGCGAATAACCATACTAAGGCAAGACATAATGCTGAAATGTATTGTGATTACAAACCGCTTCAGGAGCCTGAGATTCATAAGTAGAAAGTGGCGAGTACAACGAGTGGGTGCTTCAACATCTAGCACAATGTGACAACTCCATGAACTTGATTTCCAATAACGTGTTCCCAAAACACAGCCGCTACTTACTTGAAAGCAAAATAGGACCAGAGTGCGGTGATGCAAAGACAGATTGCAATAGGGCATTCAAGATTGGAATAATGTACTTTTTAGCGATGAATCAATGTTTTGCGTTTCCTGCTGTCATCAGGGTATCCGTGTTTGGCTTTGCAAGCAAGAAGCTTTTAATACAGATTACTTAAAACGCTCGGTGAAGTTTAGTACCTCTATCATGATTTCGGGGTGTATGAGTACTGAGGGCTTAGGAATACTGCATGTTTTGACAGGAAGGGTAAATTCTAAAGTATGCAAGGAGGTATTTAAGCATTTTATGATTCCATCATCAGAAGATCTATTTAAGGATAACTTTATCTTCCAACAAGACTCTGCATCTTGCTATACATCAAAGGCCATCACTGCTTGGCGTAATAAAAACAAAATTAAAGTACTTCCTTTGGCCGACCAATTTGCCTGATTTAAACTCCATCGAGAATATGTGAGGTTTAATGAAGAAACACCTTCAGGCTTTAGCTCCAAAGGACAAAAATGAACAAAGGAAAGTGTGAAATTTGTTTGGGCAACTATCAGCAAAGATGACTGCAAAAAATTGCTGTGTAGTATGCCAAATCGTCTACATGATGTTATTAAGGACAAGGGAGATGCCACTAATTATTAACTATTCACAATATTTTTCGTTTAAATGAATTTTTTTTTTTTGCATGTTATTCTAATTTTTTGAACCGCTGCGAAAATTATTCTAATTTTTTGAATTTTTAGAAAAGGGTTATTGTTAAAGACTTTGTAATATCATACTAGTTATGTTATGCTCATCTATAAAATAGATAGAATGTGATAGTGCACTTTAAAATTCTCAAGCAGTCATTTCTACTAAAACAAATCAAAATCTCAAACCTCTATTTGCTTTATTTTCCATTATTCTAACATTTTGAATTGGAGTCATATTTATGAAAGAAAAAGGGGATGATTGAGACATTTTATCTGATTCTGCAAGTGATTGTCTTGGAGGCTAGTATGTTTTGACACTTACTGGACTTAGCTTGAACTACTGTAAGGTTAACGATCGTTAATGATGATTGACAATCGTAAGCTGAAGATACAAATTATTGTACATACCTAGATAGGAACATGTAAATCAGCATGAGCACATTTTATCAAATGGTAATGTAAAGCTGGCATAAGCTATGAGTAAACTATATATCAGAGCTTCAGCGATCAACAATAAGAATTTCATCATAGGTAAAGATCATGATTCACATAAGTGACTTTAGTCATAAGCAAATCATAGGTGCATGAAAGACTAGATGTTTGATTGTGGTAACTGTGAAACTTTCGGGGTTTCACGTAATACAGTGACACGTGGGTATCAAAACTATGTTAAATTTGAAAAAGCTTTGTTTCAAAGAGAAAACTGTGGTTGTGAATGAGCCGTTCAAGTGATCATAGACTATCTGTCTCAGTTTCAGGTAATAGGAAGGCTTCTTTTCAACAGATGACTTCAGAATTTAATGCAGGTGTATCAACAAATCTATGGACAAAGGCTATTTGCCATACCACGACGAAAGCAGGATATAGTAGCTGACATCCACATTGCTTTCCTATACTGATTGCAAGACACTTAGCTATGAGACTTTAGTTTTCAAGTTGTGGATGATTAGAAACATGTCATTTTGTCAGATAAAACAAGATTCTAACTTCATCATATGCATGGGAGAGTATAGGTATGATGATTGAGAGTACGAGTCTGCTATGAAGTGATCTGGTGATCTTTCTTGCCAAACTGAGGTTTTGTAGGTGTGGTGATGGTGTAGCAGTTTAGGGAGCATTTTGTTGGAAACCCTTAGCATCATCTCTTATATCTCGGAAGACCTTTGTCACTGGCTCAGGCTATGTTAACATCCTATCTAATCCTTTGCACTCCTTTATCGTCTCTTTCTGTCTAAATAGTGATTCTATTGGCCAACAAGACAATATCAAACTCAAAAAGTGGCATGCAACAGGCTTTATAGAAAGGAGCATTCTAGTGAGTTCATGGCACTTGACCTTACATCGTCCGATCTTAATTCAGTTGAGAATTTATAAGATAGAATGAAAGATTTAGTTTGAATTCATGACCTAAAAACCTTGCAATGTTTTGCAATAGATACTCTGGAGTGTTGAGTGACAGTACTTGCCATGTTAATTCCAACACTTGAGTCATTGCCAAGATGTGTAGCAGCTGTTATTTGTGTTAAAGTTGGGCCAACATGTTGCCAGATAGGTGTGTATGATAATTTGTCCTCTCAGTGTACAAGCAGGCTATTAATGATCATTTAGTTCAACTACTGACTATTCATATTTGTGTTTGATCCCAAAAAAGCCCACTAGGAAATTCGTAAGCTTCAGTTTCAATCCATGAAATTTGGTTTCGCAAACATTCATTCTTAAAAATTCTAAATTGGACTATACAAATATTTGTTGTCGTTATAACCATGTTGAAGTTATTGTCTTCACTGAATGTTTTTTACTTGGGGCAGCTCAGATGTTAACTCACTCGTGGAATCTGGAGAAACGGCAGAACTGTCCGCCCATAACTACCAACTTGAAACAGTTGATTTCCCTGATAGCCCAGACCACGCCAGCCTATTACAGAATATGCTACAAGTAATGATAAGTTATTATATTACTATTATTTTTGTGAATGTAATTTGTATTTTTGGGTCGCAGAATTGGTCACCTAAATCAACAAATGCCTCTGCTTTCATATACTACTCAACTACTATGTTATCACACATTAGACAACATGCTAGATAATTCAAGGAACATCAGATTTTTAAATTTAACCAACTAGTCATATTTTACGTGCAGGATAAAACGAGGAAGGTGTCATTTTTCTATTTCTGCTTTCCCATGGTAAATACATGTTTAAAGGGGCCTGTGCGACATTTTAAGAACTTTAAAGGCAACTCAAATTTTGTAACCATGTCATATAACATGGATTTTTATATATAAGTAAAAGGCCCTGTGGTGGCGCAGCGTGGTAACATATTCGCCTAGTGTGATGTTAATCTGGGTTCGACTCCCAACAGTGAAAAAAAAACACTTACTCAGAGATCTCATAAAGATTGCACTGCTCACTGTAGTCCAGGGTTTGGTTCCCTAAGCTTAAGCGGTTTGGATTCCTCGGAAAATTGTAGGTCCAGAGGTTTGGATTCCTCGGAAAACAGTAGGTCCCTGCACAGCATGACCACTGTAGTCTTTGAGCCGTAAAACCACAAACATATATAAGTAAAGCCTCAATTCTATCCAATATGCTATCTAATGCAGCTGTTTTCAACAGGATCCATATGGTCCCCTTGGAGGTCATAATGAAATTTTTAGGGACACCACATGGGTTGAAACCATTAGGGGGCCACAAGCAGTTGACTTGCAAAACAAATTTAGTACTAATATAAAAAAGAAGTAACATCAAGGTTATATTAAATTCAGTAATAGCATTTGTAATCATCTTGATGTTGTGAGGAGTAGTGATCTTCAGTTGTCTCTTAACAAAGCGGCAGCCAGATGTACAAAAACTTGCTTGTTTCTAGCACCCATACAAATTTCATTAAATTAAGGGGGCAATATTGTAATATTTGGTTATGAAATATTTTTATTGTTAGTATTTCTTGTATAATAAGTAAAAAGTTTTGTTGATAAAGTACATTGATTTAAAATATTTCATTTATTAAAATTAAAAAATGTTGGGGGTGGGGGGCATGGTAAGTGAATGAAGCTCAAAAAGTGGGGGGCATGACCATAAAACGTATATATATATATAATATATATATATTTTTTAATTTTGGTCACTAGTTTTAAGTCACAGTTTAACTGTGGAAGCTCAATGCTCTTAACAACAGCTTTTAAACTCATCAAGTTAAAATTCATTGCTAAAAATTCAACATTAGGCATAGGAATAGCCAGTAGTGTAACGCGACTTCCAAAGTGAACTATCTCCTTCTGGAATGGAAGAGTCACAATTCATATACAGAGTGATTCGCTACCACATGTATAAACTTCTGGGAGGGGTAGGTTACTCCAAGATGACTCAGGATAAGATAGCAATACAGGGTCGGAAATGCAATCATATAGAATAATCATAATCAATAGAAGGCATTGTTGGGAAACCGGTAAAATATCTGTGCAAGAAAACTATCATTTGACAACCGCTGGCAGAGGTAGTAGGATGGAAGATTTCATAAATGCAGAGTTAGCAGATATGTGTCTAGCATATGGAGTTTCTGATCTTAACGGGCGAGCTGTTGTGCTCCTGGATTGGGAGCACTACCTGATGAGGTGCATTCTAAACCATACCAGACACTTTCGTAGCTGGATCAAAAATTATGTGAAACTGGTTTCTTTGAGATACATGCCATGAATCGAGGACGTATGTGACGGGTCCCTGAAATGGACGAGATGGTGTTTGGTCATCAGAAGATAATCCATGTGCCAGCATATGAGCAATCACTACTTGGTGCAGTCTTCCTCAAACCATCATCTGGAATGATCCTAAACTCGAACCAATTACATCCATGCCATGAGCAGCATGTACAGCTATTGCAGCCTGATAATTAATTACCCACAGAGAGTTGCTTTTGCTCAATGGTAACTGTAGAAGAGTGAGCCGGACCCCCTTTTTCCGGCTTGCATCTTATTCACAGACGAGGTACACTTCACCAGGAAATGTCACTCTCATGTTTGGGCGGTGGACAACCCTCATGCTACATGAACATATGCAGTACAGCATCAGTTTGCTGTCAGTGTTTGGTCTGGAGTTGTGGGTGACTACTTAATAGACCCAAATCTCTTGCCTGGTCTTTTAGACGGACGGTGCTGTAAGATTTCCTTGGATGAAATCTTGCTTGAACTGTTGAATGACAAACAGATCCAGCAACCACTGTGCCATGATATGATTCCAGCGTGATGGGACCCCAGCCCATTTCACCCTTGATGTGAGGGAGTACCTAAATGCGACATTTGGACAACAGTGCAGTGGATTGGCTGTCATGGTCCCATTCATTGTCATTCACAACCGCCAGACCCATCCTCCTTGGATTTTTTTCTGGAGTCACACCAAAGGTCTGGTGTATGATACACCCGTGGACATTGAAGAAAATTTTGTCACACTCGTCTGTGTAGCTGCTACGCCCGTTCAAGAAATGCCTGATGTATTTTAAAACCTTCATGATTCCATGCAGTGCCGATGTCAAGCTTGTGTTGCATTTCGTGGCCGAAACTTCGAACATCTTCTGTGACATCTCTTAATATCACAATTTTTGCATTTTGATAAATAAAATAATGTTCTTCACTTGTGTATTGCTCTTTGATTTTCCGTATTCCCTGCATACTTGCACATGACGATTGCGTTTCCGACCCTGCATTGCTATCTGCTTCCTATTCATCTTTTAATAACCTACCCCTCCCAGAAGTTTGCATATGCAGTAGTAAATCACCCTGTATATACCTATCAGCATCACGATGATAATGATATATGTTTGAATTGTCACTACATTTGAGGGGAGGATGGTAAACAATTGGAGATGGGCACGATTTTTATTTTCGAAGTCCCGCTATGCTACTGTGAATAATGTATATTTACCATGGGTGCCATTAGTGAGGGGAACAGGGGGCCCATCCCCCAATGTTGGTATTAGGGTTCCATGTCCCCTTCCAATTTCAAACAAAATGCCTTCTACTGGTATATTGTCCCCCCCCCCAATATTTTTATGCCGTCGGCACCCATGATATTCACCATAATATATATAAAATTGTTGATTCTCAGAGATGTTTTTTAAATTTTCTGTAACGTCCATATTTTTTTTTATGTATTCATTAATACAAAGGGGGTGTTGAAAGTTTTAACCCTTTATTTATTGCCATGACTTCAAACTCCTGGCAGATCCGCTTGTACAGTAGGTAAAAATTACTTTAAATTTAATGAAAATGACTTACACTCTATTTACAGATGACATTTAATAAATATTATGTTATTTATATAACTGTTCATAATTATATAATTAAAAAATTTAATAAAGTGTTTGAAAATTCAGTTTATAAAGGATCAGTGTAAAATTATTTTTCTTTTTTTTTCAGGATTCTTGTGAAATTAAAGATGAGAGCTTACGGACTGAGCAGCCAAAATCAATAGTCAATAGCCTTAAATGTTACGAAGGTATTGATTGATTAGCAGTCGTTAATTATATAGTATAACTCCACCATAATAGATACACCCCATTTTTATGATTAAATAGTAATTGCTTGGAAAGAAATTTCTTCACAATAATACCTCTCTTTTATGATCGTCTCTCTCTCTTTTTCACGGACAATTTTTTCTGTCCTGTGAACTTCCACTAATGTGAATAATATTGTAATTATAATCATGTCGTTATTGGTGAAACATCCCAATTTGTTTTTACTTTGATATATATAGTAACTTCCACTAATGTGAATAATATTGTAATTATAATCATGTCGTTATTGGTGAAACATCCCAATTTGTTTTTACTTTGATATATATAGTAATTTTCAATATATGGAAGTCAGTTATTTGAATTTTTATGGTGCAAGGATAGCAATGGTCATTCTGAACCAAACAAAGTGTTTAAAGTTTGATATATGGAGGTTCTATCGTATATATACGTATTGGAATTCTTCTTTCTAAAGTCGAATAACATAGTAATTATATTCAGGTGTATAATACCAGTATAAGTAATAACAAAATGTACATATATATAATGTTTCGATTACTCAAATTTTCGAGAATTTGGAGTTCTTTTACTTACCAACTAACTGCTCATTGTTGGTTCAGGGGTTGATTCCCTGATCCTTAAAACATTTGGATTTCTCAGTTTGAAATATATGTCCACATCTTACAGTGACATGGTAATAATGCATTCACCTATCATTCCATTTACTTAGGTTTGACTTCTGATGGTATGGTAGAATGGCTGCTATCTTTCTGCCCACCATCGTTCAAGTGTAATTTCCTCGTAAAACCATAGGTTCCAGCACACCATGACCCTTACTGTTCTTCTGTCATCAAAACAAAAATAAATGGCAGATTGTGCCAATGAAGAGGAATCACGTTTGGGTACCAGGGCGAACTGGTCATGGATAATTGAATAAATTATGAATTATTTTGATGCATGCGAGAAAGGAATGAAAGAGTGGGGAAGTAGCCATTGCTAAGGTTTATTTTTTCTTTAGTGAGGTATCTGCAATCTTTTTATATACAAGAGGTTAAACATTAGTAAAATAGCAAATGAAAAAGATCATCCAAGCTTTCAGACACGTCAGCAACAGTCCTTTATCAAGAGTATTACTCCTGATGAAGGACTGCTGCTGATGCGTCCGAAAGCTTGAGTGATCTTTTTCATTGCTATTTTACCAGTGTTTAACCTTTTGTATGTAAATTTTTTCCCTTGGTACCTGGTATCTTATTTTTTATTAATCTTTTTAGATATGTGAATGAGTGAAATTTAATTTTGCCTATTGTAAAGGTGGTGATACAGACTCCCCGGGTTCTGCTCGCCGAAAAATCTATATACATCCCTCTGTTCTCCGAGAAGACAGCTTGAACGATGACCAAAAAAGTTTATCGTCCTTGAGCAACAAGAGTGAGCCCGATATTTTTTCTCCAACGGAAGATATTGTTTTGCCAGAAGAGGATGACGACATTGACACGCCTGAGGAACTTGAAATTTCTGATGTTTGTGAGTATGAAACAGCCTCCGATTTTTTACATAGTTATGTAATTTATTTTTTAAAAAATTTGCTTTCTTTTATTAATAGCTGTTGGTTTAGAATCTACGATGAGTGAACCTATACCTGAAATGTCTGCTGCAGAGGAGTATGAAGAAGAGCGAAGTTGGAAAATGTGCGTTATTGGTGGGGAAGAAAAGAGAATTGATATGAGAGTTATCGAACCTTATAAAAAAGTTTTATCACATGGAGGTATGTACATTATTGATGTGAAAATTGAACTTTTCTGACACTCATATACGTTTTAAATTGCACACACATTTTGTAAAGATCAGCAAATGCCTTTTGTTAAATGCTTGAATTCTGTTATATATATATAAAACTAACTTTGCTTAAATTTAAATAGAAAATTGTTGCAAAACGCATTCATTTAAGTTGCCATATTGTTTACATTTGTTTCGGCAGCAGCATATTTTACCTTCATCAGAGCAAATATCCACACTCAGTTCTGACATAGGCAGAATATATTGCTGTAAAATTAATTGTAAACGACATGCTAACTCACTAAACGGCATTTTATTTTAAAAATTTTGGCTTAATTTATCGTTATGCAGTTCGTTACTCATTGTCTATAACTTCCTTATTATTTAAAATTAGGTGACATACCATTAGGGTACACAGAAAGTTCATAAGGAGGAACATACAAAACATAATTGTGAATACAAAATTGTGTCATAAGGATTATCTCCCGATCCATTATCTCCCCTGCATATATCTGTGTTGTCAAGACAACCAATGTTGACTGTATTTATTAATAAATAAAGTTCATTTGTTTGAACCAGTGAACCGTACCTTTGATATTATCTATTATAGGCTATCACGGGGAAACGAGGAATGCCATCATCATATTTTCAGCATGTTATTTGCCTGATCGGAGCAGAAAAGATTACGACTATGTCATGGATAATTTATTTTTGTAAGTTTGTTATTTCTCATTGCTTTTAAATATTCCTGCACAAAATTCACAGTTCAGTCAGAAAGAGTTCATGGTTTAATGTAAAGGGATGCGAGTTATCTATGTACATGTCTATGGGTTAAAGAAAACAAGTTCACTTCCCACGATTTCGACTTCAACTGGAATGCCTTGACCCATAAATTATGAAGTCAGTTGCAATTGTCCTTCTCATTGTCAGCACAATTTCTACAAAACAGGTTATCCATTGATTGCAAATGACACAACATGCAGATACTCTAAGGGCAGCACATAGCTAGTGTAGAAAATAAGAGACTATACTTCATCTCGGTGCTAATTCTGGGAAAGGCACTATTAAATGATATTGTAATACAAAAACAAACCTCTGAATAATGGACACTTTGGATGGGAATCTGTCATCTAGTTGAGAGTGTTAGCATAGCAAACATGGAGACTGAGAATTGGAGAGAAAAAATGTCCATTATCTGGGAATTCCGTTATTAAGGCTTTACCGTGCATGGGTAAAATAATTGATCAAGCTTTAGTTTGAGCTGGAAATGCAGATTGTCGGAACCAAATTTTCTAAATCAGTTCCCTTACAAAACGTCTGTTCAAAAAAAGTTTAAAATTACCATTAGGCCTTGCAGTGGTAATGTGTTAGCCTAGCATGCTGTTTACCCCACATTCGACTCTTGACAGTGAAAAAGAAAAAATGCTGACTGATTAACTGGTCCTTGAAGTCCAGGAGTTGGTTTTCTGGCCAAAAGAGCTTCAGGCTTCTCAGCATGACACTTGCACTATAAAACTCACGTCGACAAAAATTGACATTATAAGGATAATACTAATAATAATTATTATTTATTAAACCTTAGATACACGTTAAAAGTTGCATATAGTAAGTATATACAGCAGAACCTCCGACTAACGGTCACCCCTAGGACTCTACAAAGGTGACGGTCCTTCAGAGGTGGCTGTTATTTACAGATTCGGTATAAAAATCAAAATAAATAAAATTAACAATAAAAAATTATAACCATTTCAAATACATTAATCCTCACCTATTTTAATTTATATTAAAAAAATCAGTGATGCGTAATTGTTTTGCTTTTTTTAATGGTAACTATCCTTTTCTAAGGAAATACTATTCTTAGTCTTTTTGCATAATTCATCATTTTTGTTCAGATCAAAATTTGGGATCTCCTGAAAATTCGCCAAGACATCAGAATATGTATTGATATTAGAATTTTGTGGCAATTCCATTTTCTCTTCCTCTTTCATTTCCGCCTCCACACTTCCATCATATTTTTTAACAATTCCTGAGTGGTATTAAACATAGCAGAAACTTCTAAATCTTCGTCTGCACAAACAAACTCACTAGTTTTCATATTTGTCATTTCAGCTAATTTGAGAATGCCACCCGACCCTTCACCATCATCATTATCATTGCCTATATTTTCAGGTTCATTAAGTGAGGAAAAATTCTTCAATTAAGAAATATTTTAATTGCAGGATTTTTGATTGAAAGTTGTTTGATCAGCAATTGTGTGTTGTAAGCTAGTCTAACAACACTTTGTCAAGTTCTTCGTTTCTGGTCTTCCGACGCTTTGTTTTTGTATCTAAATTGCCTAGAAAACACTGTTGCAAATAATCGTTGCTATTTTTTAAAATTTCATTTATCTGTAGTTTCCCACAACTGTAAAGCATTAATTTTCGTGCACTTACACCTTTTTTTTTACTGTCTTGGATAATTTTGATATTCTCATTTAGACGTAAGAATTTTCGTGAAGAATTCACCCTGATTACAAACTGGCGTTCAAATGATGAAGTTAAGTTGATACGACACTAATCAATGGTAGAACAACGCATAAAGAACCAGAACTGTCAAAAAGGAATTTTTAGTAGATAGTGATTGCTTGCACAGACAAAATATTGGAATGGTCGGTCGTAATAGAGATACCGTGTTCACAGAAAGGGGTGTAAAAAGCTACAAAATGAACATGCGTTTCAATAGAGTACTTTGAAAGAAAGTACCATCAGGAAAATTTTAATTTACATTGTTCACAATTTGGGTTGCAGACATATTTGAATTATTTGAAAATTCAAATAATTTTTTTTTGCATGATGCCAACCGGGTGGCCATTGTTCGAAATTCGTTGCTTAGGGGTTAGCACTAATGTTAATCCTATGAAATGCATTAGATTCCATTGATATGTGACCGGTATTCGGAGGTTACCATTGTTTAAAGGTGACCTTTGAAGGAGATTTTACTGTATATGAATTACATACAAGGGTGATGGTGATAGCTTACTGTTACAATAATTCCTGTGTTATGCCCATGCTTTTCACTGAACACCGTTCACACATTTATTTACACAATGGTAACACTGCCATACAAATAGTCCAGGTGTGGTACTTTCAGGCTGTGCGGACCATTTTTTTTCTTCTACGGATTGGAGTCTGATTCCTTCGGTAAAGGTTTAGATTCTTCAGAAACCTATAAATCGTGATGCAACATGGTTTTAGCTGTGTTTGTGCATCATGAAGCACAATATTTATTTGCATCGTTTGAAGAACGATTGGCATTCTAATCACAATGAATAACTAACTTAATGTGAGAGATACGCATAAGAGCCATATTCGTAATGCCCCATTATGCAGATGGTGAACGATCCATTGTGTAATGGTCACACAGTTCTGTTCCTCTCTGAAATCCCAAGTTAACTCCCCATGTAATTACCTTCACAGGGATAACACAATTGCCAAATAATGGTCAACACAGTAAAACCTCCGGGGCAAGATTTTTGTGAGTTTTTCGTGGGGGAATTTATTATACAATAATTTTTGCCACCCACGTTTAAGTAGCTCAAACTAGAGCTTTTTTTATATTTGGAGAAAAAGAGGCGCGGACCTCATCCTGGACTCGAACCAGGGTCCCCGCATTGAGCACGCGGTGTCTTGACCTACTAGACGAATGAGGACAAGAACAAACGCATTTTTCTCCGTATATGAGGATGTAAGATATTATTACCCTTCACAGGGATAACACAATTGCTAAATAATGGTCAACACAGAAAAGCCTCCGGGGCGAGATTTTTGTGAGTTTTTTCGTGGGGGAATGGTAATAATATCTAACATCCTCACATACGGAGAAAAATGCGTTTGTTCTTGTCCTCATTCGTCTAATAGGTCAAAACACCGCGGGCTCGACGCGGGGACCCTGGTTCGAATCCAGGATGAGGACGGCGTCTCTTTTTCTCCTAAACAGAAAATAGCTCTAGTTTGAGCTATATGAACGTGGGTGGCAAAAATTATTGTAATTAACTCCCCATGTTGCCACAGAACACATGCCATTTTTTAATCATCCAAGGTTTGATATTATAAGCAATAAGAATTCAAATCTTCTGGAAAACTATAAATCCTGGCCCAGTATACTGTACAACATGAACGGGTATTGTGAGGGGTGGGGTAATTCGTGACACAGTAAAATATCATTATTTATGGAAATTTTGTAGCAATGATTGTAATATAATAGTGCTTTGTGTTTGTTTCTGTAGGTATGTTTTAAGTACTTTAGACCAACTAGTTGCGGAAGATTATGTCCTAGTTTATCTACACGGGGCCACCGAAAGAGGGAATATGCCCAGTTTCGGGTGGCTGAAACGGTGCTATCGAATGATTGATCGAAGGTAAGTGGCAGAGGCGCTGTCTCTTGTTCTGCTTTCTAGTGATAAATGTAGGTGTTTGTAAATTGCAAGCAACTTACAAGCACGGCTTAATTAATGGTAATAATACAGCATGAAACAAAAACAAAAGACGTAGTGGTGATGATAATAATGAATTATTTTACAAGAATTGAATCGCATATACACTATGAACTTGTACAGACCCCCAAAAAAGTTCATGAACAGGAATTAGTTCTACAAGGTACCTTTCATGACCAATGAGATAGTTCGTAAAAGTGTACAGATCATAAATTGAGGTTCATAAAATTGTGAGTTTACTGTATATGAAGGTAACAGACTATCAACTGTCAGCTTGAGCGACACAGTGACCAATGGTGTGTGTGAATTGTGCAGAGCAAGCTGGGGGGGGGGGAGTTTAGGAAGAGTGAATGCTTAAGGCAGCACTGCTAATCCCAGACAGGATGCAGTGTCTGCATATTTAACTGCCAAAGACAGTTAGAGTTGAGGAGGAAAGTTGATAACATGCAGCACCATAAAATCGTTACCAAAAAAATTTTTTTTGGTCGTTTGTAACTGTATTATGGTTTGGCCATTGGTACATCCGAAGTGGTCTGTCGTATAATATTGTCTTGTAATCTTGGGATGCTAAAATTCAAGATATTATTGTTTTTCATCAGATTACTTTTATGTCATTGTAATTAGAACTTTTGGAACAATTTGAAAGGCTAAAATTTCATGGAATTTCTGAAAGCTGGAAAATTTCAGAAACAATTTGGATCATCTGAGCACCTGGAAACGTCAGTTTTTTTTTTTGTTTTTTTTTTTTAAATACAGAAATTTTCAGGGGAAAAATGTATATCTGCAAAATTGTGCCAGTAGCGAACAACACAAACACCATAATTCTCAGATGCAGTAAATTTTCTGAATAAGGCAATTGTGGGCCCAGAAATCTTGCAATGGGGAGGCGGGTGATTTGTTTCTGATTCTTATTTTTAGCCAAGTTTCCGGTACTTTTCATTTTCCATAATATAATTCCGACACAAGGGGATAGGCAATCACCCCATTGTCTCCAGCTCATCCCTTGGATTCATCAATGGAATAAGGTCATTTTAATTAATGACTACCTCCATTTAACAACAGTATTTTGTGGTTGCAGAAAATTCTCCATAAAATTACATGTATACTGATCGATGTCGTTTTATGTTTAACAGCATTTTTTTTTTCCGCTGTTCCTCAAAAATCATTATTAGGGGACATTAGTGTACAAAACGTGTATCTTACTGGCACTGATCATTATTGTATATTGATAATTGTGATGATGATACAAAATTATCCATACTTTATAATTGCCTTCACACACATGTTCAGAATTAATATTATTTTTTTAATTAACTGGGTTTTATTAATTCCTTTTTAATTTGCTAGATTACGGAAGAATTTGAAAGGATTGTTTCTCGTACATCCGACATTCTGGTTGAAAACCATTGTCATCATGACAAGGCCTTTTATCAGGTTGCATATTTTACTCAAATAATTTTTTGGTCAGCTTTTATTTAACGACAGTGAAATTCGTCTATAACAAGCATAAGGGACCCGGAAAAGATATCGTTGTCGACAAGGATGAACATGATATACCCTATATCTGTCGGAACATGGAGGAAAATATCGTTGTAGATAGATTTCACTGTATTAAACGATTGTGTACTGTGTATAATACTATTAATGATCTATATTATATTGGTGATTATCTACAGCAGTGGTTCTCAACCTTTTTCAAGCCACGACTCTCTTTTATAATAGCCAAATAATCTGTGACCTCTTTTTTTTTAGTAACCAAAAGATCTGCGACCCCCCTTTGCCCGCTGCCGCCATGTTTATAATAGCATTTTAACAGAATAAAGAAAACATGTTGAATACAAAATTATATTAATATATTATATATATATTAATGTATATTATAGATATAAAGTTAACAACCATTAGTAGAATATTGCAATGTGTGTAGCCATGTTGAAATATAAAAGCGTTGGAAACATTTGGTATAAAATTCCTTATAAAAATAATTGCAACTAAAAATAGTTACAGCAAACCCCCCCCCAAAACCATGTTTGCGACCCCCAGGTTGGGAACCACTGATCTATGGTATGTTTTGTTAATTATTTACTTATTAATTATTAAACCCTGCGGTATGTGGTAGTGCATTCACCTAGTGTGTGGGTATCCCAGGTTCTGACCCTCAACTGTGCTAGAAAACCCACTTAACAACCAACTGCTCACTGTGATAAAAGGGTCTGCCTAAGCCTTGGATTCCTCGGAAAACTGCAGGTTTTAGTGCAGCATGACCCTTCCTGTCCTGGTTACTATAAAACTCGAACAAATTATTAATTATTATGGTTAATTATCTACATTATATATTATTTTAATTTAAAGTTAAATGCAGTATTTGAGAAGTTAAAAATGATTTGAGCAAATAGTATAACTTGGTTTGTTAGGACTTGTTATTTTTTATGTATATTGCGCATTAAAGTGGATTTGCTATACAAGTATCCCAAAAACATTGAACGCAGCTTTAATTCTTTAAATGTTGACTCCAGACATATGTATTAAATTGGAAAGTGGCGTAAAAAAAAGGTGCAGAATTTTATGAAATTGATTAAAATTGCAGAGGATTATTTTTCGAAGAAATACAAAATTTAAATTTCAAATGAGCCCCATACTCCAGTAGATCAGTATACAAAATTTCAGCATTCTAGTGGGAAAAGAACCAGAGATATGAAGACCCAAAATAACGTGACTTAACAACCTGAATTTCCTGCTTCCCGGCATGTGACTATTGCTCTCTTCAAAAATTGGTGTCGAGTTACTTTGGGTTTTCATATCTCTTTTATCCACTAGAATGCTGAAATTTTGTATATTGACCTATTGGATTATGGGGCACATTTCACTTATTGGAAATTTTTGTGTACGGGGACTGTATAAAAATTTAAATTTTGTATTTTTTCAAAAAATAATTCTCTGCGATTTTAATCGATTTCATAAAATTCAACCCCTTTTCTTATGCCACTTTGCAATTTAACACATATGTCTAGGATCAATATTTAAGAAATTAGAGCTGCGGCCAATGTTTTTGGAACACCCTGTATGTGGACAGGGCTTGAGAAATCTGGCTTGACAAAACATGCCCGGTTGCGAGTTGCAAGTAGAAAATCTGCTTATCTTGTTAGATTTATAAGTTTTCTTATTGAGGTGCATGAGTACTTCTCTTGTCTGGCATGGCAAGTACACTGCCATGATTTGTCAAGCCCCGCATATATATTTAGTTTTTATAAAATTTATTATGATATTTGCTATTTTTTTGTTTAAAGTTCCAAGTTTAGTCGGAAGTTAAAGTTTGTAAACAGCCTCGAAGAGCTTTCATCCCTTATACCTATGGACCATGTTTGTATTCCTGATAAAGTAAAAAGGTATAGAGTTTCGAACATTTCTTGATGCATTTTCTAAAATACATTTCTTAATTCACTTTTCAGAGTACATTTCTTAATGTGCTTTCTAGGGCACAGTTTTAATTCATTTTCTAGAGTACATTTCTGAATATACTTGCCAGAATATATTTTTTAAAATGGATTCTGGAGCATATTTTTTAATATTCTTTGCTCTGATGATATATATTATAGACTTTTTTTATCATTAACTTAAAGAAAGCATATATATAAAGCTGTTTTCTCGTTCACGTCCTTCATATTATATTTATTAAAAATTGAGAAGTTTCGGAATTATTTTAAAACACAGGTTTTCAAATAGAGGCACAATAATATACAATTTTTTTTATATTTGTTTATATACACAGTAGAACCTTTATTACTTGACTCTCTGGTGCAGAATGACCCTTGCTATCTTTGCACCATAAAAATACAACCAACTTGACTCTTTTTTTCTTTTTGAATCCGAAAAGGGCCCTGGTGTAGTTCGTTGGTAACATGTTCACCTGGTATTCCTTTAAGTTCGACTCCCAACGATGCCAAAATAGAAGGCTTACCGATAAACTTCTCACTGTTGTCTGGCGGTTAATTTCCTAGGTTCAGAATCCTGGGAAAACTGTAAGTCTCGGCATAGTGCAACCTTGTGCCATAAAACGAACAAATTTTATCTGGAAATCTGTGGTAATCAACGTTCCGTTTTCATGACAATTATTTTTTCCTGGAGCCTAGTATGGCTGGGAAAAAAAAAAGTCAGTAGAATCAATTCTGTTAAAGTAGCTCCAGGATTTAGCTACAAAGTACAAGCAATGCAGATTGTTGTACATCAAACCAAACTTATTTTGAATTTTTGTGAGCAGTGGTGGCTCAGGGTTGATTTTGATTCCGGGCAGACTGGCACGGATTGCTTTTTGATGCCCCTCCCCCTCCGGCGAAAACAGGAGATTTTCACAGATGCGCAGTGAGCCATATACCCTATAAAAGTGGCCAAAAGTCTCTGAAAGAATTTCTCTAAAGATGTCTCTAAAAATTTCTCCAAGTTTGTCTGTTTTTATAGAAATTTTATACCGTTAGTTCAATTTAAAAAAATTTGAACTTGACTTCAGTTTGGTGCCTTCATTCGAACGGGGCCCCAGGTTGCCTGGCCCTTAAACCACCCCTGTGTGTGAGATTTTTTAAACAAATAACTTCATTGGAAAGAGCAGGAAGCGGTATTTTCATTTAAAAAAAAAATAACCCTTTCCTGTTAAATATGTACCTATTATAAAAAAAATACGTGGCTACAAGTACTGTAACTGGTATCGGATCTGTGAATTGATACGTTTTCGATTATCCAGAAATTTAAATTCCCCCACGAAAACTCACAAAAATCTCGCCCCGGAGGCTTTCTTGTGTTGACCATATTTGGCAATTGTGTTATCCCTGCGGAGGGTAATAATACCTTAACATGTCCTTGTGCAGTAAAATATAAATTTACAATCAATTTTCATAGCCAAATTACGAAGATCATCTGCTTTGGCCCATTGCATTCACATAATTGCTAAGCTATTGCCTTAACGACATTGATAACAAAGTAAACAAGCTTCACTGTGTGTTGTTTTTGGAACTAAAATGACTAATTTTGTTGTGCATCTTCATATGTTATATTTATTATAACTAACCTTAATTATAATTTCATTGTGCTAACGGAAGATTTGATGAAACATTGCTGGATACCTAGATAGTGTGGACCATGATTAGCATGCACCTAGTTATGGTAATCAGCCATTTTATTAGTTATTTGCATGCTTTACCTGATTTTACATGCCGGTTATCAGGTGTTGGGTTTTCTGTTAATTGCCTGTTTTTATTCCCGTATTGTAACTGTTGTGAAAATAATGCTTAGCCTCATTATAAATGTTTATTAATTTACTTACAAATTAATGTAGATTTCTGGTTGATGAGGTCCTGCGGTGATGCAGTGTGGTAACATGTTCGCCTAGTGCGCCGTTAACTCGGGTTTGACTCCCACCGGTGCAAAGAATGCTTACTCAGAGATCTCGTAAAGATCACATGCTCACTGTAGTCCGGGGTTTGATTCCCAAGGCCTTAAGAGGTTCAGATTCCTCGGAAAATTGTAGGTCCAGAGGTTCGGATTCCTCGGAAAACAGTAGGTCCTGGCACAGCATGACCATTGTAGTCCTTGAGCCGTAAAACCACAAACAATCTGGTTGATGAATGTCAACGTGGCTTGAATCCTTTAGCTGTGTATACATGTGGCTTGTTGCTCTGTATGATTATCTGGGCCCTGTGGTGTCACAGTATTAATACATTTGCCTAGTGTGCTTTTAATTTCCAAAGTTGCGGAAAGGATTGCTCACTGTAGTTCAGAGGTTAGTTCTTTTGTTTTTAAGAGGCTCAGATCCCTCGGAGAAATGTAGGTCCATTGCCCCACAACTATACCACCGTATTGCAATGGGCCTACCACTACAGGTCCATTGCCCTATAGCGGTATAGTTGTGATGCACTCATGTAATTTTCATTAACCCAGGTCTGACCCCTCCCCCATTGGCTTCAAAAATACATGCGACAAAGTTTCGAATTCCTTGAGAAGTTTTAGTTATCGGTGCAGATATTCTCCTTATCTTTGTAGTATACTTCTACATCCAAAAGCTGTGTAATGACATGTGAGACTAACACCTTTGCAAGCTTGTGCCAGTATAAACTTCCCTCGTTCTAATGGTAAATTTTTATTAAGGAAAACTTGTAATAGCACTGTGATCATATATTTCATATTCATGGCCTTTGACAGCAAAAAAAAATTCTAATGAATCACATAGCATGGGTTCCTCTTTTTGCTAACTAGACAATCCAAGTTTCACGGTTATGTATTGCAGTTTACATAACTTGTGCACACCGTGTAATTTTCTGATATAGGACAACTCTTCAGAATGGCCATGACTTTTCAATCACCTTAACACGTTCGCTGTATTGCAAGACACGGTTGACTCGCATCTAGAATAGCTTGGCAGATGGTTTGGAAATATAATGAAAATATCCTATGATATGGAAAAGACTCTGGCTACATCAGTATTACGTTCATTCTGATACCATGTATTGAGTGGCCAAAATTTTTATTCATATCCCCAGTCATCGGGATCTGGCGCCCATTCACAGAACAAGAATACTTTGAGTCCGATATGTTTTGTGTTGCCTGATCACATGTTTTGCAGTGAATCAATGGTAGCTTGTGTCACCTGATGATAATAACAACAGTTATTTTATTGTATTGCAGCGAATGTGTTAATATATATGCTTGCCACAAAATGTTGACTATTTAGTATTCATGTAATCCAGCTCAAAGATTTAGGCAGATTGCAATGCCGCCCCGCTCATTTCATTGTCTTGTCTAAATTCTCATTCGTGCAAAATTTAGAAATATTTGAGCTCTAAAGTTCATGTTCCTGTCTTATTCGTAGTCCTTAACCTTTTGAAAGCTGTCACAACTGCCCTACCACCCCATTTTCAAGCAAAAAAATCATGCAACATAATATGATCTACTTACATCAGTAATATGTTTTAAAAATATGATTAAAAAAACTGAAGTATAGGGCATATCAAAATGCAATTGAGACCGTTATAATCGCCTTTATTAGCACATGGGCAGTAGGGTGATGTTTTTGTGGATCTCAGAAATTTAGCCTTAGAATCATCATTGAACCGGTGGGTGATTCATCTTGCAGAAATGAAGTTAATTAAAAGCAAGTGAAGTTAAGTTGTTACAGAAAAGTGATATCAAAGAATCGAATCCAAGTTAAGTGTATTTTTGAGATAGCAAATGCGTTAATGTTATGTTTTTTACCCTAATGTGTTGATATTGCTTTAAAAATCTTTGAAATAACACCATTTAAGAGGGTTAATAAAGCTGCTATTATATTTGCATTACATTGTGATGCATTTACTGTATTCCTGTGCATTAGTTAATGCCAAATAGGAGGGGGAGGAGTTATAATGAAAAACCCTTGTATTATACAACATGCTGTAAATATAAAACTAGGTATGATTAGTTCAATTCGTAAAATCTGAGGCTTCCTGTTAATAATAAATATTTAAGTTAAATAATTACACTAATAACATAATTAAATAATTATTAATTAATAAATATTAATTAAATAATTATTAATTAATAAATACACTAAATAATTATTAATTAATAACATAATTAAATACTCATAATTAATAAATATTAATTAAATAATTATTACTAATAATATTAATTAAATAATTATTAATTAATAAATATTAATTAAATAATTATTAATTAATTAAAAAATTAAGTTAAATAATAAATACTTACGTTACTCGTCATGCTGACTAATGCATTGGAATACGGTATCATAATCTAACTTTCCTCACACCCTGTTTGGCGCAAAATGACCCTTGCGCTATAAAAATACAACTGGCTAACCGTAATCTAAGCAATTCATAAATTTCGAATCAGTGTAAATATATGTTGCATTATTTCCGTTGGTTTTATTAACGACAGCATTTAATTTGTAGCTTGGATTTTGAGCGTATGATCAAGATGAAGAAGAAGCAAGGGAAATATAAAAAGTTTATTCTTGGGCCAACGAACAGTTTGCCTCCCCTGGAAAGGTACTAGAAAAAAAAATACTAATTGAACGGTACATGGACCTAATATGGATAATACCTATTTGATGTTCTAGCCTTAGTTGTCTGTGATGCTTTTGGTTGAAAGATTTTAAAAACACACTGTACATGTAAACCGAATCAGCATTTTTCAAAGTGATATGCCAAGTTTTTCTTTGTTGTTAATTTATCTTTTAGGCACTTTTTTTTAAGTGTTTGCAATTTTTATACAGTTTTCTTTTACTTAATGTGCAATGCGACTTAATGATCTATGGAACTAAGATAGGGAAACGGCTTTTGCAGTTAAACAGGAGAATTTCTTTTTGGGATTGGAAGCAAACGTTGTTACTTGCTGCTTGCTTACCAAGAAAATTGCTTGTCGTGGAACTCGTTTACTGGAAAGATCCCTGTTACAGAACTTGTTTACTAAAAGGTTCCTTGTCACAAAACTTGTTTACTGCAAAGATCCCTTATCACGAAACTTGTTTACTGGAAATATCTCTGTTACAAAACTTTACTAAAGTCCTTGTCACAAAACTTGTTTACCGCAAAGATCCTTTATCATAGAAATTATTTGCCAAGGAAGTCTCTAGTTATAAAACTTGTCTACTGAAAAATTCCCTGACAAGCCGGTTTATTAAGAAAATTTCTTTTTACAAACCTTGTCTGCCAAAACAAAATTCCTTATCGTAAAACTCTGATTTAAACGAACATATTCTGAAAGAATATGAAAATGCTTAAAATAACTTGAGGGGAAATGATGTATTTTTTTATATTAACCATTCTAAAAATTAATTAATAATCATACCAGCTTTTATAAAGAAACATGTATTCTTAGAGGAACTGTTGTATATTATGAAAGGTTGTGCTAAAAGAATAATTCGATTAGTTCTGATGAAGGGACTATTAAAATGATTTGCTAAATTAGAAACAAATATTCATTCATGGTGATACTGTATCATTAGTAACGTAGTGGCACTTTATATAGTTAATTAGCATTTTATATGACGATACATTCATTAGATTATCATCATAATGAGCAATGATTAAAATGGAGCATACTTGGCAATACATATAGTGAATATGAACAAATTCAGTCGAAACTACGCAAATTAACCCTTTGCACTCAAGAAGTGACTCTCACTCACCATTTAATATTTAAGAAATCATGTTCTTAGACCTGTAAAGATAGATAAAATGTTAAAATATAAAAGTTTTATACATTAATTTGTCAGTGTAATCGTTTTAAGTTAGAGGTAAGAAATTCACCAAGAACATCGAGAAACGTCTCGAGTTGCTGGTTAGCCCAAGTGAAAGCCTCGAGTGCAAAGGGTTAAATGAAAGAAGTTTTTTAAAACAAAGTTATATATCCGTATAACATGAACAAAATTTCATTTTATATGCATATAAAATGAAAAATTTAATCGTAAAAGTTTTTTCATTTTATACGCATATATATATAACGTTATTTTAAAAAAGTTCTTTCAATGCATATAGTAATTATCAAGTTGTGAAGTGTCATCTAATGAAGCTACATTACAATTTGGTTACATGTAATTGGAGTGATAATCATTATATTATCTAACACTCATCATGTAGTATAATACGTTATCTTTTATAGCTCCTGCATAATTCAACCTCAGTATCTATAATTTTCTCCAAAGAAATATGAACCCCCCCGCTAGAAGAAAGTTTTTTTTTTTTTTATAAACAATGTAGTGGCTTTTTTAAAATGGAACCGTTAGTGTATTGTGAAAAAGAAACATTTGTTCATCACAATTACAAATTGAAAAATGCTGAATAAAATTCTATAAAATGTTTGAATATATGTAAAACTGTGATAAATTTGAATTCCTTTGTAAAAAGCACTTCTTACTTTTAATATTAAACTAGAAGTGTTAGTTTTATAATTCAACAGTTTGAAGAAAGCATGACTGCATTAAAAAAATAATAAGGAAAAAAATCAGGAATGCTACTTGGAATATGCAATAAAATAGAACTTTTTTTACATATGTAAAGCATTTGATTTCCAAATTCGTGGACTTCTATTGCAACATTCCAGATTTACAATAGCTTTTACTTTTTTTTTTATATATATAAAGTAATTTGTATAATTTGAACTTTTCCCACATTCTGGTGAATCAAAAATTAATTACACAAATCTTTTCTAAATTGAATTCTTGGATAATTCAAAGTTTATGGTCCTTCCAGCTTCGAAATAACCAAGTTTGATCATATACATTTGATTCCTGGAAATATTACATTGTGTAACTAATGCCAGATTTGAAAATAAAATCAACTTGTTAAGTATTGTAGTTTTTGTATCTCCGAAATCAAGTAGCTCTTTGCTTCCACATTATGTGACAAAACAAATTAATTTCGAAAATGAAATTTAAAATGAAAGGTTAAGTATGCAGCAGTTTTTAACTATATAAATAAAAGTGTTTCTTTTGTGGAAATATTTTGATTTCCAGTTGAACTTTTTTGTACTAAACGTAGTACTTAAGCCAAGCTGGTGACAAAAAGTAGTATTAAAGTTAGTGCCAATGTTACCCGATTATTTTATCCTGTTATTCATTAGTGGAATTTTTTAAAGCCCTGAATTGAAATTCGGTACTATCCCACCGTCAGAAAAAAAAATATGGGTCCTACTTAAAAATATGTTTGTTATGAAGTTGTTGAAGTTTGTCGAAAAAAGTTCCTTCCCACCATTGTTTTTAAGCAGTTGAATTGTTAACCACATTCTGTCCAAACTCCTTGCACGAAAAACATGCAACACAATTCCAATCTGTCTATGGAAGTAATCTTCACAAATTGGGATGGTATATTTTAAGATCTGAATGCAGTTGCATTTTGTTATAAAAGCATGTTATGTATTAATGTTTTGCTTCCAATGGCGCTTGAATAAATATTTGATTTTAAACAATGGTTTTTGTGCGTCGTTCTTTTCTTGAATAAATGAAAAATGCAGTATGGATCTAAAAATCTGGACCCGATGAACAATGATGAAAAAAAAAAAAGTTCAGGGTAGCTACAGAAACTGGAAAAAAATTCCCGGACGATTTCCTGATTTTCAAAAACTTTGCTTAATTTTTTTTTGGTGGGGAGGGGGTCTCTCTCAAATTACACTTTGATTTCAAAATAAAAAATATAGTGTTCTTGATTATTTAGAATAATTGTGGATATATAAATTATATGATTTTATTCTTTACAAAATAGAAAAAAAAATCATTACAAACATATGAAAGGAAATTTTAACTATTGTGAATTGAGCAACAAGTATTGTCATTAAATAAGACACAAAAAACAACGTTTTAGAAGCGTATTTATGTCAAGATTGAGTTCGAGCTACGCGTTTCGGGCGATAAAAGTTCGCCCTTCTTCGGGAGTGAACACGTGGAATATCGTCAACAAACGAGGTTGATTCGCGGATGTAACTAGAGTTGAGTTATTAAGTGAAATGTTGACTTCCAAAAGTAGGAAGTCAAGTACTACGTGGTTTTTGTAGTGCGGCCACTCTTCCCAGAAATTACCAAATTGTGGAAAAGTTGGCTGTCTGTTAGTAGAGGTGGCAATTATGGCGGGACTATGGATTAATATCAGAAGGAGTTAGGTGGAGTACATTTCGCCAAGCTGAGCTGAAGGAAGGAGTTGAGCTGTGGTCATTCACAATGGAATCACGAAACATGTTAATGAAGAAAGCTTCGGCGAAGTCCAGTTCAAGTGGTGAATGAGGTTGGTGGATGATACGAGCGTCAAAAAAGTTAAAGCGATGGTTGTGTTCGTGGCTGTGAACAGCAATGGATGATTTGTGCACCTCACCTTTCTCAACGTATCGGCGATGTTCTTTCAACCGATGCATGAGGGCACGTTTTGTCAGTCCTATGTAGGAAAGTCCGAACTGGCAAAAAATTTGATACACGCCCCAGCGTTGGAGTGTGGAAATGTTATCTTTGAGTCTAGAGGGCAAAATCTTGTTAATAGGCGAGAAGGTAACTTTGAATTTGGCTTGCCGAAGGACTTTGGCAATGGCGGAGCTAAGTTTGGGCACGTAAGGGAGTGTTACGAAGCCAATGTAATTATTTGAAGACATTCGGCTAAGAGATGTACTGCAAGAACGTTTGGAGAATTCGAAAACGGCAGCGTCGATAATGCTGGGACAGTACCCACGGCTGCGAGCGATGGTCTTAAGCAAAGAAATTTCATCAGATAAGGAGTCCGTTGACGAACAGAACTGTAGAGCCCGGAAGACATAGGTGTAGAAGGCGGACATGTTTTGTTGATACGGATGGAAAGAAAGATTATGTGGAGGGAGAGCAACGCTGAAAGGCTTGCGGTACACCGAAGTATCGAAATAGTTATGATGTTTATTAATCTGTATATCCAAAAAGTGAAGGGAATCATCTTCTTCAATTGCGAGGGAGAAATTAAGCGCAGGATCCAAAGTATTGATGGTGGGAAGGAGTGTTGAGATTTGATCTGGAGGACTGTCCCACATAATAAAAATGTCATCCATGTAGCGATCCCAGAGTTTAAACTTGATAGAGTTGAGGAGATTGGATTCAAAGAAATGCATATATATGTCACAAAGGATTGATGAAAGTGGGTTACTCATAGCTAAGCCACTGGTTTGTTGGTAATGTTGTCCGTTGAAGACAAATGCACTAGAGTTGACACAGACTGAGGTGAGATTGATAATTTCAGCAATTTCTGGTTGTGTAAAGTGGAATTCAGAAAGACGAAGTTTAAGGCAATCAAGTGCACCTTCGACTGGTATGTTGGTGAACATAGAGTTCACATCTAACGTGGCGATGGAGCAGGTGCCTGGTGAGATAGAACGTAGTTTCTTGATGAAGTCTAAAGAATTCTTGCAAGTGTGGATATTGGCAGAGGTAAGAGGTGAGATGATGGAAACAAGAAACTTGGCGAATTTATGAGAGACTGCGCCTATGCGCGAAGTGATGGGTCGGAATGGTAAACCGGGTTTATGAATTTTCGGAAGGGCGTAGAAACAAAAAATGTCCGCCTTCTACACCTATGTCTTCCGGGCTCTACAGTTCTGTTCGTCAATGGACTCCTTATCTGATGAAATTTCTTTTCTTAAGACCATCGCTCGCATCCGTGGGTACTGTCCCAGCATTATCGATGCTGCCGTTTTCAAATTCTCAAAACGTTCTTACAGTACATCTCTTAGTCGAATATCTTCAAATAATTATATTGGCTCCGTAACACTCCCTTACGTGCCCAAACTTAACTCCGCCATTGTCTAAGTCCTTCGCCAAGCCAAATTCATAGTTACTTTCTCCCCTATTAAGAAGATTTTGCCATTCAGGCTCAAAGATAACATTGCCACACTCCAACGCTGGGGCGTGTATCAAATTTTTTGCCAGTGCGGACTTTCCTACATCGGACAGACAAAACGTGCCCTCAGCCATCGGTTGCAAGAACATCGCCGATACGTCGAGAAAGGTGAGGTGCACAAATGATCCATTTCTGTTCATAACCCTGAGCACAACCATCTCTTTGACTTTTTTGACGCTCGTATCATCCACCAATCTCATTCACCACTTGAGCTGGACTTCGCCGAAGCTTTCTTTATTAACGTGTTTCGTGATTCCATTGTGAATGATCACAGCTCGACTCCCCTTCCTTCAGCTCAGTTTGGCGAACTGTACTCCACCTAACTCCTTCTGTCGTTAGTCCATATTCCCGTCATAATTGATACCTCTGCTAACATAGAGCCAACTTTTCCACAATTTGGTAATTCTGGGAGGAGTGGCCGCACCACAAAAACACGTATTACATCATTTCCTACTTTTGGTAGTCAACGTTTCACTTCATAACTCAACTCTGGTTACATCCGCTAATCAAGCTCGTTTGTTGACAATATTCTACGGTGTTTTTTATTGCCCGAAACGCGTAGATTGAATTCAATCTTGCCATAAATACACTTTTAAAACGTTGTTTTTTGTCTCTCATTTATATTGCAGATTGTTTCGTCAAATATTTCCACAAGATGAAATATTTAATATAATCCTTGTTTAGTAATGATATAAAATCCCTTTGAATACCGATATCTCTCTAAAACTTAGAAACAATTTATCTCCAGCACTTAAGCGAAAGCAATTCTTTTCTTTGTCATAAATCGGATTCCGATGCCTTATTTGCAAAATTTAGAAACCCAATAAAGAGATGGGATTAAAGCGAATTCTTACGAAAACGCTATTGCTTATTAAAGAAATAATTGTCTTTAAATAAAATGAAATCCATTACCGAGCCTTTCAAAAATATTAACGAGATTCAAATCTTCGTATTGAACAAGGAAAAGAGCTTTTGTTTTATAATTATATCAACATCAATGACGAATTATAAAAAAGCTTAATGATGAAAAAGTTGCTTTAATTTTATGGTTTTAGCAATTGTAAAATGATTTCTTGGTAAAAGTTGATAATTTTAAATATATTATGAGATGATTTGGTTGAAAGTCAAGTATGATTTCAGCGATTTTTATATTTTTTTGCATTTTTGTATTTTTTTGCAGTAATCTTTAATCTTTACTCTGAAAAAAAATACATAAAATGCTAAACATAATAAAATCAAGTAAAAGCCTGGGTGACACAAGAAAAACCAAAGGTTTGACAAAGATAGTGTCACCCTACGGGTGATACAATCTTTGGGGAATTCCATCTAATGGGTGCTTTTACGTGTGTTAGTAAAATACTTCAAACAATTAAAGAAATATTAAAGAAGACATGAAATATAAATTGATTGTTTGGCTTTTTTATGGCGCAAGAGCATCTGGGCTATACTGCGCCTGAAATGAAATATTATTTAAAGGAACATATAAGTAAATATCGGAAAACTATATTATTCTCCTTTTTTCGCGTTCTTTCAGTTTATAATAACAACAACAACAAAAGAAAGAAAGAAACGTGAGAAAATAATTTTCTAAAGAAGCCACGGATGTGTAAGGACAGTTATAGAAAATAGTATTGGTTAAATAAATGAGTAAAAATTATGAAAATCTGACTCAATTTTGCAAAATGATGTCTAAATGAAGATCGAATACATTATCGATTTTAAGACAAAACTCCAGTATAGGAAAAATGTTTATTTAATTGAAGATGTGAAAATTATCATATCACTATTTTTCAAAAAGAAATAAATTACACAGTTAAAAGTACTTGGTTATGGAATACGGTAGCGAAGTTGTATCACTGTCATCTAATTCTAGTATAGCCACGTACTATGTTGTCCAAAACAATGCTCTTAGAATAATTACTGGCGGCGCCAAGTATACCCCCATTACGGCTATGCAGCTGCAAACCGGTGTTGAACCACTTGAGTCTAGGAGAGAAAAAAGCACGCTCAAATTCTGGGAAAGAGCCAGGAGAGTGGACGCAAGATACTGGGGTGGCTACAGATCAGCGACTCAAAACCCAAACAACGCCCCTTGCGTATGCTGAAGCTCTACGAAATAAGTACCAGCTCCCGAATGCCAACCAAGCACCTCTACAGTACTACACCACGGTTGCATCAGCCCTACCAAAAGCCAATGTAAAACTCCAAAATCTGTTCACATGCAAAAAAAATGCAAATCCGCATGAACTTAAAATATGTGCTTTGGAAACCATTCATAATCTCTACCCGCCCAACTATTGGCTGCACGTTTACACCGACGGGTCTTATATACCCGAAATTAATGCTACTGGTGCCGGTTCATACTGCAAATTATTTCAACAATACTCAGCTGTCGGAAGAAATACAAGCAACTACGACGGAGAGATATGCGCAATTAACGAAGCTGCGAGTAAAATACTGGCCCTCAACTTAACTGCAAGCAACGTTGTGTTCCTCATTGACTCACAGGCTGCAATCGTAGCGCTCAGCAACAACAAACCCACAGATTGCCCTCGTATCATCAAGCCAACTAGCTGATCTTATCAACGCCGGATGGGACGTCAGGCTTCAGTGGGTCCCTAACCACGTCGGACTCCCAGGTAATGAAAAAGCAGATGAAATGGCTAAGAAAGGGGTAGAGGCGGATCAACCTGAGGCCCCACAAACTCTCCAATCAGCCAGAAACGTAATCGACACCATTGTCTCTAAGTCTACATCTAACATCCTAAAAGGCCTCAGTATTGGAAAACCGTGGGAGCCCCTCACCACGCCAGGTCACATTCCTCAGCATTTGGAGAGTTGTGACGCTGTCGCCCGGTTCCGTTTGATGTCTGGCCACGACTATCTACAGGCCCATATATATCGAATAGGCGTCACTAACACGGACATCTGCCCTCTCTACTCAACCGAGAGGATGGTGGAAGGTCACCTCCTCACCTGCCCAGACCTGAAGGATTTTTCCGCCGATCTAACGAAGCGATACTGGGAGGCTCGGCGTCGAATGGCCCAACTGCCACAGACGGGCGTTGGCTAACAACAACAACAAAGTACTTGGTACGAAAAATGTAATATTTTTTTGTTTTGAAATAGAAGTTGTTACATGGATTGTTTCCTGACTCATAAATAAACAGAAATTTTCCAAAACACAAAATTCGTAAGCATTTGTATATCTCTTACTGAGTACTATTAATATTTTTATTTACACAAGGTGGTCGAAACTATTGTTTTTCAAAGACAATGGACCTGAAGATAAATAAATTATTACATCATGTAATTAGAAAAGGAGAACTGTCAAAATTTTGTCTATTGTACCCTAAGAATAGATCTTTGGCATATCATAAATTACTCTTATGTTACAATGAATTAAATATATATATATATATATATAACGAATGCATTAACCTTTTTTATTTACAAATTCAAAAGCGGCTATTGTATTTAATTTCTTGAACCAACGTTTTATTCTGAATCATCAGTGTTGATTTTTCTTATCAAAT